>JADDOH010000024.1:600000-1013154 GCA_016648135.1 Agrypnia vestita
GACGTGGGCTGACGTCAATTCCTTGTGCACAATTTCACACCACTTCTGGTGCCAGTACGTTCGATTATTTAAAAAAATTACGAACCTGTAAATTTTGAAACAATTATGAATATATCAACTAAACTCTTTAAAAAGAATAATTCATGTCTTAGTTAAGGCTAAACATTCACAATAATTAATTAATCAGTGGGTTTTTTTCGAAAATGTGGACTTTTATTATTCATTTAATATATTTGCTAGACCACATTTTTTTATGACAGCAACTTAGAGTAAATGTTTGTTTTTATACATTTTTAATTAGAAAAAAAATGAATTGGTAACACAAACAAATTTCAGTTTATAGCTATGAAAAATCTGAATTCAAATAGTGAAAGAAGAAAAGCTTATTCAGTTTAGCTTTTAAATTTCAGGATTTTTAGAAACTAAACACATTTGATTAACATAATGTAATTTTTGACGATGCCGAAATTCGGAAGATTTCCAAAAAAATGTAAAAAACCCGTAATTTAAAAAGAAATTTACTTATCTCCGAATCTAGGATCACAAAGTAGCTATTTTCTCATTCCATACAATTGTGGATCAATTTATACACCATATTACTACTAATAATTAAAAGTAAAAAGTAACATCTTTTACAGTACAGTTTAGTAACAAAGTAACAAAGTACAAAATAAAAGTATCTATATTTCTGGGTCGAAAGTAATTTCCCAACAGAAAAAAAATTATTCGCATTCAACAAACTTCAAAATTGGTCGCGTGTCCAAATGTCTACCGTATTTTAATAAGTTCTTGGAGTGACAGACATTTCCGACAGTTAAAAAAAACTGACGAACCCTTAGATAACCTAACTCAACACGCTCGGTCTATTAGATTCAGCTTTTAGTGTCGAATTCCTCAGACCAATAGTAGGAAGAAGGATGGAAGTTTATTTTAATATAACTTTTATAATAACAGTTAATATTTCAAAATTTTATACCTAATGAAAACTTACATATTTTTATAAGTATGTAAGTTCTGAGAACAGAGTTACTGTGTTTTTATAAAAAAATATGGAGGTATCAAAAGACTTCCAGACAAGTTTTTCATATTCATTGCTTCATCTCTGTGAGTCTTCTATAATTTATCTTAATTACATGTTGACAACACGATTTATTCATGAAAAAATAAAAGCATACCGATTGCGCCATTTTAATTACTGCATGAATGTCGCCTATGTGCAGATATCTACCTCTACCTATGCGATTTCTCGCTTACCGTATTTTATAATTTGTTCTTCATTTACAATGTAAATTATAAGTAAGTAAGTACATTAATCCCTCGTTTACCGCGATTAATCCATTTCAAACTCTACCGCGATAAGTGAATATCTGCAAAGTAGGATTCTTTGTTAATAAATTGCATATTTTCATAGTCAGAACATAGAAAACCTATTTACGAATTAAAGAAGGGTATTCACATTCTGGACATGAAATAAATCCTCTCTAGTCACAATTAAACGAGTATGTATTACCCATTTTTATTTACAAATAATTTATATAGCAACCAGACGCCTACACAAAAAACTTCAATCAATTTACTTTATATGAAACTCACCCCTCCAAAATGTTTGGCATATCAGAGCGCCGATAAGATCGAATATTGGTTGCAAGGCAAAAAGTAGAAGTAGGTACATCCGCTTCCTCCGGATGTTGACCAAGTGACTCGCCGCATTGGCGAACGTTTCGAGAAATATTTTAAAATAATAGGTGGATACTTTATAAAAGTGGTAAAATATAAAATTATTGTGGAACGGCGAGGATTGTAGCAGACATTTGTGCAGGCGTTGAAAAAAATATTTTAACACGTAATTGTTGATCTAATATGAATTCTGAAATGCAGTAAAAACTTTTAAAAATATAACTTATATAAAAACACGGGCACGTAGTAAGAATTTCTGATGACCGAATTCCTAGGAAAATACTGAGTGCGATTCCTAAGTTAATCCTGGGGGAAGATGTCCAGTGGGCTGCCCCAGTTACAGTTAGGCGAGGCAACTCCAGAAACTGTGAGGAAAGGATGGGTTTACAATGGACGGAGGCCGCACAATCAGCGCAAGACAGGGTCGAATGGAGGCGCCTTGTCGATGCAATGGGTCCCCGACCCGAATAGGACAAGGGGAAAAAGATGAGATGAGAAGTTATTCAAAAAGTCTAACACTTGACAATATTTGAAAAAAATCGCGATAGAGTAAAGCCGCGAAAGTTGAAGCGCGAAGTGGCGAGGGATTACTGTATTCGTAATCTATGCTATTACTTAATAGGTACTCGTGAAAATCTATAGGCAATGATCTACCTAACAAGTTTTATTGGTCGTTGTCTACAAGTATTGTTTAATTTAATCTTAAAATAGGTGTATATAACATTATCTTTCATTGTTTATATAACATAATTTATGCATGTTAAGTATGTTGGATACAGTGGCGTAATTAAAAAAAATTGGCCTCAAAGCATGATGACAAAAAGGGTCCCTTTTGTATATAAGTATGTATGTACATATGTATTGTATTATAAAGTAGTACAATATTATTACCACGCTATTATATCCGTTAATAATGTTCATGCTTTCATAAAAAAAAACTAAAGTGTGTTTTAGGTAACTACCTACTTTACAGCGATTTTCGCTATATGGTACCTACCTAATAGTATGGTCCACAATCGGACAAGCAGAGTTCAGCTGTACGCATACATAATATTTTCAATTTGTTTCGTAATACTCGCGGGGAACGCGCTGGAAAAACAAATAATAAATTTATCTAACATGACTCCAAAAATAGGCTAATGATATTAAAATTATTGTAGGGCGCTGTACCTTTGGGCCCTTATCTAACATCGGCACCAATGACGAATCGAAATCGCAATTTGGTCACTCGAATCATTTAGATAGTTATGCCACTGGTTAGATATCTTTCACAGATTTTCAAATGTGTAGATTTGTTCAGGTTAAGTTAGTACACCGCGATTAGAGAGCGCGATATTTTTACATCTCTTCGATTTATAAATATAATAAATCCTACAAATAAATACAACTCGAGGTTTGCTCAAAAAATACGCGGAATTCAAAATAGTCCCCAGCACATATAATATACATACGCCAGCACTTTTTCCAGTCTTCTGGGACGCAATTTTCGGTATGGCGCTTGGCTCATTCAGCGACTCTATCTTCTCAATGAAAACAAAGCGTCGTCCGTTCATGGTTTGTCTTCGGACACAGGAATAAGTCGCAGGGGGCCGGTCCGGTGAGGGCTGTGACATCATACCGGTGTTGTTTTCGGCCGGAAATATTCAAATCTTTGTTCCGTTTTATAAAGGCCAAGCAGACCAAAACATGATCAGACAACAACCTTTTCGACAGTCGACTATAATGAAAGCATCCAACATGGCTACCTACCAGTGTTGCCAATCCCGTCGTATAGTACTTAAACTGTATATGACCGTAAAAAAAACTGTAAATGTAAAAAAACTCCAAATCTACTGTTTTTGTTTATTTCGATGAAAGAGTTACAAATAGGTATGTACGATCTTGTAAAAATAATCGATAAATCGTTCATAGGCGTTATCTTGCAATTGTGCATTTGTTTCAAAATTTAAAAAGACAATTTCAACTAATTTGTGTTAAATAGGTAACTCAATTTTCATTAAATATACTTTAAATAAAAATGTTGAAATGTGTGCTCTAAGGTAAAAAAAAACTGTATGTATATTTCGGAGATTAAACGAAAAACTAAGATGACTTGTAAAAAACCGTAAATCTACAGTTAAAACTGTAGGGTTGGCTACAGTGCTACCTACGTTGGGGATAAGTGTATCTACCAACACAAGAAAGTGTGACAGTCGGACTTACAGCCCGCGAAATTAAAAATTCCGCGTATTTTTTTACCAAACCTCGTATACCCCCTGAATAAGTCAAAATTTGGCAGAATGATTGTTGTAATAAATCTATACAATGTGAAATCATCTTTAAAATTGTATTGCACGACAAGATGTTTTAAATGTTCCGTCCATCCGAGACAGGTTTCGATGACAGACCTCCGAAGCATCAGTCCGCCCGCCGAAAGCGCCCCCGCTCAGCTGCCGCAGCCTAATGATGTAGGAACTGAATAATTTGATGTACCTTATATTATTAATTTTCCCATAGCGGAAAACGCATGCAGATAACCCAATGTTGTCGTCAAACCATCCTTGAATGCAGTGATGTACAAGATATCTATACAAAGTATCTGGAATACAAAATGCAAGATACTTTAAAATCAATTCAAATTCAGATACCAGATACAAATAACTTTCTGGAATGGTATTTGAAATACTAGATACAAAAATAAAATTTTAAAGATTAAATTCTTTTTTAAGAAAACACATTTTATTGAATGTAAGTTTATTTTTTACGTGAATTATTTACGAATAAATCGCGTTAATAGCGCGAATGTGACGAGATAAAATATTATATATTTAAGGTTTTAATTGAGACTTAAGTAAAACCAGTTCTTCAAACATTCTGTCACTCATTTTTCTTCGATGAGGTCTCATTATAGGTACATCATTGGAATAAAATATCTTAGCAATCTTAGTATTTACAAAATACTAAGATACCAAAAGAATGTATCTAAATACAAGATACAAGAAAAAAGTATTTCAGATACACGATGAAAACACGTATTTTACATCTTGTATCTGTATTTCAAATACTTGTATCTTAGATAAGTCACATCTCTGCTTGAATGCTTAAGTGAATAGCGATATTTTTTATTTATCTGTGGCCCTTATTGAAAGCCTTAGACTGGATAATTGAGTAAGTACCTAATCGTAATTTAGAATGGTACCTAAGAGTGAGCTGCCAATAAAGGAGCTTGGGTCCCCTCAAAGCTATTGGTTCACGTCGTCGAATGGGGGAAGGCGTTACTGTAGCTCTCGTTTATTTTATGCACTCTCCGTAAATAAGAACTTAACCAAGAATTTTAAAAGGGCTCCTCCACCTTACATTTAAAATAGACGAAATAGCACTAGTTTGAAGAAAAAAAAATAGTTTTGAAGTTTACAGCGCTAACTTTGTGGTTGGACATAATTATTCGTTTTAATTAATAATTAAAAACTTTGTATAAACCGCTTGGAGTAACTTCATGGATTCCTGCCTTGATAATGAGTCGAAAATGTTCAAGCAACCATGACCTAACTTCAACAGTTATGGCGGTAAGCAATATCAATGTTAGCATTTTTTTCAATATTTCTGACTTATTTTTTGCAAAAAGTTGAACTGTCATTACAGTTCAACTTTTTGCAAATTCATTCGCTTTGATGAAACATAATAAAATGATAAAATATTGCAAAAATTGAAAATAGATTTTTTATAAGGTTTTTATAATTTTACTTGAGTTGTATTTAAACAAATTAATTTTTCATGATCGATATAAGTTACTGTTAAGATAGTTCAACCTTTTGCAAAAAATATGTCAGAAATATTGAGAAAAAAATGCAAACTTTGATATTTCATATCTCCATGACTATTGATATTAGGCAGGGGCGTACAGCGAAAACAAGAAGCATGAATTTTATTTAAACATATATTTGGGGAAAAAATCGAAATTGAATATTTATCTGGCAGAATATTATGAAAGATTAAAATCTGAATTATATGTTAATTATTGTGATAAGAATATTACGAGATGTATCTCTTACTTCTGTTTCGTTTCAAAATATATGCTTAGGAAAAAGTCATGGTTCTTGTCCGCACTGCACGCTCCTGATATTAGGTCATGGTTGCTTGAACATTTTCGACTCATTATCGAGTCAGTAATCTTTCTGTAAAGTTTTTGCTACTAGCTATTAGACACTGTATATAAACTCAATTGTAATAACTGTTCGGCATTTTATATAGATAAAATGGCACGTAATTTCAATAAAAGGTGTCTCAATAATAATAACTTCTCAGAATTCGCGAACCGCGAACTTTTGAAAACAGGCCACATATTTAAAAAAGACAACGGTATTGTGATTATCCATATAAATAATAGAGGTCTTAGATTGGGTAACTCAGAAATATTAAAAATCAAGAAATACCTGAACTAAAGCCAATATAATAATAATCAGTTAAATTTTACGAATAGCCCATCATTTGACATATTCTCCATGTTGGTACTTGTCAATTACCCCCGCCATAACTGTAGCCACGCCCCCGTTCTAAAATTAACTTGTTTACCAAAATAAATAATGTAGGTATATTTAGTATTTGTCCGTCCTGACGAAGTGTAGGTACAGCGGTATCGAAACCGGTAGGCGTTAAGTTATTCCGAGCGGTCTATACAAAGTTTTAATTAATTAAAATTAATAAGAAGTGTATATTTTACTTATTAAAACAAGAGACTCACTGATTCAAGGTAAATTTATTAATATTAGATATTGATAACTCATCTAATCTAAAGATATTTTCCAACAACGGATGACTCATCCCTAGACACACGATATTGTTTATAGGTAGGTACCTACTATCGCTTTTGTATTTTTGAATAAGCAAGCTGAAAATATAACAGCTTACCTAAATCCAGATTGATTAATTATTTGTATACGAGGGGTATTGAAACAAAACGCCACTTTACAATTTACGAAAACAGCGAGTGACGTGTTTGAAAATGATTATCTGGCAAATAATGGCAGTTTTACAGTTGATAACTGCTCTTGATAACATAACTCAATTTTTATGTTTGTTTATAATATTGAAATATCGTAATGGCGGTTCTAATTCTATACCTCTCACGTATGTAAACCTGTAATATTGTTTATCATATAAAAATATTAATTTTGTTTTAATAAAATATGATACCCAACCCCTCTTCTTTAGATTGTAACATATTTAACATATCCCACAGTTAATGTAGGTTAATAAACATTTTATCTCCAATGTTTATTTTGTTTTTTAGTTAAATTTGCACAACCTTTTCTAGAGTTAAGCTATTAATTAGGTAATAATTTTTACAATTACATTATGATAAGTAACCTATACCATTCTCCTCATCAATATCCAATATGGACGAGAAAATGGTGTACATGCATAGGTAGCTAGCTAATTCTAGATTTAAAAAGTGTAGATACAGTAAAAACTCATTAATTCGAAATTCAAGGGACGCAAAAAAAACATTTCGAAACTGAAGGTACAAGAAAAATTGCAATGCGATTGCAAAATTCTCCAAAAATCGGAAAACTCATGAAAAAAGCCATAAATTATTTGAAAAACGTCTGTATTATTGCATATTTTAAGAAGTTATTTCGAAAACGCAACATTTATTATGCTAATACAAAGATCGCGACATTTCTATTACTTAAGTACTAAATATTGATTTATTTGTTGATGTCGGTTGCGGGAAAAATTGAAATATATTTTTCAGTTTTATCAAATTTAAAAAAAAAAATCGAATTATGTGTTGATTTATGGAGCAAGGGGCTAAAAATTATTTCGAATTACCGGGGTTAATCTACTATGAAATAAAAATTTTGGCACTTGTGGATTTGAAAAATTTCGAGTTATGACGAATTGTCGGGTTTCGAGTTAAAGGGGTTTTACTGTATTATTCACACCAATTTCTGTAAATAATTGTTCATTTTAATTTATATAACCTTGTGCAATTTAAATTTCTTGCTTTTTATTATTTTGGAACACAAGCCCACATTATGCAGATGTTAAAAAATTACCTCCAAATGCAAATTTACAAAATATGCAGTCAATGGAAATCGCAAAAACTGAAGGAGTTTTTTTTTTAGCAAGAATCTGAGGGCAATGGCTTACCTACACTCACATTACCATCGATTTCTGAAGATGACGAAAATGCTCCAGACGACAATACGGCACTGTCTCCAGCCAAGAAGTCTCCACTCCATCAATCCTCCACAAGCCCAAGGCATCCTAAACTTAGCGCAAGGTAAGGAATATTATGTATTTTCTTTGTTTACAGAACAATTCCAGAAAGGAGTAAATCACACACTATGCTATAAATAAGTAAACATGGTTTGTTTCCATAAAGTTTAATCAGGGATTTCATTAAAGCGACATTCTAACTTAACAGGATTGAAGAACTCAGAGGAAGAAATAGATCATCAACCACACCCGGTACAACGAGTCATAGAGAAATAAGGGAAAGAGTTGAAAGACAACGATCTGTTGTTGTACCACCTCCTCCGAGGGATGATTCCTTAGAGGGTTTAAATCTAGAAGTCCACAATACAAG
Source organism: Agrypnia vestita (assembly GCA_016648135.1). Classification (NCBI taxonomy): domain Eukaryota; kingdom Metazoa; phylum Arthropoda; class Insecta; order Trichoptera; family Phryganeidae; genus Agrypnia; species Agrypnia vestita. Next base: position 608,249 of record JADDOH010000024.1, read on the forward strand.
ATCTTCAGTTGAACGTCTTGACACCCAAGTATCTAGCTTACATCATGATGTTGCAGCACTTAGTATGGAGGTAAATCATATACATATTTATTTTTTTTATCAAGCTATAATATAACATTTTTTTAAATTGAAGGAATGAGCTCATTAAATACCCAGAAAAATAACATATTTCATCACGCAACTTTCAATGGCCCCTTTATTAAATAATTCATTTTTACCTGTTGTAATAGAAAACCATATAATTAATGTTTCAGGTGAGAAATGCAATACAAGCTTTACAAGAAATGACAACACCGATGCACTGGCATGCAGCCCATTCAAACCCAAACCTACAGTGGACACATGGAGTGACGGGCATATCGAATGTCCCCCTAGCACGAAGTTCATCGCATCCACCAGAAATGTTCTGCTGGGTCGACGAACAGGCAGGCACACAAGAAATTCGCCCCAGGTCAAACAGATCGACACAGACTGAAAGTGATGAATTTTTCTTGATACCTGCTGTAACTCAGTACATAGCCGAGAATCCTACAACTGTAATGCTTCTGCTGGGTCTCGACCCTGGCGACTTCACCTCATTACAAGAGGATAGCAGGCGAGCTCTTTGCAATATTATTGACATTGAAAATGACGTCAAACCCTTAAGCACAATACAAGAAACATCCAGCCTCCAAGTCTCTTCGGAAGATGTATCGAGCAGCGGGACTCCAACTCAAAAATTAAGCTTAGAGAAATTAGATAATGACACTAAAAAGAAAGGTAATGATTTCAAACGTGAAATCATGCGTGATAGAAAAAGCAGCAGTTTCCGAAGACACCGATTTTCAGCCGGGGATCTCGATAGCGAATCTGAAAAGCTGCTTCCAAACACAGCAACGATTCCAGCAACACGTAGTTTGAAATTTCATCCATCAGAAAGTTGAAGAAACAAAATGTTCTACTATTGTGATATGTCCAAATAGTTAATTATTTTTAATCTATGCACTGCAGAGTAAAGTGATATAAATAGAAAAGATAACTTTATTTAGAAAGCAAGAATATCGTACCATCTATGTGCTGGAATGACGTGTTAGATTTAAATCATTTATAAACTAGAAGATACCCAATTCTAATAGTCAATTTCCTACTGTAAGTTATCGCATTACCAAATAAGTATTTTCTATCAACTAAACTGGATTCAACTCAGTGTTTTAACAATTAACATTTAACAACTTTATACAAATAAGAATTTAGCGATTTTGGAATTCTGAATATTTAAATTTTCTACTTATCTTTTTTTCCACTAGTCCATCACTGTGTAAAATATTCTACAAGCCCTCCCAAGTAGTTCAGATGTCTGTAAATTCAAGTAAAGAATTTTTTTATTACAATAACTTATTTTCTTTTATATTTAGGAAGAACATTTTTTAAATTAATATGTGTCTTAAATATATCGATCAAAAATCATAAAAACAAACGTTTATAAATTTCTTTAATACCATATTTGGCATTTAAAGGCAAATCATTATTTTATACAACTGTTACATTCAGAACATTACTAGTTGAAATTCTTAAACTATAATTAATACAATATATAATCAACAATAATACAATTCGTATTAATCACTAATTTGTTGAAATATCAACATGTTTCGGGGCCAGTGATTAAAATGATGACAAAAATGAAAATTCAAATAACAAATTTATTTTTTGATTTTGTTGATGTCTATACTTCGATTTTTAATTTTTAGTATACATATGTTGTTTCTGATGAAGGATGATGATGAAGAAACCGTTGGCCCCGAACATGTTGATATTTCAACAAATTAGTGGTTAATACAAAGTGTATTCTTGTATTACTTACCTGTATAAATAATGTTACCAAAAGTTATTTTGGTAACATTATTTATACAGGTAAGAAATCTTGAAAAGAATACAATATAACTTTGTACATAAAAACTTTGGTTTAAAACCAACCGGTTCTGTTTCTTCGTCAAAGGAAGAGTATTAAAATACATAATAAAACCCAAGTAATTTTATACAAAGTAACCTTATATTAGTTATTCGGAAAGTTATTGCTTCAAATATGTATTCTTACACCATGCGCATGTTTTATATATTAGGTCCTTACATATGAAATTGGCGTTTAGTATGGGAGGAACATAAAGCCGATTTTTTTTATTATAATATATTTATTTAATCAAAGTATGTACCATTGCTATCTATGCACTTTTGCCATCTCATAGGTAGTTCATCGATCCCTTTACTAAAAAAACCATTCGGACGGGAATCAATAAAATCTTTGAAGGCGGTTTGGACTGCCCCATCGGAGTTGAATTTTTTCCTTTGCAAGAAGTTATCCAAATTTCGAAAAAAATGGTAATCTGTTGGGACAAGGTCCGGAGAGTACGGTGGATGTCTTAGACATTCCAATTGAAGCTCCTCTAATTTGGTAACCGTCTGTTGTGCAGTGTGTGGTCTAGCGTTATCATGAAGCAGCAGTGGCCTAGAGCGATTAACCAGCCTCGGTTGTTTAGCAGCTAGCTTTTCCATCATGGTTTGCAGTTGCTGACAATAGACATCTGCCGTAATCGTCTGGCCAGATTTAAGAAAGCTGTAGTGAACGACACCAGCACTAGTCCACCAAACGCTCACAAGTAACTTTTTTGGAGTCATTTTCGCTTGGGGCATGGTTTGGCTGGTTCGGCAGGATTCAGCCATTGCGATGAGCGCTTCCGATTATCGTACAGGATCCACTTTTCATCACAGGTAATGATTTGATTTAAAATCCCTTCATTATTGTGCCGGTTGAGTAATGCAACGCAGCAGTCCACGCGCGTTTGTTGATTTGCTTCACTCAATTCGTGAGGTACCCACTTTTCAAGCTTTTTCACCTTACCAATTTGCTTCAAGTGGATTAAAACAGTTTTATCACTAACACCGCAGCCTGCAGCTAACTCGGATGTGGTTTGCGATGGATCCGCTTCCACAATAGCCTTCAATTCTTCATTATCAACTTTGGTCTCCGGCCGTCCACGGGGCTTGTTCTGCAGGTCGAAATTTTCAGAACGAAAACGTTGGAACCAAAAACGCACTGTGTTTTCTTTTGCGGCACCGTCGCCATACACATCATTAATCCTTCGAGCCGTTTCTGCAGCACTGGTGCCACGGTGGAACTCGTACTCGTAAATAACGCGATATTTCAAGTTTTTCATTTTGTAAACTGAGTGACGCAAAGAAAAAAACAATTGAGGAAAAACAAATGAATTATAATTTTCAAAACACAAATACATGAGTAAATAGCTGTATAAATTTGGATTTGGAATTCCTAACCAAAGAGAAGATATTTGAGATCAAATTTGCCAGTACGGCAAAACGCCAATTTCATATGTAAGGACCTAATATTTTCATAAAATTTCACATTCATAAAGATACTAGTGTTTTTTAAGATCCTTGTAAATTATAACCTAATTTCATAAGACTTCTATAAATTGGTTGTTTGATAATTTTATATAAGTGTTTATAATTGTTGTTTAAACTGTTATGTACATATTAAAAATTTAAATTATGGCATGAGTGGGCTGCTGGTAGCTAGGTAAAGCTTTCCTCTTCTAAAATGTTGATAGTTCTCTGAGCACCTTGTTAAATTTAGCAATTTTTAATTTATTATTTACTCTTACTTTAATGAAGGAAAATATAATTAGCAACTAATGAAATGTTGGATTGATAGAACACCCAAAGAAGAAAATGTTACATCCTTATAAGTTATGCTCCATGACCATATGCTTTTTTCAAATTAGGTTTAAGTTTTGAATTTTATTAATTTTGAAAGATTTTGAAAGAACCATACAATGAATTAATTATGCCCAGCGCAATAAAAATAGCTGCACCCCCTATTTAGATACCAAAATTCTCATTAAGTGCCAATAAAACTTAAAGCAGGTAATGAGAAAAAGCTTTCCCATTCAGAAAGGGCAATTCGCTTAACAGGTTTCTAAAGAACCCCACATTTTTCACTTTGGTGCCCATTCTTGCAGTGAGTGGGCGTTGATAGTATTAATTGATCATTTATGAGTGGTAAGTGAGCAAAAAAAACAAAGATAAGTAGTTGCGTTATCAAAAAAACACTTTTATTCATACTATAGCAAACAAAATTCAATATATGTATATTGACTCGAAAAATTGATGACCAAGTATTTCAGGACAATTTTGCATCTTGTAATTGTGCCCGCTCTGAGACTTAACATTTATGAATCTATAAAAAATTTTTTTTTTGGTGAAAATTCTCAACACCAAATTCATTTTAAAAAATTTACAAGTATCACAAAGAATCATTGGGATTGAAATGAGTTTCAAAGAATCATTGGGACTGAAATCAATTTCATGGCTAAGAAACAGTCTTGAATTAAATATTAGTGAAAATCTGTGGTCCACAATGGGTAAAAATGTCTGCAAAAAATCCCTCAAAATTATTAAAAAAACATTATAGGAGGCGTGTGGTATGAAAAAATTATGATGGAATACATACTTACGCAATCTTTATAAATCAATGTCGAGATATATTCAGAGTGGAATCCATTCCGAATAGGGTCAAACAAAATATTGATTTGTAATTGAATATGATTGATTTAATTTGAAGAGCTATATTTATGAAAGTTTTTCCTAATAACAATAATCAAACCATTTATGTTGTTATTACACTATAAAATGTATATTTATTTATGAAAAGTATAACTATTAGCAAATTACAGTTGATAAAGTGAGCAAAATAAAGAATAACCACCGAAATTATATTTTCAATAGGTGTGGCTATCTTTGTTGAGCGGGGTGTAATACATATCTACTTAAATACATTATGGACTTGGCAACATTTTTAATATGTATGGTTTGCAAAACTAATTTCATATTGAATATTATTCCATTCATATTGAAAATGAATATTTTTTTTAATTTTCATAATTTTGATAGCGTATCCTCCCTCAACACATCAGTTTATTTTATTGATATTCTGAAATATACCTTCGTTTTCCATTATGCCATTTCCCCACAGGTGTAGTAGAGAGGATAGATTTATCTTTTGTCTTGGAAAACCACTCTTATCGCAATGGTAGCTTCATGGTTTAGTGGTCATGATATTCACTGATCTGGTGGATGGTGGTTCGAGCCCCATTCCAGGTCACCATTAAGTTGGTCCTATTTTCATAGCACAACCGTTTAGCTTAGTTAGAAAATAGTAAAAACATTGACGAGATATGTACTCCATGTCCGCGTCTCTGTTATTTTAAAAATATATATATCTTTCCTGTCTGATTGTACCAGGTCTTTCGCAGACACCTTCTGTTCCTGTTGTCTTCAACACTTACCTCATTTATTTTCTATACCATTTCAAACATTCCCCACGCCTAAACCATCTTTTAGCCATGCGCATAAGACTCGAAGTGACACCGGTATGGGTGAGACAAACATATATTTCTGCACTGTAGTGATTTCGCCTAATTCCAGACCCTGCTAGCAATATAAGAGTATTACATTTATGCCTAGATAGCTTTCTGAGGATAAGTAATATCAATAACATACCCAACTAAAATCAACACTTTTCTTCTGTTCTCTTATAGAAGACGTAAATAGGTCATAATATTTCTCGCTAAAGACAAACCAAATGAAAGGCAATTCTTTAGTCATTTTATGCGTGTGTAATTATTTCATGTGTAATTTTTCTGAAATAAATACATAAATATAATAGTTTATATACATATTTATAAAAACTTATCCAAGCGAAAAAAGCCCAATTTGGAATCTGAGCAATTAGATCAGTGTAAGAATAATAATAATTAATTAATTAATATAACATTTCCATGCAGTAACTCAGGATCTCTGCAACTATTACACTGTATACAAAGCCAGTGCGTCCAACAGAATTACATAATTCTGTAACAATAAAAATATACAAAAAGAAAGCATATCTTGGACTATGCTGCTACCAATGTGCCAAGATACGAAATAACATATAATATTCAACAAAAGGCATTTCAGAATGACTCAGTGCCAAACCAACTGAGCATGTCAAGTAACCAATGTTATTGTGTTCAAAAAAATGTAGGAAAAAATTGATGCTCTTTCACCGTCTCTGACAATGTTAAAGTTACATATAAAATAGGGTTATCAGATTTGAGAGTCTGTTGTGTACTAAACATTGACATTTTATTTATAAATTATAGGTCATGCCTACACATTTTTAAATTCCATGTCAAACATTGGTAGGTGTCTAATTATTTGTAAACTGCAATTTTTTGGCATCCTGAGAGGCTTATTTAGGACACCGGGACATGAGACTAACCCTTAACACCACTCGCTATTTTCAGCCTACACATTAACACCGTGGGGACTGAGATCTCCCGCGTGCATAACCAATATAAGAACCCAAATTGTAAGAAATATTAGGATTTATTTTTATGAATTTAAATAAAAAACATATTGCTAACTTAATAAAACTGTTTTATCGAGGTTTTTAACATAAAAATGACATTTCTAGAGTCGAACATAAAAAGTTACAAAAAAATAAGTCACGTTTATAGTGCTCAATTCAAATGCGAAACACTATATAAAAAAATTAATATGAAAACAAAAGAAAACCTTATTTCTTAACTAATCAAAGTTTTATCATATTGTAAGAAAGTCATTTAAATTTCAATCAGTCTATCGTAACTTCTTATATTGTGAATATTACTTATTGCTGACATTTATTATATATTTTTACATCAACAGAATGCATACGACATACATTTTTCATAATTTAGAGCACAATCTAAGAGTATTGCTATCTTTGATAAGAATTGCCTGATTCTAAGGCAAATGTGAAAACGAGGCCTAAGACTTTCTTACTTACTTTCAATCTGCTGAGATTCAAGTTCTTATCCATATTACGCCACAAATCTAAAAAATACAAATAAATAAAATTAAAATATGCAGAAAAAATACATATGTAACTACACTTGTGGGGACAGATTCCGGAGCGATACATATCTCGTGAACTATTAACACTGGCTCGGCGCATGTCCTCTCTCCGCGAGCTCTCGGGCGGCATTGGGAATACATGAGAGCGTGACCGTTCCGCGCCAATAATAATAAAAATATTACCGAAAATTTGTGTACTGGGACCTTACTTCCCCGCGAGCGGTGTTAAGGGTTGAAAATCTTAAAAATAAAATACTTAAAAATCCCAATTGATCGGAACATCTGACACAATACAATATGTAGTCTGAAAAGATTCCAAATTAAATAAAAAATATAACCTTTCTTAAAACAAAATTGTCTTAGCCTTTTACTGATTGAGTGATTAGCTGCGGGTCCGTAGTTGCTTCGTCGACAGCCCACCCATGTTTAAAAGATAATAATAAATTTAGAGGAATGAACTGTCTTTCTACATTAGATAAACTCTCCAAGTGTATTATATGTATAAAATATATTTTTAAGAAAACCAACATAAGGAAAAATCTACCTAAATGAAAAATGTCGCTGGTCGATGAATGCATATCAATGTGATGTAAGTGTAGTGCCTCATGAAACCCTCCTCAGCCTGGAAGGTAATGTTAGTCTGTGAATGTATGTGTGGGGATTATCAATTATAAATAAAGGAACAATCATTTTTTCCATTAGTGTAATAAGATGGAATACTGTAAATAAAAAGTTAGCACTTAAATGTTCAACGTGTTTCATTTCTTCGCCTCTGAAATACACTTTTTTTTTTTCAAAATCAAAAATATACTTACAAAAGAATAAGAAATGCAGAATATTAAATAAAATAGATACTTAGCTACTATACAACATCAGATATTCTTCAAAGAATATATTCTTCACACTTGCGTGTCCACCTATCGAGGACTTCCTAAATGAATATTATTTCATGATTTTTATTACAGAATGTTTGTATTTTTACTAAGAATTGACTGATGCACATGCACTAGGTACATTAGTACACCTTTTCCATTTTGACTCAACATAAACGCTTCGAGCACTGTGGTTTTAAGTCGTTTCTAGACTCGGCACCAGGCAATTTGTCACCCTCCATCAGTTTGAATTGAAGCGTCAATTTTAGTGGTTGTTTGGCGCATGTCGATAGCAATGAACAGGTTATAAATTGTTTTTATAGCTATAAAAGCCACTGGTTATTGCGTTTGGTGGTTATTAGTATCAACTGAATATTATGCTCAATTTTCAATGGACAAAATAAATCATCAAGAATACATGTATTTTTCATCGCTATTTATTAGAATCGGGATTTTATGGATAAAATTTTTTAAATGAAACAGTAAAAAAATGTGAGTGTGTATATATTTGTTTCACGTATGTACAATTAATAGTTCACGTACATGTTAAAAACTTTCATATATATTAATTTTGAGTAGATCTTAGTTTTCATACAACAGCATTGCCAAATATTAGAATTCAAGGATCAATATGATCACAATAACCGGCACTTACTGTATACAAATTTGGAAGCACATAGTCTTCTTATGATGTCTTCAATTGTCGGGAGACTGTTAGAGCTGACCCATCAAAATTCCAATATGGAATTACTAGCAGGGTAATATTCGTTCACTTTATTCTTTTTAAACTTTGGGTTTAATTGTTTGTGGATACATAAATGGATTGATGAATTTTAAGCTCACATCATAGAAATTTTATATTGCGTCATTATCCAAAGATAAGACGATCAATTTGTAAATAATAATTCGTCCAAAAAAATCTGTACTAGACTTAAAATTAAAAGACATTTGTTTTGTAAGAACAGGAGTAGAAAGATTAAAATTTTGTAGAGAATTTACGTCATCCGGGTAGAACGGCTCCCTCATATCTTTATTTGATTCAGTCATGATTACTTCACATTCTTGGCCAACAAATCCACCCTGAAAGAATATTAATTCAATTTTAAAATCAGTTTCAAATAAGTATGTAATAAATGTAAAAATTAATCCCCGGCCCCTAAATTAAATCATAAAAATAATCCTGTTGGAAAAAAAATCATGTTAAATTGCTCAAGCACTTGGAATACCCCACCAAGCAGTTGTGATTATAAACTACAAAAACTGGGGGAAATGAAAAGGGCGGGCTGTTGGGTTCTTTAATTAAGTTCTCTTTTTTGACAATAAAGAGACACTACAATACAGCTGTTCCCCTGCAGTCAAGGTACAAAATCTTTGAAAACCAAGAGATCGACCTTCTCCACCCTCAGTAATGTTTTTAGTAGATGCATGAAAAAAATTTTGGTTGACAAATGGCTGATCCAAATCCCATCCCATCAGAAATATTTTGTGAAAATGACAATGCCATTGAACAATTGAAAATCAACAGTTCAAATGAATGATTTAAAGTTAGCATTTCACTTGAATGAGTGACATGATGAACCATAATCAAGTCAACTGAACGAAACTTCCCATCACTAATTCATAATTCGAAACTTTCTCACCTGAAATTGAATTTGAAAGCCTGATATACTTGTTGGATTCTCCCACTGCAATTTTATCCATTGAGGTGAATCTTTATCCGAACACCAACACGTGTCTTCTTTTCCATCAAACATGAACAATTTACCAAATTGTGTGACATCTTTGTTTGATACTGAACTGACCCTACAAGGAACATATAATTATCATTTTTGAAGAAACATTTGTAGTGCACAACCGTTGTAGTTTAAACAAAGCTAATTTGAAACAATCATAAAGTTAAAGTAAACTTTATTTTATAGCGAATTTAAAACTTACCTGCATTGAAATTTCTGTCTATCTAAAATGCTACGCTCCATTTTAATAGAAAATCCAAACTATGAATCGGACTAAATAAACGAAGAAGAAAAATGGGCAGTAACATTTAAAGAAAAGCAAAGCAAATGTGGAAAAAATGAAACTGCATTTCAATTTAAAAGTAAGGTTACAGTCCTATGGAAGTTATTCAGGTTATTCAAACGTCAACTGACATCATAGAAAAGAAAAATTGAATATAACTTTACAACTGTCATCAGCTCATTCCGCTCATTACTGACACAGAATCGCAGAATAGAGAATTACTGACATTAGAAACGTCAAGGCGGCCACGGCGACCATAGACGGCATAGACGTTAAAACCGTTGAGTAGTGATGGGTCCGCTCTGTACTAACTACTACAATGTAGTACTACATTACATTGAAATGTACACTTCACACCTTTTGAAGTGTAGTGCACACTACCAAACTACACACACTTCAAAGTTATTGAAAGTACATACTTCAAATAGTACACTTCATTTTAAAGCGAACACTATTGCCTGCCAACGTAAATTGGCGTGCGGCGACTTTGGAACTAAAACTCGCCCCGCCCGCACCCGGCGGTAACCCCTCGCCCAATCACTCAGTTCAAATTTGTATTTGCTCGGGAGCTGTGACATCTTGATTACCAATACACACTGAATTATAATGTCCAAAACATCCAAAACAGTCCGGGGTTGTGCAAGAACAATTGCCAAAGAAGTATTAAAATTTTGCGAAGCTGAAAAAGCAAATAATGGACCGATATTACCGTTTGACAGGTTGACAGATAGAGCGGCCGCCATTACTGGTTTATTTCTTTAGTGTTGCCCGACCAAATTTCTATTAAAAGCTCCGTTACCGGTCACTGGACATTCTGTGCATTATGTATTGTGTAATAAATTTACACCCTGGAAACTTCTGTTGCGCGACAGGGACGCCCTCCGTCGCACGTCATATTATACTGGTACGTCTATACAAAGTACACATACTTCAAAGTTATTGAAAGTATGAGTACATACTTCAAGCAGTACATTTTTATGCGAAATTTTTGGAAATTGAAACATGAAAACGGTGAAGCGGGGACCGGCAGCGGGCGGCGGGGAGTAATCCTTCCACAATGGCGATGTCAACGGGCCGTGATTCAACGGTGGCCGTATTCGGCCGTTATCCAACGGCGGCGGATAAATTATTCCGCAACAATAATAGCGGCGGCGGCGGCAGATGTGGGCCACGACAGAGGCAGCAGCGGGCCGTTATCCAACGGCGGCGGATAAATTATTCCGTGGTAATAATAGCGACGGCCGTAATACAGTGACGGCGGCAACCGGCGTGTTGCACCTGGGATGACGGGCGCAGATCCTCCGTAGCGTCGGTGATTTGTGTACGTGGAGGGGAGCGTAATGACGCCGCGCCAGTAGCGTAGGGTCCTCTTTTGTAGATCGCGGTGATTTCGCTCATGATCATTGATATATATTATTATAATAATCTATATATATATTAATTAATAACATTAATAACCTCGCAGGACTATATTCCTGCCTTGATTATGAAGCGAAAATATTCGTGCGACATCAAGGTTTGCATTTTTTTTTTCAATATTTCTGACTTATTTTTTGTGAAACATTGAACTGCCATTACAATAACTTATATCGAATATGAAAAATTCATTCCCTTTAATACAACAAGTGACGTCCCGAGGCGAGAGATTCGCCGTCGGAGGAAAATCGGCACGAACAGACTACGGGCGGTTGCTTGCGCCCGCATATGTATATCTTTCCTGTACGAGAACCTTCTCCCCGCGCCCCCCTCTTCGCGGGCGCTACGTCGGACACGCCGCCGACTGTCGCGGAGTGTATACATCGCGGGAATATTTCGGCACGCAAATCATTTCAAACACGTGGATAATGTCCGATCTTACTGCTTGCGTTCTCTAATACTTAGTCACAAAAATATTGATTCTTAAACTAAAACATCATTATTACTCATTCTACTGCTTAAATATAATTATTAAATAAGGCATCAAAATCAGGAATGTGGCGTGTACCCACCTCTGTTTTTTCCGACTCAGAAAAAAGGTCAGGCGGCCACACATATGTCCGAGAACTAAGAGAAGAACTAAATTTCGAGAAAAACAAGAATTGGGCCGTCACGAGTAATCGCGATTACGTAACGCTCAATTTTTTTCATTTCTGTAAACGCAAAATTTTAGATTGTTCTTAAGAATTTTAGGCGCAATTGAAGATCTAAAATTAAATAAATGTTTTGAAGTTGCAAAGACGTTTTTGCCGCAACTTAACAGAGCGACATAACTCTGCTTCACAAGTTGAAAATTTTTGTTTTTTTTCTTTTGCTTTAATCGACAGATATACTATCAGAGAATATGGAACAAATAAATTGCCACAGCAGAAATTACGTCCATCTGGAGTGCCTGCAGCAATGAGTCATGCGCTAAATGTGTGATCGCCGTTGGCCGTTTGGCAAGGTTCGCCGACGTTGGCGCTCTGCCGAGTGGGCCCAATGTGTACAGGGCCCATTATATTTCTCTTTTCTATGGTCCACATATATTGTATCTTTTCTATGGGTTAGGGATGGGTAAATGAAAAAAAATATCGATATATGTATACCGAATCGATATTTTAAAAAGGTTTCGAAAATAATCGATGTCGCCGAAAAAAATATATTATCGATTTTGGCGACCAAAATATATCGACGACCAAAAAAAAAAGGTCGCCGGAAAAAATATATCGATTTTGGCGACCAAAAAATATATCGACGACCAAAAAAAAAAAAGGTCGCCAGAAAAAATATATCGAAAAAGATACTAATTTGATACTCGGCAAATAATATCAATATTTGATATATCGCGAAAAAAAATATGGACAATAAATATCGATATTTTTCAAAAAATATAGAAATTTTTCCATCTCTACTACGGGTCCACATTAGGGATGGGTCGTCGACGTATTTACCGTCGACGAAACGAGACCGTCCACGTCCATCCATCGACGAGACGATCAACTAGTTGAATTCGTCAACTAGTTGACGCGTCAACTTCGTTACGCGGACGTCGCGGACGTTTATCTAAACATCGGGACGATAGTCAACTGTCTACGGTTTGACGCGACGCTGCTCGACGGCACAACCGTTGGTTATTTTTATTAGGTTAATTTTTTAAATTTAAAGAAGTTCGAAGGAATATAGTTTCGGGGAAAGTAAAACCGCTACTTGTGCTTATATGTAAAAAGAAATATTTTATTATTTATTTGTTTACGCACATTATAGGCTTTTACATATTGTTTTATATACTTCTTTCTATATATAATAAAGAAAGAAGTAGGTATACACAACAATATCAGGTGTAAGCAGTAAAATATAAATATAAACTACATACATAAGCAGTGAAAGTATCGGGTATAAGCATTAAAATATGAGTATAAAAATTAAAAATATAAAGTACAAAGCAATGTGTGTATAAAAAATATATTAGATACACATTATTACATGTGTACAGGGTTATTTGTAAAACAATAATAACCTAGCAGGACTATATTCCGGCCTTGATTATGAGTATTATTTTTTGTAAAACGTTCGACTATCACTACACTAACTCAAATCGATTACGAAAAATTCATTCGTTTCAATACAAGTTAAATAAAATTATAAAAACCTTTACATTTATTTATTATCTATAAATTTATAAATAAATACATAATTTAAAAATACTTTACATTTGAGATGTTATATAGAAATTTATTGAAGAATACATCTTTCAAAGTCAGACTTTCACTTTGTGGTGACATTATTAATAAATAAATATATCTGTATTATTTGTCAACTTTAGTTTAAGGCTCAATTTGAGAAAAGGAACATTGTTCCCGAAACATAAAAAAAACTAATAAAAAGTGGTGTAAACAAAATTATAATAGATTTATTTTTTTTATCTACAAAGTTGAAAATAGGGAATTTATAATAAAAATTAATTAAACCTAAATTCAAGATTATATTACATATACAATAATTAATGTTGGACTCCTGAATAAGGACCATAGTTAGGTATAGAAATTTTTATTCCCTACAAGTTTGTTTATCATTTATATGCTAAAGTTGAAAAGTAAGGAAATAACACAATAATTAAATTTTAGCATCCCTTTTCAGGTAGATATATAAGAAGTCTAGATCGATCGAATAAAATATTGATTTTAGAAAAATATCTAGCCGGCCTATTAATTAATAATAGTTCAATAAAAAATAAAATAATTAAACAGAATTGTTTTATTTTATACGGCGTAAAATTGGGAATTCACCGAATCGTCGCACGTGACATCACAAAAAATCAAGTAAAAAATAATAGATAATACCTAGCTTATTAAGCCTATCTCGCGCTACGCATGTATTCAAATTTCAAATCTCTAGTCATAGTTCGTGTACACAGATCTGCACTCTATGGTAGTGTACTTTAGAGTTGAAATGAAATTACCCGTCGAGCCGTCTATGACGTCTATGGCATCTACAAGTCGACAGAGAGAGAAATAAACGGAGACGTTTTGTCTTGCTCTCGCTCGTTGCTTTGCATTGCGTTAATCTCGAATCGTCCATCGACCACGGCGTCCGCTGTCCACCGTCTACGAATTCAACTAGTCCATGCGATAAACGTAAACGGTCGACGCGTCGATGCAACGTCAACGGTTGATTTCAACTAGTCCGTCCATTCAACGCCCATCCCTAATAAGAACAACAAATAAGCGAGCGGGCAACCCGTGCAGATAGTTAGTTACCCGGCGAATAAGTACCAGAGTACAGAGCACCCGCGTGCGGAATATTCTAGTAGTGAATCAGTGCGATAGAAGCGGTGTAAATAAGTTTTCCATAGGCAAGTGGAATATTGGAATATAGAGTGACGATAAATGCGAATTACGGAACAGTGTTCGTAATTGCGTAGTAGTAGTTTTTGTCAGTGCACTTTCAGTCAGTGTACGTCAGTGACTTTGTGGAATCAAGAAATTTTAATTTGTTTATATTTTAATATTTCGTCTCTCGTGCGAATCAGTGACAGAATATTATATAGCTATTAAGAATAATAGATAATTTTATTTTCTCGGCATATTCTTTTTTTACTTCCTTTCTTTCTCCTCTCTTTCTCCCGTCTTTCTCCTTACAAACTCGTGGCGTCTGCTTGCTTGTTTCCTTCACGAAAAAAATTTGGATCGATTTTTAACCCTTTTCCCGTAATCCAATCGAGCTGAAAGTTTGCAAGCAGACTCGGACGACGATCAAGAAGATCTATCAAATTTTTGTTAAAAAAAATTAATAATTAAAGTATAATTTTGGATTTTTAGAAATATTAATGGTTTTTTCAAATTGGAATCATTACAAAAGTTTGATTACTACCAACGGCGGCCTAACGACGACGCCACGGAATATTTAAAATTTGAATTACTCCGTCGGTATAATAGGTACATAAATACGAATTTCGAAAATTTATAACAATTGGTTCACAGTTGACAGCAAAATTGGGTATTTTGGGAAGAAATCAAAAAATCATTTATTTCTTTTAGATTTCTGCTTAGTTTTGAAGAATTCTACATTACTCAAATTCTACATTACTCAAATTCTGATTAAATCATTTGACGCTGGAAATTCATAAGGTACGATATTGGTGATAATTGAATCTATCAAAATCCTAACATCTCAAAACATCTGACATTTTAGAAATATAATAAATTCCTGAAGTTTATTGTTATGTTATATGTTTTAATTCGTTTTTAATTATTAATATATTTTACAAAGAAAGGGAGTATAATAAAAACTTGGTTTTTATGGGTTACTTTTTTCCTATTCCATTGAAAAAGTATTATTAAAAAAGTACAAACTATGTGTTTCATTTGTGTGAAAAAAATTACGTAAAATTTTTAAGAAAGTATAAATTCAGAATGGGTAACAAAATATAATGTAATTTGAAATTAAAGATGAAATAATGTTCTAAGGATAGAAAGCTAAGGTAACTAGATTTATTACATACCAATTGATAAATTTATTTTTATTTGAATAAATTACTTCTTGTTTTTCAGAAAAATAAAAAGAGTGTTGCTGACAAAAGTACTCACTGTGCACGGGTGGTGACCACAGTTCATAAGAAAAAATAAAATTGCCGCGAATGCGCTGAGCCATAATCGTGATCAGCATTCTTCTTTTCTTCGTCATCAAAACGGATGATATTTGGGTCAGTACTGCGTAGGCGCGTGGCGGTGATAATGGCCCGGCTACTTAGTGCCTTCAGTTTTCTGGCGATCCATATATGATGTGTTCAAATAAAAAGTGTAAATTATTACGTTTTTATTAAATTTAAAAAAAACTTTTAAAATCTGAACAAGCCACATTGATAATGTTTAACAGCGATTGGTTTCGATACGACTGTATATTATTTAATTTTTTTAAGAAGTTAAGGACGTTACTGTGCGTCTATCGAAAGATACAGTGGTATCGCAGTCAATAGACAAAGTTAACCTACAAACCTCAAAAGTATTTCAAATAAACGAAAGGTTTTCTTTTCTTTATTATATTATACTCTGTTAATGATGTTGTGTGTGGGGTATAAAAGCAAAGGCAACAATATCCAAAAAATTAAAAAAATATTTTGAATACAGTCACCTAGGATGACTCAGGATGACCTAGGATGAATTTGAAGTGTTCTGAATTATAGAATATACGTATATATCCCCTCCAAAATTATGTTTCCTATAAATTTATAGGCCATGTTTCGTATAAAATATCGAATCGCGTACATTATAAATTAGTAATCCTCGATGATTGCATTAATTTTTTTTGGATATTGCTGTCTTTGCTTTAATACCCCATAGGTATAGAACATTAAAAATTTGATAACGTGTGAATGTTCTCACGATGGAATTGGTGAATGTTGCATTGTGTAGAGTGATCACTTAAAACAGCTCAAACTGGTCATAAGAAGAAGTTTCTCATATAAGCAGTTACGTCTCTGTGAGACTTCTATAATTTATCTCAAAATTATTATTCTCCATTTGTAATGCACATATACAAAAAATATTTATGTTGAACGTAGGGCGTAAGAACATCAGAAGAAAATCTAATTGATAGAATCGAATATAAAAATGCCGCTTTTTAAATAAGGCTTTAAAAACGCAATTTTGATAGAAAATTTAAAAATTGTTTTTAAAACAAAATATAGTTAAATTACCTATGTCAGAGAAAATACAAGAGGCGAGTGTTGAAGGCAACATGGACAGAGAAAAGACCTGGAATAATCAGTTAAACCAAATATGTATTGGATGACGGTTCTGCTAAAACCTTCAACATGCGTGCATGAAAATAGATGAGTGATGTGACATTTTTTCTTTCTGCCTATCCTTGCGGAGAAAAGGCATGATGGAAGATTAAAAAAGAACAGATTCAGGGAGACGTATGTCTTTTTACACATGGTGTTAAAATAAATGTCAGAAATGTAAAAAAAATGCTAAATTATTGATTGATATGGCAATTGCTTTGTGATGCACCATGATTATTTAAATTTACAATAAATAAGACTTGCTAATATATTATTGTTGAGTTATATTTAGTACTACTATAGTTTCGAGAGCAGCAGATCCTCTCATCATCAGGTCTAAATAGAAAGAGAAAGATCTTAAATAAGAAATCTTATATCTGATGATGAGAAAGACTGCTCCTCTTGAAACTCTCGCTCTCGTAAATTAGAATAAAAAACTAAATTCATCAAGAATTTTTAAGACAACCAGTTAAAAAAATAATATTCATTTGATACATTTATTTCCTTGCACTTTATTAATTACAACATCCTAGGATAGACAAACCCCTTTATACAATATTATTAAAAATCAATTAGACCTTAAAAGGTAAACACAACGTTCCCCTAGTTTGTTTTAAGACCGGTAGGATTTCGATTCAATGAGGTAGCACCCGTAATATTTGTAGGATCCGCGTCTGCATCGCTTCCGCTCATACATTTTAAAATTGTTCAAAACAAATTTGCATAAATAGCCCCGGTACGAAATCCAGCTGCGTTGAAACTTTAAAGGTAGAGGTACCTACCCACCGCCCCGCGCGCATTCGCCGTTAATCCGCGTATTTTCACTTGCGGCAACACCACAGCGGAAAACAAGATGGCGGGCACCGCGCGCCCGGATTTGAATTTTAAACCGATAATTCGGCATTGTTTCCGCTGGACGCAGAGCTGAAACATTTTAATAAGGTCCGCGTAAATCTCCGCACCGAAACAATAAATGTCAGAATGTGGTTCAGTGGAGGCGGCCCTCGAGGTTATGGCGTCCACATGCGGTGAGCCGCGGCGGAGATCTCGGCCATTACTCAAATATTTGAAGTCGGACTAAACGAATGCATTGATATTCATCAAAGTAATGTATTTTTCGTACCTTCGTTCCGTGGAACTTAAAAATGAACGTGATGTCACTGCAATTCATGCGTGTGCATGTACCTACCTACACTCATCTTGGTAAATATTGTTTTAAATTATAACGTTTGACGCACTGCAAATGAAGAAGCGTCTTTGCAAAAGACAATCATTTGTACGCTAGGCAGATTTCAATATTTCAATATTTGCATAGAAATTGATTAACTTTTATTTATTTAATTTAAAAACGAAGTGTCCATGATTTGTATGCATGATCTTTGTGTATGCAACATTAATATCTAACATTTTAGATGAAGCCGTTCATATCTATACTGCAATTAGATTTAGAATGCACAATGGTACAAAATAACACAATGAGATTTCCTATCCCTGCGGTATCTTTCAAGTCGTCCGTCAGAAAGTTCTTGTAGCCTTGTTCCAGTTATAGAGAATATATCATTGTTGCAATTTAATTTATTTTCATAGAATTCATTAGTTTTTGATCCTCTCCGTATTTGTACTTATATATTGCATAAGTACAGGCGTTTATGTTGCACAGGAACTTGCGTTGTATAAAATAATTGGACATTTCAATATTTGAATTATTAGGTGAATTAGGTGAACTATTATAATACTCTAATACGACAATGCTCAAAAATAAAACTCGTTATAAGAAAAGGTAATCTCATTAACTGAATAAAATATACCACGCATAGGTAAACCTAACATTGACATCTATTATTTGGCAGAAATATTCTACACACTATTTAGAATAAAAGCAGTAAATTACAATATTATCAACTGTAACATTTGCAGATAAAAAATCGTACCACAACACTATTGATTAGGTTGGAAGCAGAAAATAGAGATAGGTTTGAAGGCAGACCCACCGCTTACCCAGGAACGTTTTCGGTTCGGTTCTTCTCAATGGCCACCCGGTTGGCATTTTTTTAATGCTAAAAACCCGTTATTGTAAAAAAAAATTGAACGAGAACGGCTGCCATCCAAAATTTGCTCCTAATAGCCCGAATATTCATTTCTTTATTAATCAGATTACAAAATATTACATAAAAATACGTAAAGAAAGAAAAAATAAAACACATTACATAAGCGATAGGTATGTACGACAAATAATGTTAGAAAGGAATATTACCCAACGTACATAAAATAAAAATATATTTTTAATTTATTATAAAAATTTCAGGCCATTCATAACACTGACACCACGTTGACACGACTTGGCGATAATTACACAAATTTTGACTTAAATAATAGATACATTTCCTTTGCAACATGTCAAATTAGATAGGAAATTACAACTATCTATTTTTTCGCTTCCTGGAAAATGGTTCTATTAGTTTATTAAACATTCTAAAGTCTACTTACATAATATGTAAGACCTTCTTCAATGTAATTAAGTACTGTTTTGTACAAAACCTCGTATTAAGCCTTATCCAAAGTACATCGGAATTTCAATTAACCCAAAAGGCCCAAACCTTATTAGTTCTCTAGTATGAGATTGGATACCGGACCATTGTGTGAAGGATGGTACAGAAAACCTTAATATTTGAAGCCTCTCAAATATTTTGAAAATTAGCAACTAATAAGTGCAGAATGAGGATTATTATCGGGACGGTTTTATAGCGCTAAAAGTAATTTATTTTAATTAAAATTTATCGTATACAGTATACAGATTATCAACTCGTCATTAATGACCTAGATAGATAGTTCTAGTGTGTCATTAAAGCACAGTGTAAGAGAATTATATGATCATTATAGGATTTAACATATTTTCAACAACACTCAAACATATTTTCGACAACAAAGAGATCCCAATTAGCTTAAAAAATATCATTGGAATCGTGCATACTGCCAGTGATGACGTATGGAGTGGAGACGATGGCCCTTACAAAGAAAAATGTAGAAAAGCTCAAATGCACATAACGATCAAAGCAGAGATCCATGCTTGGTGTAAGCCTAAGAGATGGAACTAGAAATTATGAAATTAGGCGCACAACTAGATAGTGGATATCATGGATCGTATAGCGAAGCTAAAATAGCAATGGGAAGAACATAATATAAGGCAAGATGCTACAATACGGACTCCCAAAGTTCTGAAATGGAGGCCTTGGGAAAATAAAAGAGGCGTCGGAAGACCTCAAAAAAGATGGGCCGACGATATAGCCACTGTGGGGGGGAAGAAATGACTACAACTAGCAAATAACAAGAAAGAATAGAAGGGTATGGAAGAGGCCTATATCCATATAGCAGTGGTGAGATGAAGACTGAGGAAGAAGAAGAAGAAGCTTAAAGGTTTATTTAAAACATGGGGATACATTTACATGTTAGAATTACATAGATTTACATGTTAGAATTATAAAGAATTTTATCATAATTATGGGATTAACGTGTTAGAATTCTTTATGTAACAAAATCCGTCATTAACGCAACAATGTTCTTCACTAATGCCACCAAGACGATAGATGGCGCTGTTTCATAGCCTTAAATTGGTATCGAAACGACGCTATCAGATGACGCAAACTTATTTTAATTTCACCATTATATTTTTGTGAAAATGAAATTTGAATTGGAATTTTTTGAAAAACTGAAGCAAATTAAGTAGAATTTCAGAAATAAGAGAAGGTCATTTTGATCACAGTATACACGCAGTACTTTCCTCGTAAAGGCATGCAATTTTGTGTATAAGTTTACTGTTCACCTTGTTACCAAAGAGTACCTATAACCTTCCTCTTATAACATCATAAGCCTTTTTCAACACTCGTAGAGAGAAGATCCATGCATCCTCTTTCATCCACAAAAGCCCCTTGCACATTCAATATCTACATTGAGCACTGAAAAAGAAGATTCTTCTAATTTAAAGTGCATAAAAAATCTGCATTCAATATATGTTCTTGATAGTTTAGTACTTCAAACACTCTTGATGATCCGGCAGATGGAGTCAAGCCTCACTCCAAGAGACCAGTAAGTAGTTCCTATTTTCAAAGCATAAGGGTTTAGCTTTGTTTGAAAATAGCAAGTACCAGCTGCAACCCGTCAAAAATGACGGAACATTGATTCGCGTCTTTGCTAAGCCCTAGTATATGTTTATAGCATCTTTTTGGCGCACCACTTAGAGGCGGCCGTAGGAACATGCGTTGAACGGCCGCCCGGTTCGATTTGGTGGCCCGGATCAAGCCCCAATTTCTGGCCGTTTAATTTCTTTTTATAGCCGTGAATTCGAACGAAATTACGGACGTTACACGAAGTTACGGGGACCGACATATAGACGGACGGACGGACGGACAGACAATGAAATTATTATGTTTTATATTGATGGTGTGTGTACGCAACTCATTCTTAAAAATAAAAATAAATATAATTCAGATCGCAAAATGTCATATATGGAAGTATGTTTAAAAATGTACGAGATCCGATTAAAAATTGTCAATAAAATAAAAACCAAATCAAATAATAACATCACTGCGATATTATCGTATCACATTGAAATGAATTATAGTTTACTTACACAGCTGGCAGATAAAAATTACGCAGTTGAATTCATAATGCTTATAAACCGTTACATTACGATAAAAGCTATTAACGATTATTCGCCGAAGCCGCTAAACATGAAAGTGTTTAGGATTTTTGTCAACACTTTGCGTGCCGTCGTTGCTGAACTTATCGTAAACACGGTATTAAAAAAGTTAGAAGTGTTACCGGATAAAATTGGAATACGTAATTGAGGTACAAATGTCCTTTAATAACTTCATATTAACTGGAATAAGGTAAGCCCAACGATTGTCAAACTTCAAATAATCAGGAATAAGGCAATATCAGCGATTGTCAAACTGTTTCGATATTGTTTTATTAAAAAAATAGCAATAATGAAAATGTCAATGGCTAAGACTCAATTCGATGTATTTAAAAAATATGAAGACTTTGGAATTCACAAAATTCAATCAAAAAAATATTTCAAGAATTTATTTTATCAATCAATGTTTATTATAGATGCCTCACAAATACGAAACTGTATTTTTATGGGAAAGTAGGTATAGAAATCATTTGACCTCTTTGTACGGCTGGCTTAAGTGATCACTTTACACAATGTAACGTTCTGAAAAATTTGAACATACTCAAAATATTCTGAATTTACTTTATGACTGAAATAATGAGATATTATACTTAATGATGTTTTTCCTTATTTTAATATGTCTTGATACGGTCACTAAAATTCGTTAAACCTAGCATAAATTCTTTAAATGAATAAACATATCACCTACAGTCTCAAAACTACGATGAATAATAAACATAAGCAATTATATACACCGAAAAATTTTCGGTGAAATAAAATTTCTCATGTCTTGCGTAATTTTAATAATAAAACATATCTACCCAAGTAAAAAAAGGTTAACTAACTAATTTGTCAATTATTAACACGGGGATTCGGAAAACATTATCCATACTACTTTATAGCTTTAACAGACATATCTTCATTTGAATTAGTCCGTTATATCGAGGTTTAACTGTATTATCTGCCCCGTACTCCATCGCATTTTGATTGGTTTAGTTGGTGAAATTTTTTACGCATATTTTAAATACAAATTCGGAATAATCTCAAATACTAACTCGTCAAATTGGAAGGCATTAGCCAAAGGTATGATATATACAAATATAATAATATAAGAAATTGACCAATTTACCAAAATGTAATTTAATATTTTATGGCCATCATATTAATTTTAAAAACATGTAAAATAATAGGGTAAAACATTTTTCGCTGCAGTAACACACCGCGTATGCAAAGTTTTATAGTCTCGGTATGCAAATCACCTGTTCGACATGTTACGTTGTACGGTGACCATATGGCGCGCCACTGGAAACATGGCGTTTTGAATACACGCAACTGTTGAATTTTTCCAGTGGCGGACCACGTGAAGAATCTGGCCATATTACAGGCTGAAGAGTGGGAGAAAACGTGCTGTTTGACTAGCAGGAAAAGTCCAAAGCGGCTCTACCAAGATAATGTACGTGAAATATTAAACAACAAACCAAAAAAAAGTTTATTTGCCACCGCAAAAACCCAATATATCTAACACTTAAAAAGGCTTAATCAGTATTTTACTTCTTACGTCCAACTAGCTGTAACTTGTCAAAAATGACGGTACTTTTACACGCCGGTTATGAAAATAGGACTAACTGGCTGGTTTCCTGGACTTAGGTTCCTTACCACTGAATAACTAGGTTTTTTATTGGTATTTGTATTTGACTGACAAGCATTTTAGTTGAATTATCTTTATATTCTTTAGATAATAATACATTAAAACTATTCCACCCAGTTCCTCATAAATTATTGATAATGAACAGTTTGGAAACTGTCAAATTCCAAAAACTTTATTCTGAGAAACACATCACATTCCAACAGACGTCCCCGATTTTCAACATCTCTCCCTTAAAGACCTAAAATTCTCTACTCTACTCGAACAAGATGGCATAATTGTTGTATTTAGGTTAGTTATAAATTACATCTGATGATGAAAGGGACTGCTCCTCTCGAAATTATAGTAGTGATACATTTAACTCTATTAAATTTAGTATAAAAAGAAAAAAACCGTTTGTACTATTAATATTTGGAGGATCTTCTATCAACAATCATTATATCTTGATACTGTGAATTATTATAAGTCTACATACTGCACATTTAACTGTCAACATTTTGACTAAAGTTAGAAAAAAAATATATTTACACTTTACAAAAAGATGAGTAATACAAACCCCAATATCTCTTCATTTTACATTTAGTAATTTATGTAAAATATACAGATATTGCGTGCATGGCAGGGTACCTACTCGTCTCAATGCGAGAAAATTGTCACTGCATTAGAAACTCAGTCTACCAGGAACTGGAGGAGATTAAAAGCGAATAATAATCGACACCATTTGGAGTGTTGCTCTGGGTGATTAAGAACGACTATTTGCATAATTATTAATGAAGAAACAGATATACTCGTGCATATAATAACAGCGTTGTGAATCCAACTAATACACCATGACGCAGTTTCAGCGAGCGAGAACGCAGAGCCGATACAGCACCATATTCGATACTGGACGTTGAGGATTCCAGCGGAACCATATTTCAGTCAGTACTTGGTTTTTGTTGCTCATGCTCTATTTCTGAATGTTTTGGCAGTGAATCTAAATCTACTAAATTATTACTGATCTCCGTATTAAATTTCAAAGATTTACATTTTTTGGAACGATTAATTTATTTCTATCACAAAAGTACAAAAATATTTAAGTCAAAATAATTTGTCATAGATATATTAAATACAAATATTAATTTATCTATTTAATTGATAAATTAATATTTGTATTTAATTGCCATTAAAATATTAAAGTGAATCCAGTATGCATGTATTGGACACATTCTGAAGGAGCATCTAATTAATTAAACAGAAAGAAATTGTAGGAAAACTTGATAGTCGTAAACGTGTAAAAATAAACAATATGTGAGTATAATTGTTGATTTCCTTAAAAATGTGATCACTTTTGATTTAAAATTTATATAATTTCTCATTTTTACATCTTTATGAGAAAAATAAAAAAAATATAGTTAAATATAATATATCCGTGGACTTTTTTAAAAGTAAGAAACTTTTTTCGTTTACTAATAACAATTGTATTAATAAAAATAAAATTATTTGTAAAAAAAACGCTATTTACTGAATTATCAACGTGTTTAGGGGCCTTCATCAGGATTTAAAAAATACTAAAAATAATAATTGAAAGTAAAGAAAATAGCAAAAATAAAAGATATAAATATGTGAGTTGAATAATTAATTAAGAACTAATGTTATTACAAAATTATTTTTTTGATGTTAATGAAGAAGTCATAATAATCGATTGAACCAATCAAACATATGAGAATATGCCGTAAAATGAAATAATTTTTAAAGTACGTTGACGTCAATACATATTTAAGACAGCGAGCCGAACTTCTCTTGGGAAATCGTTGTCGGGAAATTAATGCTCTTGGGAAACTTGGGAAATCGTCGCCTGTTCCTCGATCAGTTGTTGACAGTTTGGTAGACGCCGTCATAAGTTGGCATGGTTAATAAAACAGTACCGAGGAGTGACGTCTGACGCAATGAAAGGCTCGGAACTGATAGGCAGGTAACAGACATGTTATGACAAGTTCATGACAAAGTTTTAGACCAAATGCCTCCTTAAAAAAATATTTTTATTTTATATTGTAGCAGAGATCCCACAAACCTTATCTGGCTATCAATGGCTTTCTCTTAACAGTAATTTACATTATAAAACTAACAACATAGAAACAAAGAAGAAAATGTAGATAAATATATTATATCCCAGTGAAAATTATAAGTGCAATGTATCTGGGTGAACATCTGTCGGAATGAATAAGAGAGACAGATATATAAGAGAGAGATAGAATGGGTATAAATAGGGATGCGCCATATTGACGTGCCCTCTTACAATCCAACTACCACGTCAGTAACAACTTGTTAGCTATCTGAACATCGTATTAATATTGTCGCCTGAACTCCACTGTTATAATTAAATAAATTATATTGAAGAAGAACATCGAGTTATTTTGGATCCCCTAATTCCTACAAGTCAAAAGAAGAGAACATCATAAGAAGAAACATAAAATATCGACTATCCTAATTTCTACTGGAATTATAACAACAACACTGATGATGTCTATCCGCTAATGAGACCTGAGCGCCCGAGTGTGACACGTCAATCAGCGCGCAGCTTATGTCACCCCACCCACCCAAGGGTTATTTTCACGGGTTTACCATAGTACCTATATCAAATCTGGTGCAAATATACATCCAATATAACAATAGAGGAAGTAATAAATAAGCATGCAGACAGTTCACTACGTTCCATAATAAAATATCTGCACGCCACCGTGACCTTCGCATATTTATTTAATCCAATCAAATCAGAGGAAGTATCTACATTTATAAATATTATGACCGTACACCCGTGAAAAATCACGGGAAATAATAATAACGACTTGCCTTGCGCGACTGTGTAACATATGTCGCGCGCTGATTGCGGGTCACACTATAATTATCTAAAGATTTAATTCCAGAAATTTACGAACTTAACTAAGACATACGGACAGACAAGCAGACAAATAAATTGTTATGCTTGATTGTTGGTATTTTTACCTTTAATATTTTTCCCCATAGTAATTTTTACATCATGATACAATATATCTACTAAGTGACACTTATTTCGCATTGTACCCGTTCATTATAGGTATATAATGGTCGTCACGATAGGAGGTACTACTTATATATTATATATATACTTATAAAAACCTATTCATTATATATTTTTCTTCTTTTTTGACGAGTTTTACATTATTTTTAGGTAAGATACATTTTATTAAACGCTTTTGTTGACTTTGGATTTGTTTCATATACATTTCCCATTTCAAATTTATTTCTTTTTAAAAAATATTGATTATAATATTTGTATAAATCTACTTTTATCTGAAAAAAAAAATATTTATTTATTTTTAACTGCAATTATTTCTTCTTCTTCTTACTACTCACAATCATTTTCTTCTCACTACTTTAACTTGTCTTTTTATTTTACACAAATCTATATGATGTACTTTATTAATATTAACTGCAATTTACACAAATCTAAATTTTACACAAATCTTTAGCAGCAATCTAAATTGAAACAATTCTATTATATGTACTTGTACCTTTTAACTGTATGTCTGTCGTATGTTATTTTTTAAAATTTATATTCTGTATTTTTGTAAAAGCCCATAAGGGCGTTAAATAAATAAATAAATTTCCCCGTACTGGAATACGAATAAAATGTTAAAATGCTCAAACGACATTAACACCAAAAACTGCTTACACAAAAGTTTTCACATTTCTACAATTTACCATCTACGCAACTACGTCACGTGATCACATCGATGCGTCGCTTTGGGGAATTTGTCGGGGCAAGCGGGCGACACTATTTGATAGCCGAAAATCTACTGCACGGTACCCGCGCGGCTAATGGTTTTATCTGAAAGGTTTCACTTGAAATATTCGTGCGGCTAATGCCCGGGATATAATTTCGTGTTTGCGTTGACGGACATTTAAAAATTATGGAAGGCTTTCGTGTTCAGATAGCGAATGTGCTTTTAATATTTGAGATAAAAAATATGACGGATGCGGTGTTCGGCCGCGAGCGGAAAAAAAGGTAATTTTTTTAATCTAAATTTGTTTATCGTATTAAATTGCGTTTTTTTGTTTTTGTTACGGGCGGGATTTGAGTATGCCGACCGCATTTTTCAGGAAATTAAGCGAAGACCGTCGACAATGAATTGTTGGGGTGTGAATGCGTAAGGGTGTTACACATTTTTGTGAAAACAAAGAGTATATTTAATAAAAAATCAAAAATTAAATGTATATTAAAAAAACGCTCAGATTGAAAAATCGTTTAAAATTTCTGATTCACAATATAAGATCGTGAAACCAACGTTTTTAACTTGTATGTTTTTTAACACTGTATATTATTAATATTTATTCTAAAATAGTGTCACGGGTCGTGGCTTTAGGAGACACATGAAAACACTGAAAATTAAGTTACGATTTATTAATTAATGATTATATAATTATTTAACGGACAAAGTCACTTAACACGAATTAAATTAATACCCTATTCTTTAATTCACCCTGATTCGGAATTTATCACTCGTCTAATATACTCTTTATTATCGCTGGGTAACTCTTTCGAGAAATTTCTGTTTAAATATCGCACGTAAGAGCTTGATTATTTGCGCGTCACTGGTATCACAGCACCGATGGTCAAGGCTTGTCGCTAATATCACACCGGTAGAAACGTCAAAATAAAACTAAAATTTTGGCCGCGACACGGCTTCGCTTTTATAGAAAACACATTGGCTTACCGATCATTCCAGAAGTTTGTAGTTTGTTGCCGTCGCTTGCTGTTTTAGACGTTCATCGAATGTTATTGCCAATTCCAGAGTGTGGTAGTGTGTTTCAGAACGTAGTGGAATGTACTAGAGAGTTCATTAGTTTTATTCCATTCCCACATATAACGAGGGATGTGCGTAATTTCTCCGAATTCAATCATCATGTTATAATAATTAATAGCGATCGATGGCAACTTTTTGAACAGACATTATTTTTTTAAAGTATGAACTTGAAGCATTTGAGATGGAACTATTACCAATATATATACATGGTCTGTTCAAAAAGTATCGCGAATTTTGAATTTACGCAGGTTACGTATATTCGATTTTCGATTTTTTTATGGCGTTATGTTGGTACTTATGTATCTCACTTATGCCGACAAGTTCGGCCATTTTGAATGTTCAGTTAATTTTTGACAGCCGCTTTGCTTGCACGTGTTTTGGCTCGTCTTCGATTTTTTCCTGTTCCAAAAAATGGATCAAGGAATCTGTATCAAAATTTGTGTGAATAACAAAATTAATTGCGCGGACGCATTCCGGATGTTGACTGTGGCATTTGGTGAAGCTACCTTGAACCGAATCAACGTTTATCAATGGTACAAAATGTTCTCAGAGGGCCGAGAAGATGTGAACGACGAAAACCGTGCCGGACGCCCGAGCAAAACATTGATGAAGTGATGAAAATAGTACTGGCCAATCGGCGAATCATCCGGGCGTTTCCGGCGGATTGCTTCGCGCAAAGTGCGCATAACTTGCAGGTAATTTTCCTTTGGCAATCTGTGGCATCCTGTGTTCTATCCTGTGGCAAGAACTCATGATGAACCACACCCCTGCAATCGAGGATCTGTAAGCAAAACCTTCACATTCGATCGAATTTAGCGCGCTTTTTCGGTCTTGGCTCGTTCGGCAGCTTCCATGGGGATAATTGAGCTTTGGTTTCTATGTCATAATCATAAACCTATGATTCTTCACCAGTTATGACTCTTTGGAGCAAAATTTGTGTCGTCGCGGACAGAGTCCAACAGCTCCTTAGTAATGTTAATGCGATGTTTTTTTTTTGGTAGAAATTGAGCAATTGTGGTACGAATTTCACGGCGACCCATCTCATGCCCAAATCATTGGTAAAAATTAAATGGCACGAGCCAATCGATATGTTAGGGTCCTCAGCAACTTCTCTAATGGTGATTCGACGATCGGCCAATACTATTTCCTTCACTCCATCAATGTTTTCGTCTTATGTTGACGTGCTCGGGCGTCCGGCACGCTCATCGTCGTTCACATCTTCTTGGCCCTCTGAGAACATTTTGTACCACCGATAAACGTTGGGCCCAGGGTAGCTTCACCATATGCCATAGTTAACATTCGAAATGCGTCCGCGTACTTAATTTTGTTTTTCACACAAAATTTGATACAGATTCTTTGATCCATTTTTTGGAATAGGCAAAAATCGAGGACGAGCCAAAACACGTGCAAGCAAAGCAGAACTGAACATTCAAAATGGCCGAAATTGTCGGCATAAGTGAGAGACATGAGTACAAACATAATGTCACTAAAAAATCGAAAATCAAATATACGTAACCTGCGGAAATTCAAAATTCGCGATACTTTTTGAACAGACCTCGTGTATACATAAAAAGAAACTCGTGTTTCCCTACTCGCCAAGTTTTCTCCACAAGCAGCCATAACCATCCATCGGTGGTTATGGTGGTGGATAGCCCTTGGTGTCACATCGAAAATATGAGAGGTTTGGTGGGGGTGGCTGTGCGTGGGTGGGAGTGGGTGACGAAAATGTGCTTTCTAGCACATTGTTTTGTTATGGGAAGGTTGCAAATGCTTTCGATTGTTTCAAAATAGGCGCGCCGACCGTGTCGGTGAGTCTAGAAGGTTCCGGAAAATCCTGCTCTAAAAAGTTCTGGAAGGAGAAGGTTCTAGAAAATTCCGGAAAGTTCTATAAGGCTCTAAAATCAGTGGCGGAATGTGTCGGTGTGTTTAAAAGGTCCCTGTACATTCGACAAAATTTCTTGAAAGTTCTGGAAGAAGAGTGTTTTAGAAGGTTTGCGAAAGTTCTATGACGATACAAACAATGTACTAAAAGTCTACGCGTGCGAAGCCGCGCGGGCACAGCTAGTATTATTATAAAATTGAGAAAGGACTACAGATGTCTCTGTATAGCCCTATCAAATAAAATTTGATAATGTGTGGACGTCCTTGCGATGGAATTGGTGAACATTGAATTGTGCAGAGTGCTCACTTAAGCCAGGTCACAGAAGTCGTCAGCTTTGAGCCATCCAAAAAAAGACTTCCATACACATATTTCATATAAATAGCTCCGACTCTGTGAGAATTTTATTATTTATCTTAATTCATATTTTCCTTCCTTGTCCACCATTATCTATCCCAATGAGAGTAATTTCATTGTCTGTAACTTCTGGTAACGTCTGTAATTTTTTAAAATAAATTTAAAAAATTACCCTAAAATTTTCCCACGATATATTTTATATACAAATCTACACCGTTTGTGTCATATCCAAATTTTGCATACCTGTTCTCAAGGAACCGACATGTAATACCGTCATTTTCGACGGGTCACAGCAGATGATAAATAAAAACGAGTAATACTCACAGTAGACAGCGAGCGTCGCGTTGGCCGTCGCGGTGCCGGCGGCGTTCTTGGCCGTGCAGACGTAGAGGCCCGCGTCGGCCGGCTCGGCGCGCTGCAGCAGCAGCTGCGCGGAGGCCGCCAGCGCCGCGGGGCCCGGTGCCCCCTGGCCCGGCTGGCCGGGGCCCGCGCTGCTGGCGGGCGCCACCCCGGCGTCCGCGCGCCCCGCCGGCAGCCGGCCGCCCGCCTTGGACCACACCACCTCCGGCAGCGGATCCCCGCCCACCTGTTTGTTCAATCAATACAGCTGTTAAGGGAGTACCGGAGTACGAAGCGCGAAAAAGGGCGACAAATTATGGTATTTGTATCATTTCCACACGAAAGAACATACTTTTAAGAATACGTGAAAAAAAATTTATAAAAAGTATTCAACATTGGCGGAAAATTCTTGGGTTTTATTGACTGCAGAAAAAAAGGTCCTCCGCGGTGACCACTCCCATTTCATCTGTAATCATCAGAATAAAAAAAAAAAATATATTATCAAAATTGATAGGAAAATTAATGAAGCGGACCATTTAACCTAGTCACACTATGATTTCTGCAATGAAGTCAGTTTCTGTAACTCTATCAGGCTGCTTAAAGGACACAATACGGAGGAATAAGCACATGCTCACAGATAACATCGTCAGAATTTACAAAACCTGTGTCAGACTCACTATGACATCATTATTATTATGTTTAATCCCCTTATCCTAGTAGAGTCGGAGGCCCAAAGCCTTGACAGGTGCTTCCATATTCCCTTATTTTGTGCTGCTTCCGTATTTGTTAACCAGTCAAGACCCAATCTGTATTTTCACCTTCCTTCTGAAGTTGCCAAAAGAATACCTCTTGGAACACATTCCTCAGGAATTCTCTGCATGTCCAACCAAGCCCTCTCATTTGTGATTTCTCTATATGTAGGAGTAGAGGGTATGTAGGCCTTATGTCTGCACTTCTCGCTCTGTCTATTAGTGTAAATCCAACTACCCCTCTTTGAAAACTCAACTCTTTGATAACTATCACACTCAAAAGTAAAACCGTGTATAATCTTTTGTATTCGGAGCGCTAAGGCGGCCGACATTAAGTAGTGCGCTCACCTGACAGCGGAATTCGGCGTTGTGGCCCACCAGCGCCGCTTGGGCCTGCGGGCGCACGATGAAGTGCGGGCGCAGCAGCACGCTGAGCTGGGCCGGCCTGCTCTCCTTCACGCCCACCACGGAGTGGGCGGCGCAGCGGTAGGCGCCCGCGTCCCCCGCCCTGACGGAGGATATCATGAGGCTGCCGCCGTCCACCAGACTCATCCTGCAAGGACCGACCATTCATGGATCATCCGACCGATTTTTAAAATAAAAATGTTGCTTTTTGGCGATTTTATCTTTCTATTTTGGGGACTCTTATACAGGGTGTACCAGAGCTAGCAGCAGAAACTTGGCCGGTAGATTTTCGACTTTGTTATGAGTCTAAAATGTTCAAGCAACCGTGACCTAATATCAATAGTTATGGACATATGCAATATTAAAGTTTGCTTTTTTTTTCAATATTTCTGACTTATTTTTTGCAGAAAGTTGAACATCATTACAGTATCTTATATCGATTGTGAAAAATTCATTCGCTTTAATACAAGATTGATGTCGCATATATCCATAACTATTGATATTAGGTCATGGTTGCTTGAACATTTTAGACTCATAAAATAGTCAGGAAACTACCTGCCAAGTTTCTGCTGCCAGCTCTGGTACACTCTGTATATCGCTTATTTATTTTGTTCAACACCAAATTTGGCGATTTTCGGATTCGGATCTCTTCAATTAATCGATATATGATATAACTCTTCGATACTCACTTCAGTCATAAATCTTTTTTTTAATACTGCTTCTTTCTTTTATCCAGATCTCGTATAAGTATTGCTCACATATCTATTATCTAATACATGTCAGAAATATTAAAAAAAAAAAAAAAACTGCGAGCCTTAGAGTAGTCGCATATGATGTGTAACATTTGACATCTCACAATTAAAAATATGAGCAGCGACAGAAATTAACCTCAAAATTTAAAAAAGTTAAATACGGAAATATTTATTCGAATAATTATTAATTATTTCTCACTTGCATTTTTTATCAGTGATCTGCACTTTTTTCAGACAGTTATTATTAAAAATTCATTTATAAATACATTTATATTAATGTGTATAAAGTATTTATTTTATTTATATTTCGTTAATTTAGCTACGAGACTTACTTTATTACACAAAGAAAAAATTACACAATATTTTTTTTTGAAAATCTGACCAATTCTATTTTGTATCGAGTATTTTTACCATTATGGAATGTATCATAATAATTAAAAAATATAATTTTACCATGCGCCATTTGATCTTGACACAATTTTAAAGATGACTTCTAATTTTTACAAGAAGGTGAACATTTTAGACTAAAATTATAAAGATGGTGTGGTCTCACTAAGCAAATTTCGCTAGCTCAACACTAAGAACTAGATACCTGAAAGAGTGTTGTATTTAGATAGTTGCAGTTCTCTTCTCTCCTCATTAATCAATACTTAATGAACCTTTTTAGATACTTTTATTTAACTATCTTGGTTTTTTGTGGTGGAATTTTGTAATTAATTTTTCACCAATTTTCCAATTAGCTAGAGGCCTAAAACTTTCAATATATAAGTATCGTGGATGACTATACATTACTAAATCATTTTCGACATGATTTGATCAACAAATCGATTATCAATGCATGCAAAGAAAGCGTGTCCTATATATCATAAAATCATGTCCAATTTTTTTTATGTACTTGATTTCTCATATAAATTATTAATATTGTAGCATTATAACAAATCCCTGAGATAAATCCATGAAATATTGATGAAATAAAATGGATATCACCAGATATTTAGCATTTAATTTTCATTCATTTATCTTGTTGTCTATTTTTGTGAATAATTAATAGCTAGCTTATAATATGAAGAATAAATAATTTAGTTTAAGCATTAGCTTAGCTTACGATTTGTTGAAACTCCAAACTGGTTTCTAGTTATCTAATTATACTCGTAGTATTGAACCCACAATTTAATTATAATAGTAAGATACAGACAAAATAGCAATCAATGAAATCATGACTTTGTTAATGCATTGAGAGACCACACAAGCAATTTAACAAATCTGTTTTACGTTTAACATGTATTACTATTAAAACACAAACAGTTATAAATCTAAAGTAATGCCGAGTTGCGGATTAACGAACAGGAACTGGTGAGGGTGGCACTTCCTACCCTCTGTAGCACTAGTACTCTGCACGCGACTACCCCGCCTGAAATAATTATTCAGTGCATCAGTGCACTTTCCACAATCCTCTCAACATTACTGTTAATGAAAAACTAAAGTTTTCACAACAGTCTACAAGCTTCAGGGAGTTCTCCTGAGTTCCCAGGAGTTCCCTGTTTCCCTGAAATAGTACCTATGGAACGCGTTGATGTCAAAACATTTGCATATTCGTTCCATTCTATCAAATGGATAATAGAGAGTAAAATAGAACAATGTTAACTACATAACGGATTTATCGTAATATTATTTATATAATTAACAAGAATTTTTTTGTATAAACCACTAATTTTTTGCTATATAAATGAACGGTTTTTAAAAAGTGTTTTCTTGTTAACTTTATTTATTATTTCCTTATAAAATTGTATTGTGTAATCATGTTATCTTTATAATGTCCACAAAATATTGATACTTTATATTCCAATGACACCCTGCGCTGGGACTTATTTCGACCTGTTGACAGTTTGTTTAATAAAATTTAATAAAAACTATTTAACAAAATACAATAAAACAAAATGTTAAGAGTCTATAGGTTGCTAGTGATTTCCCCTAATCGTGGGCTTATTTTAGACTACGGCCCGAATTCAGAGTCAATATTAGATGATTTAAAGGTTAAAATTATTGTCTCTGAATTCGGGCCTACAAGTCATTTTTATTTATTTTCCATTTTTTTTAGGTACGTGCTCACTCATGACGTTTTTTGTTAGGTTAGGTTAGGTTAGGTTAGGTGCTCACCTGGTGTTGGATTCCATGTCGATATTCTGTCCATTCCTCGTCCAATAGACAGTCGGTTCAGGGTTTCCTTTCGGGGGGCCGCACTCGAGCAGGGCCGTCTCGCCGGCCGCGACCCGCGTGTCGTGGGGCTGTGCCCTGAAGTCATCGCGGAGTACTGCAAAAGATAAGAAAATAAAAATTAGGAAAAATTTATCGAGCATAAAATTTAATTGTATTGGATGGCGAAAGTTTAGAGTCGATATGGGAGCATTTGCTTATAGATCGCCCCTTGGTTTATGGTGAGTTCCATTTTACTGTTGTATCGTGTCGAACTGGACAGCGCGATTGTCATTGCGACCACGCCGTCAAAAGAATCATTTATCAATATCAACATAAAGATTGAGAAGGTTTGGATGAACCACAAATGTGGCGTAAAGCACTCGCCGATTGTTACGGTCTGGTCGTCCATCTGTTGGAATAGTGGGATTTAAAGACTACAGGATTGGGATAAATTGGTAAGTCAAGATCTCATAGTTCTCGTATGTTCGATCTTCTGCGCTGGCTTCCTACCGCGCTAATTAAATTTGCCATTATCATTATCATTTTTATATCCTTATTCTAGGAGGGTTGATACCCATTAGGCTCTTCCATATTCTTAGTCACAGTTGGCCAATCAAGACTCAAGCTGATTTCACAGAATATTTTGCGTAAGCTTATTCTGGTATGACCCACTAGTGGCATTTACTTCAGAAATGCATGACATTTGCAAGACGTGTTCAATTGCCGTAATTAATATTTTCCTACGTGTAGAATAAGCGATTCCACAAATTTATTTTATAAATCTGTATGATTGTATTAATGCTTTACTATTGTTCAGTAATTCATAATTAAATACTAGACTATGTGTAAAATATCACGAATATCAATTGTGAATTGTTAAATTCTTTCTTGTAGATGGCTATAGAATATTTTTTTCATTGATAGAATAGATTTATTCCACACCGTAAGGTAGTTTCATATGATTTCTAATATAATTGCCCAAATTATACACACTGCCACTCGTGTGTATAATGCACACAATGCCACTCACTAATGTTTGTTATAATGAATAATAATAATAAATTAGTTATAATCATATAATATAATTAGAAATAGAATAAATGCATTAATTTATTTGTAAATTTTTATAAACAAATTTTAATACTCGTGTTGAATTTTATTTGAAAAATGGTTACACCCGGTGAATATTGTAACAAGTTTAATAAAATGAAAGAGTAAATCATACTTAATATTAAGTAATCCTACTTATCACGCGGGAGACCGGCGTTCGTTTCTCCACCAGGGATATTATTGTTTTATTTCATTTATCTGAACTTTTGAATATACTTTGGAACCAGAAAAACAAATTTTATGCACGACTGATATGATTCATGTATCTGAAAAATGCAATACTTTTTTTTTCGTAAACAAAATCGTTTTGAACTTAATAATAGAAGGCAAATGAAGGAATCCACAGGACTAACCACGCAAAAAGCTGAATCGTAAAACTTGGCTTTATTAACACGAGTCTGTTCAACCGGCTGACAGTTCAGATTCTGATGCGTTTCACTAACGCACAAAGCGTCCGTGTACAATGATCCTTTATACGTACATTTACATTTGTGTGTATGTATCTAAATGGTTTTCCGTGCAAATGTCAACAAGTAATAAACAAGCCAAAACAAATAATGAACTCGATTTTCTTTTAACAGCGAAGCTTTTAGAAGAGAAGTATTTTGATTTTGGAGACAATTCACATTGAACATTCAAAATTATATTATGTTTTTTTTTGGCAGATAAGCATAAAAATCTGTCTTTAGACTGCATCCGTCCATAATTATAAAATTATGAATGAACTTAAACGATAAACTACTTAACGCTATTTTCCCGGGAAGAGAAAGTTCCAGGTTCTAAAAACTAACAAACGTCTTCAATAATCACAAAATAACTCTGCTGAAACATTATTTATTATTAATTAAAAAAACACTTTATATAAAACACTATTTATTGATCAAAATACATGTTTCAGAGCCAATGGTCCCGTTTTCAGAATACAATGTGCACTAAAAATTAAAATTTGAAGTGTAGAAATAAACCAAAAAGTTGATATAAAGGGATTGAATAACTACTTAGCAATTAATGTGAAAACAAATATAAAGAATATTTTTTTCAAAAAGGATTTGATTATTAACACTTTTATTTAAATGTTAGTAGCCAATTCAATAAAAATACCAAAACCTTTTTGCAAATAATTAGCATTTAAATTTGTTTTCACATTATTTCCTAATTAGTCAATCAACACCCTTATATTGACTTTTTATAATATATATAAATATATTAAATAGTGGTTTAAACAAGATATTTTCAATATATTTTTGATGTTTATTGCGTTAAATTTTTTAATTAATTAAAAACTTTGAAGTAACCACTTGTAGTAACTTGAGTCTACCGCATAAATTTTATGAATAGCCCGATACACGATATATTCCCCATTTCGGTGTCTACTTTTAAATTATTCCCACCATAACTGTAGCCACGCCCCCGTTCAAAAATTAATTTGTTTACTAAATAAAATAAGTAATTGATAACTAGTATGCGTCCGTCTTGACGAAGATACATACGGTGGTATCGAAACCGGTAACGTAAAGATACTCCAAGTGACTAATACAAACTTTTTAATTAATTAAAATTAATAAAGGCGTTTTCTTTTTATTAAAAATAACAATCACAATATCCCAATACGATTATATTCTACCTGTCAAAGAGAAATTTGTCCGTCACGGATAAAAAAAATATGGAAATTCTCTGAAAAAAGGCGTATTTAATAATGTACGCTTTCAGAAAATGTTTTCGATGAAAAGGTAGTGAGGCATTGGAGAGTTCGATTGGGGTAAATTGGTCTTCAGTCAAGTTGGACGCTGGCTCCGTATCGTGTACAGCGGGGGTAATAATAATGGAGCCGCTGGTTTGGGCCGCTGCCGGCGGACTAATTCCTCGGCAATATAAATGTTCGGGCTACCGAAATAGCCCAGCGTCAGTCAGACTCGATTTATTCACCGGGAGCTTTCGCCGGGGCTGGTTTTGTAACTCTGGCTTAAAGCTCTCGAAATTAAACCACATAGATAGCGAATCCAATTCAGATCCAAAATTGCAATAGATTTTTGATCACAATATACTTATTAAAACAAGACGTTTATAAAAGTCAACGAATGTACTTTTGGAGATGGATGAGCCCTCCAGTTTTGGATAGAGTTGAACTCAAAGGTCACCACTCCGTTTGTAGAGTCGGAGATCTCTCCTGCGGTTGATAATGTAAAAGTCGCGATAGTTTGACAGAATTTATTTGATTACAAAACACAAGTTATAAAGTATACAGTAGTGTGCAAGGGTTACAACTGAAAGGCGCGAAGTTCGAAGGTATGACGGCGAGGTATGATTCCGCTGTATCCGAGAAGCCCCGCTGGAGTGAGATGATTTGTTCTGGGGCGCGTGCTTATATAGTGATCCAGAATAAAGGAATCGGGGGTGTTATGATTTCCTCTTTACTCGGCCGCGCGTGTGGGTATTTAGTCTGGTCAGAATGAGTTCATCCGCTCTTCATGCCCTCTAGCAATTCTCACCTTTGTACTCGGTCATTGGTCCGGCTTACATCGTCGCCTTGTTCGTTGTGCTCAGTGCTTCCATTGTCGTTCTTTCCCGAATTCAGCCTTCTGATTTCGACCGTTGTACCGAGAGCGACGGACTTTCGTGTTTAGGTGCTGATGTACTCGGTACCTTCTTACTCGTGTATACGCATGCGTCTTTGACCGCCACAGCCTCATAATTAATGTAAAATATTATTTATTTATAATTTTGAAGCTGATAATTCGTTTCCATTTTAATCTTTTCATTTCGTTGATTAAATCAAAATACATTTGAACTTTTTTCCACACTATTTATTGTTTTTTGCCTGTTTAGACTGTTTTTTTTTTTTGGCCCAAACGCATTTCATCTATCATCGCCATTTTCAGACTGGTGCATTAATCTCATAAGCTAGGACATTTACACAATGTAAGTACAGGGTATTTAACATTGAGTCTATATAATGTAGTAGTCAATGTCATCCAGTGTAAGTAATAGTAAATATGTTCTTTAGCCAGTAAGTTCACGCATTTGTGGTAGCCTGGGTGTCTTGAACATATAAAGTAAACTGAAAGAATGACAGAGGAGATGGTATGGGTATAAGATGGAGATCACCAGAACATACGATAAAGTGGGCAATGTCTGTGGAGCTTAATCGACAGTCATACAGAGGAAGACCAAAGAGCTCCTGGCTGAATCAATGTTCCAATATCCTGCAGAGAAACGGTTCAGATGAAAGAAACACCGCGAACCAAAAATCGTAAAGCGTGATAAAGAAAAGAGCCAACCCCAACAGCCTACCCAGGTAATGAGCTGAAATAGTGCCAGGAAGAAGAAGAGCCTGTAATTGGTTTTTCAAATATCGTTTATGTGTAGTGTCCTAGAACAGTTCTCATGAAAACGACGCTATACAAGTCATCTAATGATAAATAAATTAAAACGCAGATTGACAATCCAAGCCATCGACAAATACACATTACCATCGAGTCAACCTTATCCAAAGAGCTCTGAATAGGCGGCGTACAGAACTGGACATTGTTAAAGCCAACGGTATTGAACCTGCAGCCATAAATCCTGGCATTAATGTACCTACATACAAGAACAGCCGGTACGTCAGAGCAGTCAAAAGATCCAGAATACTACTTGGAGTGCCTACTCATTTATGTCGCCGTGGCAGAGAGGGAAATCCTCGCATCCATTTGGACTTATAAATGTTCTTTCACGATCTGGTCTATTGTTGTGACTACCATATACGTTCAACGGTGTCAATTTTAATTGATTCTTCTTCTTTATCGTTTTCTTTAGGTCGCTAGTAGTTTTGATGTTATATATCGGATATCACAAAACCACTATTCTCTTAACAGGAATTGTTCACAGTACAGTTTTGAAAGATTATTCTTCATCATTATCTTATTCTAAGTATTCTACTCTTAATTCCTCCATCAAATTTAGCTCGCTCGTACAATTATCACCAATAGGAATCATCACTTGAATAAAACTGGTGCGTACTGGAGATTTGGTACAAACCAACAATTAACATATTAAAGTAAAGCCTGGAATTGGCAAGAAATGATAAAATGTGGTCATTTAGTTATACGTGTAGAATATACTGAAGAATGAAAAATTAGGTAGCATACTCCGTGCCACAAATGCCATATATTTTTCACCATTCCGTCCTTGACCTTTCAATCGACTAGAAGCATGTGTTAATTGACTTGTGACCTTAATTAATCCACATAATTCAGTGTAATAGACTGATTATTATGCCTTACTTGCTTGTACCATTTTTTTAATATTTTATGCTTGCACACTTTATATAAACACTGAAAGATTTTGTAGATAAGGTAAAAATTCTTCCTCACTTTAACAATCCGTGATCCTCAATCTACCAATCCGGCAACTATCAAGTATATAGTCAATAGAAATACGGATCAATAGAAATGGGCTGGTAAAGTGAACAAACATATGAGGCGAGCGTTGAAGGTAATAGGA
This sequence comes from Agrypnia vestita, assembly GCA_016648135.1. Lineage (NCBI taxonomy): Eukaryota > Metazoa > Arthropoda > Insecta > Trichoptera > Phryganeidae > Agrypnia > Agrypnia vestita. The sequence continues at coordinate 648,722 of JADDOH010000024.1, forward strand.
ACAGATGGCGTCCGCGAGAGACTTGTATGCCAGAGCAAAGGAGTATGGGTTGCTATTTTCTCTGAATACACCTGCGAAGAACCAACATGACGGTAAGTTAGTTAGTTTAGTACTCTAGGTATGAAGTACATTGGGACCCCCCTAAAATTTCATTGGCCTGACCGTCGTCCACTGTACCTTGACCTTCGCATACGATGAGCAACGTCTGTGATCGAGAAATGGAACGATTGCTTGGGCTCAAATCGATATTTTCAGCACTGGATTTCCTGTTACTCGTTATACTATTCTTAGCTGGTTCATCTCAATCTAAGAGCCTCTGATTCATGGCATTAATGCCAGGACTCAGTGGTTGAAAACCATTATTTTAAAAATTTGCAAGAGATATGATATCATGACATCGTTGAATTTTCATTAATTTTATAAATCAAAGGCGCTTTTGTAATGACTAGCAATCAGATCACACAAGATTCTAAAATGTTTCGATTCTAATATCGAGAAAAACTGCGCACGATGGAAGGATTCCGAAGGTGGAAGGAGTTTTGAAGTTTCAGAATGTTTTTGAAAGATCAGGAAGCCAGAATATTTTTGAGTTTGTTCAAATCTTTCAGAACGGTAGTGCTGGATTTCTTGTCAAAGAGACATCATTAATCAATTAGTGTATATTATGGATAATGTATATTACATTACATATGTGTAAAGTGATCACTTAAGTCTACCAAAGATTGGTCGAAAGTCCGATATACACCATAAATGACTTCTTTACCTACTTTCCCATACTAAAAATTAATACAGTTTCGTCTCTGTGAGACATCCATAATACACATTAATTGATCAAGAAGTCGGTCGAATACGCGAATATACACAAGAAGATTTGAAAATCCAATATTTTTAAATAAACAGCATCGCGGCCACGCTGACGAGTCAGTCTTGTTTTGATAGTAGCGAAAACCATAGAACCAGGCAAACTGTGAATAGGGCAAATTCAAGTTTCGACTTTGTTTACCAATAACATTTTTAATTGTTTACATGACTTTAATTTGTATCCCACTGTAGCGAAACCTTGAAAAATTATTTTTTAGTTATGAGTAATTTGAACTAAGCCATGCCACGTGTGTGCCTGATTATAGGAGACGATTTATTCCACACCAAAGGACGTGACCAGCTATGCAGAATGCTGGACCATCATATTTCACCCTATTGGCACGCATTGGTACACCCAGACTATTTGAAGTACATTTATGCACATAATATATTATGTAGTACCTATAGTACTTTTGTAGTTAATTTATATAATTAAGGCCTTAATTTTCAGAAAAAAATTTTTTTTTCAAATTATATTCTGAAGTAAAATTAAAAAAAATGTACTTATAAATAAAATTGTCGTCTCGCGTAACATATTATTTTTAAAATATTCTAAATTTATCCATATATGTTGTAAAGGAGCTAGTTCACAATTATTTACAGGTAAATTCCTGCCTTAATTATGAATCAAACCTTTTTCAAAGAGCGATGTCCTTTTATAAATAATTATGGGGATAAATGACTTCAAATTTTGCATATTATTTTCAATATTTTTAACTAATTTTCTGTAAAATGTTGAACTGTCATCAATGTAACTCTTACGAAATATTAAAAACTCATTCGCTTTGCACCTTGCAGAAATTTGAAGCAGATTTTTTATTAAAACAACATATAACACAAACTTAATAGTTTACAATATAGTATGTTAGACTCAATTATAAACTACGGCTTAAATAGTTACGGACATATAATATATACAAACTGTTTATACAGTTTTGCAAGATGTATGTAAAAATATGTATGAATATAGAGTAGATATTAAATATAAACCATAATAAAATAAAAAGGAGTGACATCAAATTGGAATATATATAGAATGTCTCAAAGTTAAGAGCAAAAACAAAAAGAGGTGGATTCCTGCCTTGATAATGTGTCAAAAATGTTCAACCAACCAAGTTTGCATTTTTTTCAATGTATCTGACTTATTTTTTGCAAAAAGTGACCTATTTCGAGTGAGAAAAAATGGAGGATTTTCACAGTAATTTATGTCGATTATAAAAAATTCATTCCTTTTAATACAAGTCGAATAAAAAGGTAGAAAACAAAATTTAAAATAGATTTTTACAAAGTTTTTATCCTTTTATTCACTTGTATTAAAGCAAATGAATTTCTAAAAAAAAATTCTAAAATAAATTTCTGACTTGTTTTATAAAAATAAGTCAGAAATATTGAAATAAAATGCAAACATTAAAGCCTGTAAATTTTTTTCTGCTAGCTACGAGACACTGTCAATTATTGCAATAATTTTATTGCAATAATAAATTGAAGAAGATATATACATTATGTTTATTTTTTAGTGAAATATCTATTATTTTACATATAAAAAACATAATTTTTTATCTCCAATGTTGTAGCTAAGTAGGTACATTTTTTCAAAAATATTTTATTTTGTGCTATCTAAATGATCCATCGAATTGGTTTTAGATTTTAAATTTATTCCTGTGAATGATTTTTGTTCTCACATTTGTGTTGAAGATTTTTCTCTACATTCGCTCACGTGCCGCATGCCTAAACTAACTAGAGATTCACATCTAATCTCGTGATTCTTAATCCAATCACGAAATCTTCTCATTTTAACCCTCTCATAATCTCTTGATTCGTAATCCTATGGTTTTTCGTCCAAGAATAATGGACTCTTGTACACTGTTACTCTGCAATACTATTATTACGAAACTAGCATGTTCACCGTTCTAAGACGTACTGACTAGGATTTTTGGGTATGGCATTAAACGAAGGAAATACATAGAGAAATTTGATATAGGTGACACAATATTTATTAAAAACAGAAAATGCGTTTCATATGACGGAGAAAAATATAAAAAAGTAACCCATAAAAACCAAGTTTTTTTATACTCCCTTTCTTTGTAAAATATAACAACAATTAAAGACGAATTAAAACATATAACATAACACTAAACTTACATTTCGAAATTCGTTGTGAAGTACCTATTATGAATACCGACGGAGTAATTCAAATTTAGAAAATATTCCGCGGCGTTATCGGGCCGCTATGCTAGTAATCAAACTTTTCTAATGATATCAATTTGAAAAAACCAATAAAATTTTTAAAAATCCGAAATTATACTATAATTATTAATTTTTTTAACGAAAATTTGATAGATCTTCTTGATCGTCGCCACGAGTCTGCTTGCCAAATTTCAGCTCGATTGGATCACGGGAAAAGGGTCAAAAATCGATCCAAATTTTGTTGACGGCAAGCAAGCAGACGCCACGAGTTAATATAAAGGGAGTAAAAATACAGATTGTAGTAAAATATTATCGAAAAAAACCCTAGAATTTCTCCAATACAGAATCATAATGACAAACATACTTGTTTTTTTTATCAAACGTAAAAATTTCGTTGTCGGTCCGTATGTCCGTCCATCCGTCCATCCGCCTGTCCACTCTGAATTAACTTCGCGTAACTTCCGTAATTTCGTTCGAATTTACGACAGAAAAAACAAATTAAACGGCCAAAGATGGGACTTGAGCCCTGGGCCAGCAAACCCGAAGGCGGCAACTATAGAGAAATAGCTATCGCCGAGCCTGCATTACCCGTTAAAAATACAGTACTCATAATACTTAGCAAAGACGCGAACCATTTCATTTTCTGCCCAATCGCCAGGGTTTATAATAGTACATTTAACTGCCGACAGGGGAAACATTTAAAAAAATATATTTTGATGAAAAAAATTGAAATGACTATTTCATGGGTGTCGGCTATAATAAGTATATAAATACTAATTCTTTAGGAACCGGCACGTAAAAGTGCCGTCATTTTTGATGGGTTATAGCAGTATTTATATTAATAACTAATGAAGATAGTATATTACCCGTTACTACGTAACTATGAAGACTTATTGAGCATTTCAAAATCGAAACTATGCTTGGATTACCTGAATTAATTTTGTTTTCTAATTATTTTATTTATCAAGTATTCTGGGCTTATTCTGGGATCTTCAGTATTTATCCGACCTCTCTGACATGTGTTTCTGATCCCATTGCAGGGTATTTTCAGGACTGTTGTCGCTGATGGCAAAAAGAGAATAGTCTTATTCATTAGTAAAACGGACACCTAAATATGTATAAGAAGAAATCCTTTTAACCCCCATATTTTCAGGAAAACCTGATTGTTATCATCGTGATTGTTATACCAACACTCAAAAATAGACGGGGTGGAAAAATACGCAAGTTTCTATGAGAAATTTCGAGACATCTGTCAAATGTCAATAGTTCTATTATTATAGCGGAAATATTGAAATTAATTTAATATTTGGATATTATATACAGTTATTTGGGATTTGTTTCTAATTGTATTGATGGTTGGTAACTAAGATATAACTATATTAATGATGGTTGCCCGGTGGAATGCTAAAAAATAGTTACCAATCATCGATGTAATCAGAAAAAGTCTCAAATAGCGGTTATTGTGTCACCGGTTAAAATACCATCACTAGATTGTACAACATTATTAAATATATTTTTGATGATGGTAATATAATAACTGGCTGTTTTATGCCTAGAATCTCTCTAATTTTGTGGAATTTATACCTCTTCTAGACTCGTCAACTCTTCTCGTCTGTCACTCGACTCGGTATACGATGTGACCGAGATGTCAAAAGTCTTCGTTCCTTATCCACACGCAAATCGACGTCTTCGGCGTAGGACTTTCCATGGCTCCCTGTGCCACTCTGAGTCAGCGCATCGAGCCAGTTGTCAGGTCCTCTGATTCAAGTGTCATCAGCGGTGGAACACTTGGTTGGAGATCCTTGTTTTAAAAACACAGAGGCAGGTTCGATGTCTTTAAATTCAATAATCAGATGCAATACCGTGCAGCATAACGTTTTGTGCTGTAAGAAGACACTGATATTAATATTAATCCTATATTATAACACTGTGCATATTTAATTAGTTATAATTTTAAATAAGACTTTAGGGGTAGAGTTATAATTTGCTTTGCAAAGGATCTAAATAATAAAAATTATGAAGATATTATATCTTCAACAGGATATCGGGGGGAGGCGCTTCCTAAAGAGGCGCAATTCAAATTGGAACGGAAAGCATTAAAAAAATAAAATACAGCCTTTTAGCAAAGGAAGGGTAGGGCGGCCAGGGGGAAAGGGGGTGGGGTCTTTGTTTTGCACAGGGTATATATACAAATTAATAATTATACAGAAATTTTGTATAATTTTTTTTGTATAAAAACAAGAGTAATTATATATAAAAGATTCTTTGCTAGGGATAGTGCGAATTTGTGCGTATGTAAATGAAGTCATTTGCGATCGAAATAGGGTGGGTATATATAAAATACAATATTACACATCCACGAAATTTAAAAACAATCGTTTTTGTCTTATATTAAAGCATTAAGTTTTAAGAATAATAAGAGTCAAGACTTATTCAAAATTTCCTAAAATTATAGAAATTTGAAGATAGCGTGGTAGGTGAAGTTTTTGCATTTTTCTGTAAACTCCCTTATTCAGACTGATGTAGAAAATATTTCAAACTATTGTGGCCATTTTATTCAAATTTTGTACACAAATTATTATCTTATCTATAACAAATGTATATTTAAAATTTTTGATAAAATTCTCCGTTTACTTATTACTAATTATTATCATAGATTTTTATAGGAAAAAATTAAAATATTTTCCAAAGTGATCTCATTCGCATATTTTTTTACCGATACCTACATTCTATTACAAGAAAATAATTAATCCTTTATTTTCACTCAAACCCGACGATATGATCATCTCTACCAAGCGTCATGGGGAAGGCCTTTGCGGGAGAGCACATAACTCCACCATTTCGAAATTTAAAAAATAATTTGTTTATAAAAAATATATGCTGTAAGCAATTAAAATAAAATTTTATGAACAATAGGAACATGAAACGAATACGAGAAACATCTTTGTTTATTTGATTTAATAAATGGACCAAGAAAGAGTATCCTTCCTCAGTCAAAGGATTAATAATTATGATCAAGGAAAAGCATCTCCTTCATTACATGCAGGCGAAGCATGCCAAATCTTCGTCAGAGATCAAACGTATAGACTATTATAATATCTTTGTCCACGGTGAGTCCTTAGTAAACAATTTTCTCATTTGTTCCCTGGTCACACGTTGCCAATTTATTTCAGACGATGTTGGCTTCTGGAAAAGCGTTTAATATGATACAGAATCCGACCTCAAGACATAGAAATTACGCATGTTAACATCTCACCAGTCGCTCGCTATATCTGTTGTAAATTGTTTCTGGTCTCGAGAACATAACCTGAGCAGTTACTCTGTTACGTGCTTCGCGAATGTTTACTGTTAAATTCACTTTTAGAGTTAAGTTCACAAGGCGCTCGGAGCTTTCATGCTAATGTTGTATGCTTTCCATTCTCGAGACTTATTCATGAACTTGGGAATATGATACATTAATTAAAGAGAAATATGTACTGTATATATTTATTTGTAAATACATACGCTAAAATGCCATTTATAAAAAAAAATATACATCAGCGTTATATTGTCACCATGATAGAATAAAAATAAAAACACCAACCAATATTTAAATAATCATTAAAACAGAGTAACAATTATATTGAATCATGCGCAACAGTACACGGTTGAAGAACCACATTAAAAATGTCTACACTACTGTACCTATATATTACCAAGTCTCCCAATTCTGTAAGGTGGCGAGTTTCATTCCGCATTGGTAATATTATTGGTTCAATAAAATAGTTTAGGTATTTTTGTGATCCTACTATATTGTATGCTTAATATGCGTGCAAGTATATATTTTTTGCTCCTTCTGTATTTTATATATTGCATGCTTAATATACGTGCAAGTATATTAAGCATACAATATATCTGTGAGCAAAAGGAATAACCAAATGAGTCAATAAAATCGAGTTGTGAGTTAAGTATGCAGAGTCGTTCTTTAGATACATATATACCATAGAAAAATTAGAAAATGAAATAAAATGAGACTATTCTTAAATTTTTTGAAAAAAGACAAATAAAATTATTAATTATTTGAAAAATAACTGGTGCAAAAATTAGTTAAGAATAACAAAGGCTTTAAGAGATATTTCGTAAACAAATGAAATTTCCAAATTTTGTTTTGGCTCACTTGAAAACCTGATATATAAGATTACAGGGCTTATTGGTCTTTTTTGTTGTTGTAGAGAAAAATAAGATCGGATAATTTTCGTCTGTTTGATAAAGTTTTCAGAATAAATGACAGATTTTTTTTTATATATTCAATGGGAATATTCAATCTAAGTTATGCAAGAATGTATGTTGAATCGATGCTTTTTATATGAATATTATACAAAATATGCCATAGTATTTATATTTTCTCCTGTTTAGTATTTTTTAGTAAAGCATGTTTGTTCATATAATAAAAAAAATTCGTAGAATAGTATGTATTTTTTATATAATATTATTTTGAAAATAGTAAAAATATTGATGTGACACGTATTCCATGTTGCCCCTCCGTAAACTTAACACAACGAAACAATGCGCGTATTACACACTGTACCCACACTAACTCAATTTGCAAGCTTATATGGAAGACCTATACGCATCCCTATTATTCAAAAATGTATATTTACAAATAAATAATAATCTTTCTCCCTTATTCTTGTGATAACAAGGTTATTATATGAATTAGCAATACACAAAATAGAGGGAACATACTCGTAAAGTATCTGTGAGAAATGAGAAGACATCTGACAAATGTTGAAATTGATGAAGTGTACAATGTTGTACTTGTATATCTTGCTGCGGTTGGGTTCGTTGCTGGATTCAGGCATTCATGCTTTGTTCTGTTCATGGGATCCGTTACCACTATTTATAGTCCTTGACTAGCTTTGCAGTGTTCAGTCTGTTTGTATCCCTTCACTGCCATTTCTGCACTTTTTTGCAACAATTATTATTCATCATATTGGAATGTTGTGTTAATGAGAGAGACAAGTGAGAATAAGAGAGCCGCTCTTTTTTAATACGCAGCCACCGCAACGTGAACATTATTCCTATTGTATTATAACCGTACAATTATCGCGTATAAATACCTGTAAACCAATAAAATATCTGAAAGCCGACAACGAGTTTTACTGTATTTCCGAAGCAACAAAGTTTTCCCTTCGCAAAGAAAGAGAACATTACAATTAATTAGTATAATTAATCATTAAACTGACCTACGCATATACGTACTTTGTGAGGGCACCAAAAAAAAATCTCTTGGTGAATGGTTTCCTCAGAAGCAATGCCCCAACCATCTCACTGTGTATATTTATCGTGTTAGTTTTGATTTCAATATTTATCAGAATCTTCCTTTAACATACAACATTCAGTGTTCGCTGTAAGATCTATAACCGGATATTCGTCCACGAAGCTGCAGGCAATTCATCAAAGACGCATTGGGCCATGTAAATAATCGTGAAACCGAGGCATTAAGCTTCAAAGAGATGATAAATATTTGGATTGGACACCGAATTGGCTTCTTTGATCAAACAAGGCGACAGTATATGATCCGGTGGCAAAAGCGTGCATTCCCAGTATTGCAGTGGTTGCTTTTAGACTTCAAACATCATCCACATTTCGGTGGTTCGCTTCTAGGTAATTCTATTTTGTGTAAACCGCCAGGAGGCGTCTGACTGCTGGAGACAAGGCCAATCTGTTGGGCACTTCGTTTTTTAAATCATTAGTTTTGAGGTAATAGTTTTGTCAATTTCCCGTGAAAAATGTAGCTTCTTCATTCAATTTTAGATAGAAAATATTCAAATTAAAAAAAACTTTCACAGGAAGCAAACACGAGACGAGATATAATCTATTTAAAATATAATAACACTTTGTTATATATATATATATATATTTTTTATTTTACCTACCACTTAATTAATGTACACAATACGTGTTGTAAAATAAAGTGTTATTTTATTTTAAATACAGAAAATATTCATTAAACTTAATTAAGATAAACTATAGAAGACTCATAGAGATGAAACTCTTTATATATACGAAACATGTATGAAAGTCTTTTTTTACGATGGTCTAGGGTTTACAACCTGTATGAGCTGTATGGTTGTAAGCCCTGGGCCATCGTATAAAAAGATTTCCATACACTTTTCTCGTGCAAATAGTTACGTCTCTGTGAGACTTTTATAATTTAACTTAATTAAATAACAATCCCGCAGTGGACAAATCCAGTAATTGTGTTCTTATAATATAAACATAATAGTATTGTTCATTAAACTTGGTTGAAATGTCAAAAGTTTAGGAAATAAGCGATATCAGATTTTGCATTTTTTTCAATATTTCTGGCCTATCTTCAATAAAACGTTGGAGTGCCATGAATGTAACATAATATATCGAATATTACAAATTTTGTCGCTTTAAAACAAGACTAATAAAATTATTAAAACCGATAGTGCGGTCACAAATGTGCGAATATTTTAGAAGACATTTTTAAAGTGTTCAGTGACTTTCGTGAATTTATATTTATTTAATCACTTAACTATATATAATAATATATATAGTTAAGTGGTTCATTTGTCTTCCACCGTTGCGAACAAGTGACAATATTTTACTCTATCTCTAATGAATTTAACATAAACGATACGTAATATTATGTCCAGTGCAGTAAGTTTTGGTTTCCCTGTATAAATTTGAAAAATGATTTTTTCCTATCGCTATGTTTTCTTTCAACTAGTTGTGTAAGTAATTGGATTTGCAAAGGGAGAACGAAAACTACTTTAAGTCTTTGATTTAAAATTAAAAATGAAATTTCGACTGTAGCGGTATGAAAGGCGCGGGGAAATCTGCAAAATGGAAAATCATCCCGAGGACCGTTTGTTTCAAGACCGGACGTCCGGAGGGGAGAGACAAAGCCTTGGCGGTGGGATCTCACTTCCGGTTCGGGCGCCAAAGCCAAAGCCGGAAGAGGTTCTTCCGAGGGCGAAGCGGAAGAGGCCCCGACCAATGAAACACCTTGGGCGAAAGATAATGGAGTTAGTTGGGTTTAGTGGTTTGCCGTTGCTTTGAGCTACTCGAGCAAAGCGGATTATTACAAAAAACCGAATGTATCTAATACTACATACTTTTATTTGTTATTGTTTTTTATGTATTTTCTTTGAACATAGTTAAATAAAATAAATAATTAATTATGTCAAGTCAAGTCAAAAATGATCGATTTTTTATTTATTTATATAAGTCAATAATACAATTTTATCATCAACTAATATAAACATCAATGTCCTAGTATCAATAGGTATGGAGATGAGCGACTTCAATGTTTGAATTTTTTTTTCAATAAATCTGATTTTATTTGTTTTTCTGTACATATTTAAAAATGTGTACAGAAAAAATATACGACTGTTCAGAATCTTCTGGTTTGTATTTTCTGGGGTATTAAGCCGTGTTCTTACGACCTTTCTGGCCGATGTTTCGAATCCCTTTGCGAGGCCCATCATCAAGGCTAAAACATTGTTGTGAGTGTTGATGTTATGGTTGAGTGTTGGCTTGCAATACCGTGTCGAAAGCAGGGTGAAACATTGTCAGTGTTGTGCTCTTATTGGCTAGCAATATCAATACAATATAAAAAAATATACTAGTATATAAGATTTTAATTAAGGTATTGTACCTAAAAATGTGATATGAATATTTAAATATTTTTATTTGTAGGAGATATTTAAGGTATTCTTCATAAAAATGTGATTTAAATATGGTATACTAGAAGATTTAATATGAAATCATTATCACCAGGCTTCAGATCTTCTGATCCATTTGTTAAATGTAGCTCTTCACGTTGTCATCATTTCTTAGAGCTGGAAGATATTAATTATTGTAAGAATTGAAGAAGTTATAGAAAATCTTAAAACCATCACTGATTCTCCTTGGCATCTAGTATTTCCGTATTTTAAGAGCTCGGTTAACAAAAGATAAATAAGAAAACAGCCTGAACAATACTAAACACCTAATTTCCTTTCCCCTACCCCTATTTAAATGTCTCCCCAACATAATACACTCCGAACACCCCCTCTAGATGGTCAGCTCAGCTTTGGGGTAATTTCTTAATTAGCCGAAAATTCGGGCAGCATTTCGGGTATTAAACTTACCCTCTTTTACACAATTTGGTTTGGTCACGTGATAGCTTACACATATTAATGCAATTCTCTGTCTGTGTGAACTATTTAATATTAAAATGGATATTAATAGATGATGTTAATTCGTTTTTGGAAATAAATAATTTCGATGGATAGGAATTTAAAATAACATTAAAAATGAAAACTTGTCTGTGAACTTGGAAATGGCAACAGGTTGTAGGTTACGAAAGTGTATCGTAAAGTGAGGGTGTGACCATGAAATAAACTTAAAGCCAGCAACCTTTTGATGGTTGTCAAGAATATTCTTGTGATATATATTTTCGATAACAAATCAGTGAAATATACTTGCTTAAAAATTCAAAAGGTCAGAATTGATACTATCGCAGCGGTATTGCATACTGTACTTCCATTAATGGTTAGGTATATTATGTATGCATGCAAAATGTGTTGGACATAGTCCTTAAATTCCTTATTTAGGTAAAAAACTTAATAATATATTGAGATGTAACCGAATACGAGTGCTCTCAACAGCCCTAAAATTGGCAAATAAAAATAGCTTCTTTCGATTTGCGCGGTTGGCGGCGCGCGCGCAGGGCTACCAGTTGTTTTTTCCTTGAGGCGCCATTGGAATAGAAAATCTAGAGGTGACAGCCCGCGAGGTCACCGCTCCAAATACGGGCCCAAGGGGTTCGCGAAATGGCGACCTTGGTAAGTTTTTATCGAGATTTAAGGTGATGCGATACAGCAATAATCGTCCGTGGTCTTTGTATTTTGTTCGGTTGTCTAATATAAATCTTTTTAGGGCCCGTAGAAGCGTCCTTTTTTCTGCCCGCGTGACGGCCTGAGCAGGCCGTATGCGTGCTGGTATCGATGCCTGAGATGAAGCGGCGTCTTGGGGCGCGTCGGCAGACCACAGGATTGCCGGGATGCTGCCGGTCCAACGCCGCTGAGAACGCCATTGAGACCCGTTAGCCACGTTTGAGCATCGCGGAGGGAGAGGATCCAGGCAGTTGGGGTCGCCATCGCTGCCGGACCCCATCCTGTTGACTACCACATCGCAAAAAGGTGGTACATAATTAATCGCGTGTCGTGACCTGCGCCATATGTTATCACGCTGTGCTGCATCCCGGACGAACTTTAATGTTAATAACCCAGATTAGAATCAGTGTCTGTTTGTAAATTGTGCGTCGCCTTTCTGGCGAAGACTATATTTTGTTTTAAGATCCCGCCTGGCGCCGGCGTTACCAGGGCCGTTCGCCAGAGCTAGTTATTTTCTTTCTAAACCCAATTTTTATGTTTTTTCCTTGTATGAAATGATTTCATAAGTTTTTTATTTGTAATTCAATTCCTACACGGCCCGTCGGCCGCGATGCCTAGGGGCACGCGCCTCTCATTTTATATTAAATTTTATATTAAATTTTTAATAGTTTATACTTTTATTGAGTCAAGGTCATGAATTATAATGTTGTTCTTTCATAGATGACCGTCTTTGATTTTTGTAATTCCTTCCGGAGTGGTCAGGTATCTACACTTACACTATACACACACACACACACACACACACACCGACACACCCTCCAGCAATGACCAGCACCTGGAACTCCATGAGAAGCACGCACCATGCCTGAGATGTCTCGTGACCGTCTGAATTAGCTGGTGGATGCACGGTAAGTATGGGTGGATTGGCGCTCTATCCGCCAGTGCCGTAGCAATATTTTCATCTTCAAATATAATAAATTTATTTTGTGGTTACATAATTATAATTTATATAGATTAACTTTGTAAACACCACTTATTTATTGAAAATTTTTTACATGTTACGAAGCCAATGGCTTCGTTTAAGAAAGACAATCGAATTAGTATGTGTAAGCCGTGCGAACGAGGCACATTGTTTCGTTGTGTTGGTGTTTTTACCCGTAAATATCAACACAGCGAAATAATGCGCGTCGTAGGCACGGCTTGCATATACTAATTCAGTTGTCTTTCCTAAATGGAAAGACATATACCTTTAACTATAAAGTATTGTACCTTGGTTTGTTATACCTGTATATATAGATTTGATAAATGCAAGTTTATATTACGTAATTAATAATAATTTTTTATCATATGTAACATGGTAAGTAATTATATTTTCGGGTCTTCCAAGGTATTCTGCGTATTTTTATTGGTGATATGATATGATTTAAAAATAAATTTAAACTTATTGAAACTGTTACCGTAATATACTTAATTTATTTTTTATATGATGTAACTTATCATTTAAAGCATAATTGCTTGTAAAACCGGCCCTAGAAAATGAAGGACACCTTGAATGAAGCATCTTTATATATGTATAAGTTATTTTAAACTGTTGCAAATGAAATAAGGAAATCGGTAATTTTCGTTAAAAGAATAACTATGGTTAGATGATGAAGAAATGTAAATAGAATCGTCCTCCCTACAAATCACAGGAACCTTCCCATCTAACTCTCAACCCTTACACAACTTCGCGCCCACCAGTCTGTAGTTTTTCTTTAGCTAAATAATCACATGTTGATATGAACACATAGTAGGCTAACTAAGAGCCTGTTGTTTGATTAGAAGTAGGAGTAATAGTTAAGAAAAAAGCATAGATTTTTGCATTCTTCACCAATCAAAACACCCGTTTTCGTAAAAATCTATGCTTTTTGCTTAACTGTTACTCTTACTTCTGATCAAACAACAGGCCCTAAGATGAGACACATCTCGCAATGCATCTTCACAGTTTTCGGTCCTGGGGCACCCCCGCTTCTTCAACCAGACGCCACGCATCCACCCAGCATTTTGGCACATTTCTTTCTTCACAGCTAAATAATACATCACACTAGGTACGCGAGTGCGTGTCCACGTCACTCGCCCGTGGGGTGCGAATCTACAAAGCACGCAGCGTCCGTTAATTGCCGCCCTTCCCCACTCTGCCGGCGGATCCTCCCCTAATCTGCGGACAGACGGACGGACACGCATTGTGATCGGTAATTGATGAGGTCAGCTTCCTCCGAGCCCGCACAGGGGGCGGAGGGAGGGGGTGGACAGATATAACGGCCAATTAATATTTTTAACCCGCGTCATCACAAACACATCATTACATCGCGGCTGAAACTGCTCAAACACAGCCTCATCACGCCCGCACTTGATTGGATTACAATAGATGTATTGGATTATACTCAACGTCGGGAATAGCCTCGATAAACCTGGAATAATGGACCTGAACAGGAAGAGCCGGGATTGTGGGATCCAATCAGGTCTGTTAAAAGCGGCACGTTGCTGGATTATGTAATCTAAGGACGGCTTACCCGAAACCATTGCTTTTACAACACTATAACATTTTTTTTAAGTATTAAATTTATTTGGTAAATGTACATACTTAAGAGTTTACTCAATATAATATAATTAATACACATTTATATTACACTTTTTAATATATAAAGCTGCTTATCATGAATAAAGGCCAACTCAAAAATACTGGGATATAACTACGTTTATAAAATTCCAATGGTTATGGTGAATGAGTTTATTACATAAAATAATTTTTGTTTATTATTCTAAAGGGTATTATATTAATATTTTGTTTACCTAATTTTTAAGCATAATTGTAAGCAATATTATTTGTAATTTTTTAATCACTGTGTAAAAAAAATATGTTGTGCAATTTCAAGAACCTATGCAATTGTGCGCTAGGAGAGAAACAAGTCATTATTTTTCTTTCTTGGAAGCAAGAATTACGTTTTCAGCATTTTAATAAATAAAATTCAATAGCCTTTCATCTCCCCCAAGAACTTAAAATACTATTCCAGTAATTGGATTGCCAATGATAACATTAAACCGAACAGTAGAGCCGTAAAAACAAATAATTTTAATTAATTTGAGCATATTTTACATAGCCAGTGAAAGAAAGGGAAACTTTATCTAAATGTCGGTAATAAGGGTTTTTATAACCCATATCAGTAACTGTCGTAGATTACACGAGCATTTTCAACATAAATTATTTCTATACTAGCTGTAATCCGTCAAAAATGACAATACTTTTACATATAGGTTCCTAAGGAATAAGTTTTTATTTAGTTTATAAAAAAAATGGTAATAAAAATCCGAAAAAAAATCTAAAAATAGTTTTCCTAAAAAAATAAATTTTTCAAATTTTTTTTTACTATAAATAAGTTACGGACGTTACACGAAGTTAGGGGACAGAGAGACAAATAGACGGACGGACGGACGGACAGACAGATAACGAAATTATTATAATTGGGATTTAATGGCAATATCATTTCCCGGTCTCGTGGCTCCCAGAGAGATTTGACTCATACTTCAAATATTATAGAAATAAATTGGTTTATATTGATCCTTGTACCATTTCAATGATTTTAATTAGAAATATAGTAACAAAGGAAATTCAACTTCAAGAACCATCATAAAAATTCACTAAGCTTCTAAATGCAGATAACATTAACTGTCGTCGAAAGTTACCCGTAGCAAGCTATTGACTGTGCCTTTGAAGGAATGATGTGAGGATATTTTAATACATGTACAGGTCGATTTTTTGGTCATGGCACTCCCAGACAGCACACGTGTTGACTGTTGACAATGCGTTGTGTACCGATAAATACATTTGTGTGCGTTAGAGATATCTATGCGAGAAAGACTAAGTTATATTAGTCGCTTCATGCTAGACATTAATGCAAAATTACACTTAACGTCAGTGACGCATAGTTTCGGTTATGTATACCGCGCGCAAAATATTGTTGTTTAAAATAAATGTAAATTTAACACGTTGTTTACAATTATTAGTAAACAATTTTTAAAACTTTCCGAAAGTTCTTGGTGTTGTTTTGACTTGTTTTTGGTGTTGTTTTGATTTGACATTATATTGATATAGTAAAGTATACCTACTGTTCGCATTTAACCAAAATTAATTTTCTTCATCTACTAGTTTCAACTGGTGAAGGACATCGACAGAGTCATTATTATTATTAAAATATGATTAATATTATTTCATTCCATATCCATAAAATAATGAAACATTAAACAAATCTATTTACTATACGGTATTAATATAAAAATACACTAGCAATGGATTCGTCAGTGGCCGACTGTAGAGTGCCATGAGTAAAAAATCAAACTGGAATACATGCTTACCGTAAACAAAATTCGCAAAATTACGCTTACGGTTACGCCGAGAGCCGTTGCGTTGTTGACCCTAGATTCCACGCAATTTACACGTGTGCGATGATTTTATATCTCATATAACTTATTTTTACATTGTTTCTAATCTCTCCAACTGAAAAAAGTATATTATGTAAAATTTTACCAATAACTTTTAAATATTAAAAAAAATATTTTTACATGTATGTTCGGAGAACACAATTACTGGACTCTGTCCACAGAGGGATAATTATTAATTAAGATAAATCAAAGAAGTCCCACAGATTTGAAACTATTTATAAGGGAAACGTGTAAGGAGTTAAGAAAGTTACAGGGTGGCCCAGGGCTACGACCTGTATGAGCTGACTTAAGTGATCACCGTAAGAACATCATTTTTTTGGGAGTTGTATATATGTCCTAAATAAGTTTCTTTCGTGAATTCGAATGAGGTATGTTAGAGACATCTATGGTCCCTCCCATGACATACATAGATTTCGCAGCTGGTAATAATACTTCAATGTAAATATTTTGACATTGTGCTTTAATATATCACTAGAACTGTCTATCAGTCAATAATAATATGTTGATAATGTGTTTGCTAGAAACTTAAATAAAAATAAAATAAATATACATATTAGATTGGGAGATATTTACCTACAATAATACAAATATGTTTGACAGGCACGAAAAACCATAATGACTCGGTTATTACAGAAAATATTGATCTGAGTGGGGATTCAAACCAGTGACACATTTTTGTATGTCGTAATTATATTTTATAAGATTCACCTACTAATCTCACTCACTCGTCTATTACTGTTATGGAGACATTAATATATATATCGATATTGTTTCTAATTTTCCGAATTAGAATGAACAAAGTATTCCCTTTGTATATAATATATTTCCTTTCGGAAAACCTCATTATTAAAAGTGGTTTGGAACATTTCATACAAGCTATTGCTACTTGTACTCCATAAACAGACTTCCACCCCAAAGTTTGTGTTGTACTGATACGTAGAACAATAATTAGAGAATGGATTTGGAATTGTACTTTCTGGAATAAATTGATTAATATTTTCAATTATCTGTAGCACGATTTAAATGAAATGGTTATATATTAAATAATATTTTTAATTTTACTCGTATTTTTTTACTCATATTTTACTCGTAGATAGGTTATGGCGATTAGACGATATCAAATAAATCTCGAAGAATTCGATAAATATAGCTTGGAGGTTTTATTTTGCAAGAGGATCTTATTTAATTCTGCTTAAAGTAAAATTTCTATGGTTTCATTTAACAAAGCTTAAGATGGGTCGCACTTACGGAATATAACATTTTTATTGGATGTAATTTGTGTTATGTTTATAGCGCCGTTTTTGCGTGAAAGACGCTTCAAGGGTGAAGAAGGTTGACATCTTGAAGAAGTGAGTTTTTAGCCTCTTTTTGAAAGATTCCTGATTTCCCATGGATCGCAACACTGGAGGCAGCTGATTCCAAGCTGGGCCCGCAAAGCACGTTCCGCAAACTTGGTGGCTCCAGGTCTCCTTGGCATTACCAGCTTGCAGAGTGTCTCCGATTTTGCTGACCACAGTGTGAGCCGCCCTTCCAGTAATATTGTCCGGAATACAGAGGTCCATCAAATTGTGGTATCCGAAAAATACATAAGTAATTATTTCTACCAAAATTCATATTCATTCAATTCATCTACCAAAACCATAACACCTTATAAACCAACGATTATTTTTTCATGATATCGAAAACACTATATATTTTCTTACAATAATTTAACAAATTAAATTATTCTTAATAAAATATTTTTAATTTTTCCTTTAATAAAATAGAGGTCGTTATCTGGCATGGCTACTGTAACAATACCGTATCCCCGGAGGGACAAGCATAGAGGATAGAATGCTATAATCTTCTGTAACAGAGTTTTGCCTAGTACATTATAATACAAGGTGTATACCAGGTAAAACGGATAGAGAAAGATGATCCCTTTATGTGTGAAAATACATACGAATGTGAACGAGGCGATAGTTTTACGGTAGGCCAAAAGAGTGTAGTTTTCTATACCATTATTATCTCCGTATTCCTATCCCAGCTTGGGTTATTTGGTATGCATTTAAAAAAATATATTATATAATTGATATAATATAGTATTTTTAATATTTTAATATTGCTGTACAAAATATTAAAAAAAAACAATATAATTTTTTTCAATATTATTGAAAATATTTACACTCTTGTATGAAATTAAACCAAGTATATCACCACACAAGTCAACATATACAATACCCAAATAAAACACCCTTTCTATTGCAACGGCATATAGCCTCGACCCTCAATTAAAGAAATGGTGAGGAATATCTTGGGAACACGTAATAGTCGTAATATCAAAAAAAATACAGTAGGATCAAAAACCTTACACGATTTATTAATTATCTGATGCCTGTACAGTAGAAATGCTGTTAAACTAGACAAAATATAGTTTATTGTAGTAGAAAAAGCTTTACATACAATACACGTGGTAAAAAAAGCAGAATTATTGCGTAATGAGGGAGGCCAATATAGTAAAACAAAAAACTAAATTAATTCCAACATAAGAAACGGTCGTTCAATGTAATACAATGCTATATTCGAACTAGCCGACTTAGTAATTAACCATCATGCCGTATTCCAGGTAAGGGTTGGCAGAAAGCATAGAACGCCTCATTCTTCTATCTTGATGCACCAATTTCGCTTCGTCTACATTCACACATCTTCTCATGAATGCTCTATGGTTTAACAGGGCTATTCTTCAATATTTGTAACATCTGACTGTGTCAGGTCTTTCGCAGACGTCATCTGTTGTTGCTGTTTTCAACACATGCTCATATATTTTACTAACCATCCATTCCTCGCTCCCCGTAAACAAACCATCTCAGAAATCTTTTTTTTACTCTATCTACCACGCCATAGCTAGCATTACATTGTTCATTCTTGACTCTATCGGTCAAAGATTTTGTATATATTCTACTTCCTTGTAAAAATATTGATCAAAATATTAAGTACGTATCACAAACTTTGTATCACAAGTCTAAAAGTGATCCAAAAACGTATTTGTAAACCAAATTACTTGTATGTGAATTTTCCCATAAACAATAATAGACACGGAGATGATTCGTTCCACAAACCGAAAATGTTAGTAAAGGTACCTATATTAATATGCACCTATAAAATAAGACCATGCGTAATATCTGGTCTTCCATCATACCATCTGTACTGAATTGGCACAATGCAGGGCAGTGTAGAAGATGAATTTAGCACAATGTTCGACATCTTTTTTACCCTTCTTTGTTGGCACAAAAGTGATCCATATTGTCCCAGAACAAATTATGACTGAGGGATTCCTCCTGCAGCTTGTATCGAATCGTGTCAAATCGGGTGGAAAAATAAATTGACAGGGTGGCTTCCTGAGTAATGAATTTAGGGGTGGGTTGCCGAGGGTGGATTGTGAATTGAGACGTGTATTTTTTTCAGTTTCAGTTTTCGTTGAAGGCTCTTTTTCTATATTACCTAAACAGAGCTTTATCTAAGTAAGGGTTGTAAATCTTTCAGACGATTGCGAGTGAACGATTTTATTTTTCAAAGGATAAGAAATAAAATAAACCAGTTCGAGCGAGAAAGATTCGTATTTGTTTTATTTTTCAATATTAGAAAAATATCAGCACAGGTAATGATAAAAATATAATAAAATATCTTCAAACGCCAGTGTATTAGGCAATAAAAGCCTAGCCTAAAAATGTTCAAATTCAAAATCTATATAAGAAATTAAATTGATTAAAAGGAAAAAACTATAGTGGTTTTTATGGTCAAATAATAGCTACCCTGCTTAATCAAGTTTTTTTTGCATATTCCATCTGAGAGGTCCAGAAATTCACTTAAATATTTTATATTGGTTGCATTTGTAAATATTGAAAGTTTAATGACAAAAAAATAATTAAGTACACAACAGTACAGTACACAACTAAAGCAATTAAGGTAAACAAAAACTCAGGCAGGCATATTAAAAAACTGTTTTAATATATACCTAAATACCAGTGGCGTGCAGTAGGTATAAACTTAAGTTATGCTGTGACCGACTATATTATATACCTATATTAAAAAAAATTGTACACATATACCTATAAGGGTATAAACTATAGATATATAATGAACTATTATAAGTAGCTTCAATCCACAAAAATAACTACACTATAAAAGACGTATTGTTAACAAGATTTTACAATTAAATAAATATTTTATATATAGGTAAATCGGGAATAGCACTAATTTCAGATATACGTTTCTTTTCACAAAAATAAATCAAACATTTTATGATATCGTCGATGGCAATGTCATCGTAAATAATCATTATGATTTGACAGGTGGTATTAACCATAGAAAAGAGAAATAGAATTCACATAAAAAGTTTTGGGTGGAATTTGTAAAAAATATTATTTCTGCAAGTGACGTGCGCGCAGTTCTCACCTGGCATAGGAATTTACTAATGCACAGCTTTTTGTTTGTATGCGCCGAAAGCCACTGCTAAATACTGAATGTACTGTTCGTGTATGGCAGTGTTACATGTGTTACAGGAAAGAAAGGTTGGCAATAGAGTATCACAATTTCGTTCACGTTGGAGGTGTAATATAATTAAAGATTATAGTGGGCCATAAAGGGCTAGGATTTCATTTTTCACACTTATAAATTCATAAATAATTATTTTACGAAAATATATTCTATTAATGATGGAAATAAACATGTTTCTAATATCTTTTACAAAATCTTATAAAACTTTATTTATTTTAAAATGTAATTTGTGGATACTAAGTAATACCAATCGTGTTAGTGGTTTTTGTAGACATATGCTTTTCAGTAACATCAAAGTTATACGGTCTAGTTATTTTTCTCTGAAACAAAAGTTTTCGTTCACCATCTGTGTCCGATACACGCTACAGGTAGCAAATTAAAAGTTGGAGGTAGAACTCAATAGTTTAGTAATTTCTCCTTTATTTACCTAGGGTTTTCAGGTTAAAGGTTTTAGTAGAGAAAATGTATTTTACCTGGGACACAGATTAAACGAAAACAGGAACCCTTTTATGGAAATACAATAAACGCATTGGGAAATCTCAAGCTGCAGTGTACATGAAGCCTAAATTTAAATTTTCGATTGAGAATGATACGATGTTACATGTCCGTCGTATTTTAATATAAAGTAGAATCATGAGCACCATTCTCCGAAACAATTCTAAAGCTTAAACCGTTAGATTTAGATTAGAGATTTAACGATCATATTATAAAAAATGCGGTCATCAATCGGTCATATCTTTGCATGCATTTCACAATGTGACTTACTCTTTTAAGCTACAATCTATTGAAATACTACAGTAGGTTAAAATTATAACTTGACAGTGAATTGTGAAAAAAAAAAGATTCGTAACTCCGAACATACAGTTTGTTTTTTTGGTCGCGAGTTTGACTTTACTTCAAGAATGTGTTGTATACCGATACACGTCAATGTATGCGAATAAGAGACAAAGTTATATGACCGCTTAACGATAGACAGTAATGCAACAATAAACTTAACATCATTAAACACATACTATCGGTTATGTAAACCGAGCAGTGTTTTGTTGTTTTAAATTTAATGTAAATTTATCACATTGATAATAACCATGATTAAACAATTTTTAAAACTTTCCGAAATTTCTTAATGGCCATCCACTATATTAATATAATAAAATAATATATGATAAAGTGCATCGAAAGAGTCATTATTTTTATTAAAATGTGATTAATAATATTTTGTTTCCTATCTATAAAAAAATATAATATCAATTTATTTTTTAATTTAAACAAAAATAATGATTCGAACAAGGAATCGCGTGTCGCATATATATTCTTACTATTTTTAAACTATACCTCTGTAGGTACTCGAATGTTTGTAACTTAATACTTTATATATAAACATATCAAATCAGACTCAATATTGCTATTCAACATATCAATTACTTCAATATGAACATATCAAAGCATTCACTAGCAATATTGAGTCTGATTTTGCAAAACTATATATGAACATATCAGATCAGACTCAATATTGCTATTGAACATATCAATATATCATATGCTCAATATGAACATATCAAAGCATTCACTAGCAATATTGAGTGTGATTTTGCAAAACTTTAATAGGATATGACCATACATTTAATATTAACACAGGTTTAAAATTTTTACATTTTAGCTATAAGATTCCACAAATAAATAATCTAGAAATACTTGAAATTAGGAAAAACGTTAATATTATTTCCAATATATACGCAGACAAAATTTTTTCACAATCCTATTTTGAATATTTTACCACTTAACATTCCATTCTCTCCAGATGACTCATAATAATTAACACCTCCCCTCACCTACCCCTCACCATCCCCTTCACCGTAACACATTTGCTTGGTTTAACTTTTAAAATTTTTAATACACAAATAATCTTGAAGTAGGGAACATTGTTCTCGAAACAAGCAGATTGTTTAATCTAATAAAGTGGTGAAAACAAAGTGATTTGTGTTTTATTTTAATAATAATGTCACCACAAAGTTCAAACCTTCGTACAGAAAAAATATTCTTCGAACAGTTATTTTTATATTGTAATATTTAAATGTAAATTCTACCAACACATTCATCAGTGGCCGAATGTGCATTCTCATGTTTTAAATTCACCTGTACATATTTGGACGCAAAATAAAATGCATATAAGAAAGTATAATATTTGAAAATAGAACTAAACGAAAATATATACATCATGATAACAAATATGTTTAGAATAAAGAATTTTTAAAATGTACTTCTGAGACACTGACATGATAAGTGCATTACAACACCGCTTGGAAAAACTTGCGATTTCCGAAAAAAATTCAAATGATCACGCAAAATTTCCACAGACAAAATGAGCCAAAATAGAGAGACAACGCGGATACAGCGAAAATCACTCAAAAACAAAAATAGATAGCTATCCCCGCGGGGATGTTTCTGTGTTGGGAGCAAAAAACTACCCTCTGTTACGTCATTCACACTCGCATTGCCACATTGCTCCGGCATCCTTTCAAGCATTTTTGCCAAGCTTTAGTGTAAGTGTAAGAGGCTCTGGAGGTTCTAGAAAATCTCATAAGGGGGTTGAAAGCTGTAGTTCCTATAGTACAGCTTTGAGGATGTCATTATTCAATAACTCGATCTAACTAAAACTGCTTCTGGATTGATAAACCAAGCTTTTAATTCAATTCATATTAATTTGTTTATTAGAGTTGGCACCAGAAATCCATTATATAACGTTGTCCTTGTTTCGTGTGGCAGATTTTTTTTGGAGATAATTGCATTTAGAGCAACATTTACTTTATTTCTCTGTCACCCTCCTTTGATATCATTCTAAATTTTGCCGTTCTTGGTAAACATATGTACTTCCCAAATACGCAACGCATTCAATTGATATAAGCATACATTATTTACCTTTACATCACACCAAGTCACTCTTTGTTTCTCTCGAACACCATTATAATTATTCATGTATAATCAATAATGTGTTTGTTCTTAGAGTGGAATCGGTGATTTATTTAGTTAATTATGTAAAGTGATTTAAAAGCCATGTAAATAGATTCGTCTCCGTGAGACTTCAATAATTTATTTATTTATCACAAAATAATCGCAGCGACAAAAGACGGTCGCAGTAAAACACACAAATTGGCCGTTGTCGCCCGGCGACTATTTCACGTTAGTTGCCCATAAATACAATTTATCTTAATAAATTGATAATTATAAATAATCTGTGGACAAAAACTAGATAACCACCATGCCGTTTCCCTGCAGGGGTAGCTAGAGAGGATAGAATGCAATATTATTCTTTCTTGGCACACCACTCTTGTTTCTGCTACATTCTTACATCTTCTTATGCATGCTCTACGGTTGTTGGAGCTTTTAATAGGGTCATCTATCAATATTTGTAGTATCTGATCCTGCCAGGTCTATTGCGGGCGCCTTCTATCCTTGCTGCCTCATATATTTTTAATTATCCTTTCCTCGCTCATATGTTTCACACGACCAAACCATCTCAGAGATCCTTTCTTTATTCTATCTACCACGCTGCAGCCAGCATTACATTCACCTTTAATTTGTTCATTCTTCACTCACTCTACTAAAGGTTTTCCATACAAGCGCCTTAATGACCTTAGAACATATTAATATAAAAATTTAGAAATTATTTTGTTCAATATAAATACAAGTCTCAAACCCATTGCTTGAAACATTTTCATTGCCTAAATTGGTATATTTCTATAAATAAAAAAATAAAATATATTTCTGGCGTATTCTAGTGTAATGCTAATAATTCGGAAGAATCTCATTACACAGATAAAGGATATTGCTAACAAACTACAATTAATCAAAAATAGATGTCTTATTAGTGACATCTGTGGTCATTTAAAGGGTATGAAAAAAATTTGGTTGCCGGCCGCGCTGAGGATTGTTGCAACACATATACGAAATAAGAAGTATAATTAAAATATATACAACTTCCAAAAATTTAGTAGACATGGTATTCTATCATGGGTGTAAATGGCGAATGTTATTATATGTAACTTGATTACTCAAGCCAGCCTTACGATAGACATCTATAATACATTGATTCCTAAATTGGTATTTAAGTACGATAACGTTTAAACGTATTTACACGTCTTCAAATTTTGATCCAGGTCAGGAAATAAATAATTCATCTGGTGTGTATATTTTATTTCATAGCGTCACGTTGGCCAACATATTAGCTTGTTGACATTCAGAGTCGTCGATCACTCAAATTTTGAATATGACTTCCATCCGACAGTGCGCCACCATGACAGCGCGCGCGGCAATCAATCACCCAACAAAGCGTGGCGGCCGAGAATTAGCAACCGACAATAGGATAACTGCTTCACATTATTACAACACTGTAGCTTCCTCGTCACTCGGACCAACCCATCGTTTATGAACCAGTCATCAGAAAGTAATGCGCATATTTTAAGGTGTTACTCAGGGCCGTCAAAAAGGGTGTGTACGCATTAAAACCGACGAATTAGTTTTCAATGTATGTTCCAATGTATGACGATACACACGAGTGTTCTATAAGGGTGCAAACCATGCATTAGTTGTGAGAGTGTCCAATGTATCGGAAGGAGAAGTACTGTTTTTAAAAAATTATATATTATTGATGGCATTGGCGTTAAAATACAGCGTTGATGTACAGATTATTCTTGATGATCATTAATACATAGACATTAATACATAATCGTACATAGACATAATATAAGAAACGCAAACAAAATAAGTATTCCTAATAGAAAAACGACAAAAACACAAACTGTATTTATTACAAGGAAATAAATTAGTATAATAGCCTGCCAGAAAGTGTGAGGAAGTAAAGCAGAATCAATATGTTCAAATAAGAATGTAAACGGCACATAACAACGGAAAATGTATGAAGAGAAATATTATTTAATAAGTGTACATATATATATAATGATTATAATATTAGCTTATGATAAACAACTATTTGTCATTAACTAAATAAAGACACATAAATAAAAAAAATTAAAAAATAAAATTACGAAAAACATTAACCTTGTCACCTCTACGTGAGTTTAATAATATAAACGTTAGCTAATATCGACGTTCTTAAAATACGATAGGCTCTATTATAATTAGAGGTTATATTCATTTGAAAGGAATACGCTCTTTCTGAAGCACGTTTTTGTAAAAAAGTATATTTTCCGTCTTTGAAAAATATTGATATTCTAACAGAGAATTATTTTGGAGAAATTCTTGAAACTGCTAAGTGAAGAGATAAAAATATTTTATTATTAAATAAATACAAAATAATGGCAAACAATGTTTTTGGACGCATACAACTATGTCAGCTCGCCCCAGCTTGCAACACTTCTGCTCCAGCGGAGACGTGTTGCAAACTGGCAGAACAACAAGCGGCGCGAGAGACAAGTAGGGTACCTACTACTATGTTGTCATTATACTTTTGGAACAAAAATTATGCGCAGCTTTGTCATTTGTGAATGTTACGCTAGATGGTTCTAGTCAATACATTACTGTGGGATCGTTGTATTACTTGCGCGTGGACCTACATATGAACTTATTTAATATACCAAATATTAATATTCCATTAAGGTTTTTGATAGCATAGCTTTTTGACTGTTTGGAGTGCTTACCATTGCATCACTCCTTGACAGTCATGCCACATATTCGAAACCTATGAATTATAATATTTGTATTTAATATAATTATTTTTCCGTTATTGAATATTTTTATTTTAATTTGTATTATATCTTTATCTTAATATTTCTGTATTAAATATTTTATAATATGCTTCTGGATCTGGATACATTTTTTTAAATGTATTGTAGTTTCATTATTGTTTTTGTTTTTTTTTATGGTCTATTTCTATGTTCTTGAATACTCCTATTTTCGTATATATGATGCTTTATTTATCTAGCTATCAGCTACCAGTTATCTAGCTCTAAGCTAAACAAATTTTACATTTACAACTCACCTAATGAGGATCCAATCCAATCGATACAATAATAATTATTTCGAATATCCGTCCATAACTTTCTATCTAATTGCTGATCTCAATACGTTTTCAAAATCGGTATGATTTCAAAATTGTTTGATTAGTATGATAATGATTAATGAAAACATTGAGTTTGTTATTTTTTAATAAAATAGGTACCTAACTGGTCTGAATTAGATTATTTTTTAATATATGAAAATTTATTTAATATTTCAGTTAAATGAAAATTAAAACTAATAAGTAAGTTGTCTCAAGAAATAATGAGGTATAATATAATAATGGGGTATAAGAAGCGAAAAAAAAGAAAAGAAAAGAAAAAACTCTCTATTTATTAAATAATTCCCTATTTAATAATGTCCATCACTAACGTTATCAAGACGCTACGCTACTCTAGATAGCGCTGTTCTCACAGCGTTAACTGGCAGCCAAAATGTACATACCTACATAATAAAAGCAGGTACGTTATTTTTAACGTAATTTTATTATCTATATTCCTAGTTTTTAATATATTTATCGACAATTTTATTGTAATTACGTAACATTTTTTTATCTTATGCCTTTTTCTCTTAACTGTTAACGCTCTGTAAAATACAAAATAAATTCCTCTTGGGAATGAATCCTTTGTTGAGAGCGTTGTTGCGAATGTAACAGATTGAATGGCCACATCTTTAAAATAAGTGTTTTGCCTTATGTTTTCTCGCGACATCTAACTATTTTCTATTACAATTGCGTAGACATAAAAAAATCGCAGCGACAAAAGACGGTCGCAGTAAAACACGAAAATGGCCGTTGTCGCCCGGCGACTATTTCACGTTAGTTGCCCATAAATACAATTTGAAGCTGCGCGAGAACTAGACAAAAGTTATACAGCAAAGACAATGTCTCAAATTCCAGAAAAACACTGAAACGTAATTACGCTAAAAGCCCGCCTTTTCCGGAGTAGAGGGTGGCAGCCGTGTTTTTTCGCCAGAGGCGTTTTTCTTCTCGCCGGGCCCGCGGAGGCGGGCGCGAGGGCGAGCGGGACGGCGATGCGCGGAGACCGCTGCGACGTCGGCCGCAATCTCTTCGCTTGGCGATTTATTTTCGTTTTGTCAAGTTGGCAAATGGCCGGTTGGTATGAAGAGTTAATAGGAAAATAGGTTCGAATCCAATCGCTGTGAAATGAATACTTTATTTCAATTTTGAACAAACTTAGTGCGATTTGAAATATGGATAATAACGTTTTAAAGATTTGGCTGGAGATTTCTGCAATTGATTTATTTATTTTTTCACAGAAACTGCCCTTATTTACGTCTTTTGTGTCCTTCTAAGGCCCGGTTGTATCAAGTTGGATTAAAGTAAAAGTTCGTTCGAAGTATAGATTTTTACGGAAACGGGTTTTTTGTTTGGTGGAGAACGCAATTTTTTTTCACACATTCACACTTCCATTTTTATGTGTATTATGTTTTTCTTAATATTTTTGTACTAATTTAATATTTTATTAATTTTTTTTTGTATTTCACTTCCATATTTCTGTAAAATTATTTTTTCAAATGTATTGTTACATGGTGATCGAATTCGAAGAAATTAGGTATGTTCGTCCTTTACTTTGTCTTTGACATGTATCGGAATTCTTCGTTATATGTCAAAGACAGCGACACTATGGATCGCTCTAGAATGTCATACAGCACTCTGTAATTATCTGTAATTGTCTGGGACAGTCTGGATGCGACAGGAACATTCTCTTAGATATTAGAAATGTATAAAATAATCTTGGAGGTTCGAAAAACCAACGTATTTCGTATAAAAGGCGGAACCAGTGTCGCGGCGGATCATGTTTATTTTGACGTTTAACCGACGCGACCATAGTGTTACCAACGGGCAGATTTTGTAATTTAATCAAAGTACCTATTTCACAAGCGATAGTTGAACGGAGGATTCTTAACAAGCGTCAGTAAATTGTTCACAGACGAGTGATAAATTGCGAAATAGTGTGAATTCGAGATCAATGCTTAAATTTAATTCGTGTAATTCAATCGTTAATTAATTTACAGTTTTTTTTTTTTATTTATCTCCCACAATCACGACCTGTGATAGTTTTATGGTTCGGTATTTCTGTGTTCATTATATGCTTTATTTCATGTTCCTAGATTCTGCTTTTTCTTATGTATAATTTTGAATATTTATGTATGCTGTACTAATTTAGCATTTTATTGATTATTTAATAGTTATTTATCAAATGTAAGCAATGAGCATTTATAGAAAACTTTACGACAACTTTCCAAATATATTTTCTATGTATGCCCTTTCTCTTCAAATTAAGACCCTGTAAAATATAAAATAAAATAAAAAGTTAAGCCAGAATCACTCAGTATGCCCTTGATGTTACTGAGACAAACATTTTTCTTTCTGAACCGAACGGTTTCGGAAACAACGTTCCTTCGTCAGGGTATACTTAATACTAATTAAACTTTACAAAATTATAAACAATCATACTTGATAGGGTGAAAGGGAACATATTCAAGATAGGACTGTAGGTTAGATTTTTGTGGTTGTTTATGATAGATTC
This sequence comes from Agrypnia vestita, assembly GCA_016648135.1. Classification (NCBI taxonomy): domain Eukaryota; kingdom Metazoa; phylum Arthropoda; class Insecta; order Trichoptera; family Phryganeidae; genus Agrypnia; species Agrypnia vestita. The sequence goes on from JADDOH010000024.1 coordinate 678,240, forward strand.
ATTATTTGGCTTTCTTAATTTCTAGGGCTTCTAAATTATTAAGACGTCTACTTTTACTATCAATGTGAAGAATATTGACTCCTGTATTTTTATCAAAACTATGGTTACTCTCAATAATATGATTGGCAAATTCGGAATTGCGGAGTTGTAAAGAGTTACATTGATGTTATTTTATTTTAATTACGAGAGAAAATATAATTAAACAAATGTTTTTTGTTTGTTAAACAAAAAAACAAAAAAAAACAAAAAAAAACAAAAAAAAAAAATAATTAAAAAAAATTAAACAAATTAAACAAAAACAAAAAAACAAAAAAGGTGTCAAACAAATAAACAAATCCAGTACATAATGTTTTTTTTTAATAAACATTATACTGAATAAAGTTTGAGTCGGCAGAGTGGTTAATGCCCCCCATGACGTGATGTGACATTTGGTTATATGGACGATTTAGTCTGAAGTGATGCTTCGAATTTTAAAATTTTTGTGAAACCCATAGGACTTTTGAGATCGAATAAATAGGCTCCATTAAGTTTCGAATTCGATGTATTTTTCAAATGCAAATGTAATGCTTTTTCAATCTAAGGTCAAGATCGTCTAAAAGGTGCCATAAGAAATGTACTATGCAAAAACTTACATTTATTAATTTGCGATGTATGTTTATGTAAAATAATTGGATGTAAAAAAAAAATATTGAACTATTTATTGATCTGCGATATTTTTTTTATTTGAATATTATTTACAATTCATTCTGTAATTAAAACATTATTTATTTATATTTATCATAAAAAGTGTATTGTCTAAAAACTTATTCACCTGGAACTTATTCCTAAAATTGTATTTAGTTATTAGTCTGAATAGTATTCTCAATGTATTTTATCATTTATTATTTTTCATTATTAATTATTAATTAACCGTAAATAGTGTATTAAGTGTATTATATTATATCATTTTTTTTTAAATAGAGATGCGAACACGGATTACATGTCATATCAATATTCTTACTATTTTCAAACTAAGCTAAAAGCTTGTGCTATGAAAATAGGACTAGCTTGCTAGTCTGGAGTGAGTTTCGAACCAGCGACCTTTGGGTCGCGAGGCGAGAGTCCTAACCACAAGACCAACAAGCTACTCGTTGTTGTTGTACATATTTTTTATTTTTTTATTTTTTCATTTAAAGACTATCGACAGGTTAGAATGACCCTAATGGATAGTCATTTAGGACAAGGTGATTGGTACAGTTACAATTACAATTTACGATAATACATTAAAATAAAATTCAAATGTTGACAAATTATTCATACTTGTACTTCAATGTCACTCTAGGACTATCTATTAGGGTCATCAATGACCTGTTGACGGGCTGTTTGTTAAAAATAATATATATATTTTTTGACATTAAACCATTATTTTTAATTTTTTTTTTCATGTATTGCATTATTGTTTGAGATATTCTTGTATAGTATTTCCAACTTTCTAAGCATTTTAACTATTTATTCATGTATTTATTCTAAAAAAATAATAATAAATAGAGAGAAAGAGGAGTAGAGAAGCTCCGTCGTAGATAAGGAGCATCTTGAGATGACAGAGATCCGCATCATCATGACAGCCAAAAACAATTTGTCGTCCTCCGCAAGCAAGTTTCCGCCGTAATTCAGCTCGGCCGATTGGGCAGCTCTCGCCGGTAATTGACAGGGGACACCCGCCCGTCCAGCCGCAGCAGCCAGGGCGGGTCAGCTGTGATTGACGGCGTCGTGTTTGGCACCCAGTTTCCATGGCGACCGCCGCCGCTGCTGGCCGGTGATCGATGTGGCGAGGAAGGCTTTCCCCGCGAAGACTGCGTGCGTGAAACCATCGAAACGTGGATGATTCATTTATCGGTTAACTGGCTAACCGTCTGAAATGGAGACTACGTTAAAAAGCGATTGCGAATATTTTAATTTAATTAAATTCTCCCGTAGATTTATTGTACCCTATGGCTAAATTATCAATTCTCAAATTGATAGCCCGGATTTTTCTCTGAATTTTATCTTAGGCCGACACCACACTGAGTATAATTGGCAAACCAAATGAGTCGACCGATTGAAGAGCGCATATTACGTCAATACGACCACTAACTACCACATACACTCATCGCTGCCGCGACTTCATAGACAGGGCCAATGAGTACAGCGAGTTTGTAGTTGTATTCCGTGACAGCTCGACTATTTTCAAATGCGATATACAGTCGATTCTGAGACAGTAATAGTTTTATATTAAAAATTATATTTTACTGTTTTACTAATAGGTTTGTTGACTTTTCAATTTTTTGCATAATACGTTATAATATAATAATTTATTCAATTAATTATCTGTCTATATTTTATTTAATTGTTTTTTTTAATAATTTGCTGAGGTATTTTAAAATATGTACTGCCTTCGAGATTGATATTTTGATTGCTTTGGAGTACTTTTTTAATACTGTTTAAACTGTAAAGATGTCTTTTTGTGCTTATTATTTTTTTCAATGGCGATGTGCATCGTATGTACATAAATAAATAAATTAATAAAACTGTCGTGAGTAAAAATAAATAATTGAAAATTAAGTTGGAGGATTTTTTAAATAATAAACCGAAGCCTAAACCAAACCTACACCTAAACCTAAAACTAACCTAACCTAACTGAAATAATGTTGATGGATTTTTTTGAATTGGTGAACATAAGTTTGATTCACATATTTCTACCAATGCCTTTATCAAAAGTATCCAAATAACCTAATATTCCACTATTTTTTGTTCCATATATTTTGTCTATTTATTTATTTCAATATACGGTACAGAAGTACCTTTTACATAATAATATATACAAGAAATCCGAAAAGTAGAACAAGAAAAAACTACTGAATTGAAAATATAGTATAGTCAGTTGTTTAACAGTAATTTAGAAAAAGGAGGTGTGAAGTATAAAAGATAAAACATAATTTCGAAAAAGGAAATGTGAAGTATACAAGGTAAAACAAATAGGTATAATTATTTGTTTGTGATTACAGTATGCATTCAGGACGGCAGGGTGTAAAGCTTTTAGTAGCGAATCTTTATATTGTGCTAAACTGAAATTAAAAGTATCTGAGATATGCGCATAGGTGTTTACCTAGCGTATGCAGTCTGGGTACAAGAGAGTTAAAATGTGAGTTAGTTCTAGCGTAGTCACAATAAAATAGTGTAGGTATTCGAGTAGCTCTTTCAGGCGCATGAAACGTAAACAAACACAAAATATCAGGGGTGTCAAAATGCGAGTTAATAGTTTTATAGAGTAAAATCAAATCAGATACCTGCTGGATAATATCAATGGTCCAGTAAAAAATTGTAATCTTGCGTAGTTGATATTTTCAATTGAGATGTGGAGTCGTTAGGTATTGTGAGCCTGAGAAAAGTGGGGATCACTTGTTATAGTTTAAACAATTTTTAAATAAAAATAATCTATTTACTTACATAAAAAAAATATTATCCTTTAATAGTTAAACCGATATAAATTTTGTTGCGTAGGAGCTGATCCTTAGATCTGTGGTCGGAGCGAAATTCCAGGAGACCATAAAGTTATTCCTGTTTACATAGCATAAGCGTTGAACTTTGAAGATAGTAAGGATACTAGCTGTAACCCGCCAAAACGAGGAAACTTTAACAAAAAAAAAGAAAAAAAAGGGAAAAGAAAATGGGAAAAAAGAAAGAAAAAAAAGAGAAAAAAGAAGTTTTTATAAAAGAAGTTATGGAAGTTACGGACAGATAGACAGACAAAGAAATTATTATTATTGGGATTGTTGTAATACCTATTTCTTATACTTTTTTAATAGAAAAAATTGCTATTAAAAAATTCAACAACAAATCTGACGACTAATTTTATTATGCGGACCGAAAATATATTTTTCGAAATAAGTAATCTATCGGAATTGAAAATTCCTGCTTTTAATATAGCCATCCCGCTCCGCTCGGCTGAAGAACCGCAAGGCCCATTCCGGGCGTTCCTGGCAGGGATTTCGCGATTGGAATTTTACGCTGGCCCTCAAAATTAAGCCGTTTTGTATGAAAAATGTAGGATAAAATAAACACGAGACTCTCCGATTACATAACGCTCCTTCTAAATGGTTTCAAGACGTGTTGATTAAACCTCTAAAACCGTCGGGCTAACCTTACGGAATGTTCGCGAGGGACATAGAAAGATCAAAATTTGTAATATAAAATAATTTTTTATAAACTGTAATAAAAGATGAATTATTATAACAATGAATTTTTTTCGAGGTACAAAAGTATATTATTATTTTTTAAAAGCAAGCTTTTAAATAATCTTTCAATTTAGTCTGTCGCCTAGTGGCACATGAACACGTACATCGCAGGAGCGGTAAATTACACTACTATATATATTTTTTTAACTTACTAATCATCACGCCATTTCCCGGTGAGGGTAGGCTAAGAGGAGCACCACACTGTTCTGTCCCGATGCACAACTCTCGCCTCATCCACATTCATACATCTTCGCATTCAAACTCGAAGATTGTCGAGGCTCCTTAATGTTTTCTAGAATCTAGTTGATCTGGTCATGTTGTCTATCGAGGTCGACCTTTTTTTCTGGCGCCGTCAACACTTGCGTAGTATATTTCTTACCTTTCTTTCCTCATTCATTCGCTCAAAATGCCAAAATCACCTGAGCGACCTCTTTCTCTTCTTCTCATTCATATTTTATTTTTACATTCTTACCAAATTTATTGATTCATTCATTAAAGGATTTACCACACATATGCACGTCAATCTCATTCCCACTTCATTCAGTCTACTTTCGTTCTTCTTCTTACAACTCCAGGCTTTATTTACATGTATCTGAGATGGTACCAGAATGTCATTGTGCACCGCTAGTGTTGCCTCGCTTGACATGTTTTTTTTTAAGAAGAAGAAGAATAAATATTTTTAAGAATTGTACTGACTTGACTATATAATATGTACTGTAGAATGGTAGACCACGTTTTTGATAATTCATGATATTTTTAACAATGAAAAATATGTGTTATTGATTTATGTGAAAACGTATGCCAGAGCTCATACTGCAAGCATCCCACTGAAAATTGATGCTGTAAGATAAATAATTGGAGATAGTCCAGGAACATCAGTTAGGCGTCATGCTAAAAAAATCGTCAAAATGAAATGAAATCGTGCTATGTTCTAAAGCTTGTGTTTACCTGAAAATAATTAACAATATCTACAGTATATGTGGTTTAAATAGGAATGTGTCGTATCGCACATAGCTCAGGCTACGATACAAATTCCTAGCGAAGTATATACTGTTTGCGTAATGTTAAAATTTCGTGATATCGATTCAAGTTTGTAGACAGCGATATTGACCTAATTGTATAAAATAAATGGTTTATTGTAAAACGCGAAGAAAAATTGAACAATTGAATGACAACATTGTACAATCAAGTAAGTGAGTCGTCGGCGACCTTGTTTAACTGCATCAGAGGGGATATTTATATATACGAGCTGGAACATGGAGATCAAGACAGTAGAACACATCTTCATCAAATCTTAATCTTTACAGGAGGCCGCCCGTTGGCCTTGCTACGCTCTCGTAGCAAGACCAGGGAGGACCTCCAGTTGCGCGTGTTCTGTCTGTCATTTTACTTGTTCATTTTCATCCAGAGCTTCACCAGGGCTTATCTCCGGTAAGAAATATCCATACGGACACGCAGAACTTTTTGATTCCGTCATCACGCCATTCCTTTTTAATTTAAATTTTTTAATTAAAGTAATTATTCAACAGCATCGGCCTGCTAATCAAGATATATTATAGATGTCTCATAGAGACGAAGCTATATTTTTTATGGGAAAATAGGTATGGAAGTCTTTTTTTGGGCATTCATATGGCTTATAACCTATCGTACGGCTAGCTTAAGTGATCACTTTACACAATCTAACGTTCACCCATGATAGATTACCACATCTATCAAATTTTTTAAAGTTTTATATGTGTTTAACTCACACAACTTGTTTCGTAAATGTGTATTATTTATACTACCGCCACCTGCAGTCCAAAGCCTTTTTCATTGACATAATCCAATATAGATGTCACTATTGATAATGAGGTATCTGTATTTTGATTGGAGTTTAAAGCTACATCCTTTATATGTATATGAGATTATTAAAATTACTTCAATTATTTCAATTTTTAACTCCATTTTAGACCATTTTTTTATATTCAGAATATTTGGACTTTCTCAAAACCATCAGCCTGCTACGTAAAAAAGGAACTTATACTGTATATCTAAGGTATTGTTTTAAACGTTTGGATTTTCGAAGGTTTATAATCGACTTTGGTTCTACAGCGAATATCTCTTAATTTCTAAATATTTTTGCTAGAAATTAAGAAAGACAAATGACTCAGAGAGTCATCTTTATCTTGTAAACGAGGTCTACTGCACGAGCCCAAGTTTGGCATTATCGATTTAGAAGATGAAGATTCGTACTCATATCTCATACATTTAATAATATATGCATGGAATAATATTTGTAGTTCAGAATAGTAAAGCAGTCAGTACGATTTGTAATCTTAATTGCCTGGCTACGCCTACCGATGACGTCACAGGTTAATTATGACGCTCAGTATGCAAAGCGGAGAACGCCGCATAATATTGGAGAACCTCTGGCTCAGCACTAGACGGGGGTAACTCGCAATAGGAAGTGTGCCATATTAAAAAGGGAATACCCCCAACAAAAGACTGTTATTCAGAAACTCGGCTTTCATACAAGTTATTAAAAGGCTGGATTTTTCTTTTGAGTTTTTTTTTCATTACTTGTAAGATGTATAGAGATGTTAGATTATTAAATTCTTTTATTATATTTGTAAAGAATCTCGATGAATTTTAAACAGAGTTTTCGCGATTACATCTACGCTATATTGAAGAATCTGGATTAAGCATTATTGTAAGGCCAAGTGTACATAGATGAAAGTTTGCTCTCGAATCTCGGGTAAAGCACAGTAGACATATTAATTCTGTACCTTAAAGCAAAATTGTTTTATGTCGACAAAAACGCATTTTAAGAATATTTCACCAGTTATTTCGAAATAACTTATTTTGATGATAGTAGAGTTTAGTATTGATTCAGACTCTTTTTTGAGGATTTCTTGTTTTGTTTAATATTTGTTGGTTATTATTAAATTCTACTGTTTTATTAAATATTTTTTAATGGATTGAGGTTGTTCTAGCTCTCAAAATTTTACTGATTATTTTATATTAGTAATAAAATTAGGATACAGTGACTTACCGGATAATATACAGTCACATTGTGTGAAAATAATTGAGCCAGAATGTATTACGCGTATTGAGGTTTTTTTGGCTCGAAATTACAAATGTACTTAAGACATTATGGCAATGATTAATTCTGACGTTATTGTGCGTCTGTCCTGACGAAGACAGTGCAGTATCGAAACCGGTAGACGTTTAAAAACAATCAGTGTGGTTTATACATGGTTTGTTAGTTTTCTCAAATTAATAGTTATGTCCAACCACAAAGTTAATGCTATAAACATCAAAAATATATAATTTCGTTTTTTTTCAATATATTTTGTCATGGGTCTGCGGCGGTGAAATAAATGTAGCACAGAATTATAATGATTAATTATATTATAAATTGTGAATAATTCACTGGATACAAACGTAACTGGAGCACTATTCTGCAATTGCCACTAATCGTCACTCGAGAATCTTCGACTTACATTTTCTAAACTTAGGAATTTGTAAGTACATATTAAGCATGTGATAGTCATACATCCAATGAACATCGATTTATCGGCATTGAAAATGAAACTGAAACTTCAATTTTACTGTGGAACACTGATGCAAGTTGTTTATATTTGCTCCCTCGAAATATTCTGCACACAGGGAGGTACTCTGGTTCTTTATTTCGCTGGTAGATTATATTCGCCGCGGAATATAATCTACCAGAGCTCGCTCGCTTTAACTTTGGTTTCGTCGCTTGTCAAAACTAACTCTTGCGCCGTACACGCTTTCCGGCATGATTTTGATGCACAATCCTTACAGAGTATCAAAAAAACCTTAGACTACATGCAGTTCTTTTCAATTTTTAGAATCTCGTGACAACATGTTGACTTATTTTGATGTACTGACTGCATGTACTTGAAAAAATAATTAACTAGGATACCACTCGACCGACAAGCAACATTTAAAATTAATTAAAAATTTATCACGAAATTTATTTGAGTAAAATATCAATAAACTTAGTAAGTAACAATTCAAATATATTGACATGCTTTTTTTTTAAATTCTCTTTGTCTGTTGTTTGTTGTGGTGGAATCATGTAATTGATTTTTCACCAACTTCCCGACTAGCTAGAGCTCCGAAACTTTCAATATATACCTAAAATGGAAGACTATATATTATTAAATCATTTTAGACATGATTTAGTCATTATTTCGATTAAAATTAATAATTTTCATTATTACTCAACATTAAGTGCCAACGTAGCTTCGAGATTCTTCAATATTAGTATGAAAAAGAAAAAATGTTCCGATTTCAAATTTCTTAATTTTAGTTGGCAGATTCGACTTTGACGTTAGACATAAGAATAAAATGTCGAATTAGGGTTATGTTGAATATAGATTTATAATATTTCAGGATAACTTTGGTTGAGAAAAAAATGGTTCAACAAAAATATTGGTCAACATAGTTATGCCAAGGGTTGCAAAGAAAGCGTATAAAAGCATGTCTAAGGGCGGCGCTACCATATGCGGATATTCCGTCGCGGAACATCGCTACATTTCTTTCCATACAAATATGCGCTTATCAAACACACTACGCGGATGATCGGTCGATCCATTTGCTTCGCCGATTTGAAAGACGCGGCGCAAGACACGCGCAGTGCAGCGCCGGCCTTGATTTTTTTTTGATATACTTGTACTAAAGAAAAATATGTACAAAATATCAAATAAATTTTACTGTACTAGTATTTCATCAAATGCTATATTTTCCGTCTCTTCTACCCTTTAAAAAATGATGATGAAACTTAAGTGGCCTCCATTTAGAGCCGTGATGATAATCGGGCGGATTGAGTTTCTTCCGCCATTTCCTGCTGCGTCTGCACTTCTTTGTGCCAGTCAGTCAATGGAAGGGTGGGTGGACAGCCACCCCGGGGGGTCCTCAGGTGCCCGCTGCCTGGCGAGTACCTGCTCCTCCGTGATTACTTTCGGAAGGGGGGGTTTGAATGAGGATATTTAGAGCCGTTTAACTTTTCATGGCTTTTTTTTAATCAAACTTTTGTATTCATTCGAAAATTTTTGGAATATTTTATAAAAAAATGTAAAACTTCAGAACACCGGTAAAATTAATTATAATGGCAAAGAAAAATGTAAATGAAATCTTTTCTCAAAGAGAAAAGATAAAGAGTGCGTAAATGTAGGTATATACGTGTAAACCAATTTTATCGACAATTTGCAATTTTTAAACGTCGTGCTTCAACATTTAGAAAAAAATACATGAAATCATTAATTATATAAACATTTTTAATCGCGACCTTACAATAAAAATTATATTTTCACAAAAAATAATAAGCAAAAAATGAAACAAGAAATTAAATTAAAAATTAAAATAATATTAATACTGAATATGAGCGATACATAATTTACATATAAAAGTCTGAAATTTTTAGTAATCTGAAATGATTAAGATGGCGAATTCAGTTTATCGCAGTTCTCTGGATTAGAAGTTTTTCGAAATATTGCATTTATGTATGTGTGTGTGCTTGTCAACACAATCACGAAAAATTATCGATATAGCAATGTAAGGACGAAATATACAATAACATAAGCAAAATAAAAGGTTTATTCTGGTTTATATCTCTCGGAGTTAAGCTCCGGGAGCCAGTGAAAGTATACAGGTAAGGAAACAGCACTAGAGTGACTGGTCCACTCTCGACTGTCTGAGTAAGTCCAGTGAGTGACGCACTGTCGAGGGGTCGCATTTATGCAGTCCGCTGACTTTTTGTGCGTTCCCTTTCTAGTCGAGAATCTTATCGCTGACGATGAACTTTGAATGACTGGTTCATGACTGGAAGTAATTAGGTCAGAAAATCCAAGCAATGGAAACAATTGAACAATGAACTGCTGACGCTATGCAGACATTGCCCCCACATACTTAAAAACATTTGAATTAATAAGTGAGTCAATTTCAGCTGACAGAGACAGTTTTTAGTGATCTCTTGGTAATGTAGTCTGCGTGAGCACTTTGAAGTAAAAATTGGGATCAAAATTAGTCACATTATGCTCATTGTGAATTTTTCTGGCCAAAAATGATTACTTGATTAGATTACAATTCATCTGACTGAGCTCCTAGTGATGTCTAACTACTTGTTCTGGTGCGTTTCATTTGAAGACTAGAGGTTTCTAAAGCTCGGGGTGTTTGCTGTTCGCCTATTGACTTCTAACAATTGCTGTATGTCTTTGTCGATTGTTGAATGTCTTGAGCAAGGTAAATTCGTTGATGTATTCGGTTTGTTTTGTACCAATTCTAAAGGATAAGAGGATTTCCTGGTTCGTCTCCACCTTGGGCTTATCAATATTCATTCAGTGGCCTACTTACTTTCAAGCCAACATGGAGATCAATGACTATTTCCAGGTGCTTTCCAGCTATTTCTGCAAACACGACAAAGTTGTCAGTAAAACGTAGGTTTGCACTTTTCTCATTTAATATTCATTTTCAACATCTTCCGAAAAAAAAATTGTTTATCTTAAAATTATATCTTGTTTTTTCGATACGCTTAATTATAGATATTATATCATATAACAACGAAATAAGTAACTCTGTCAATTCACTCAAACCCCGGCAACATGTTATTTTCTACTAATTGCGAACGTCAAGGACGATAACTTATGCGGGATAGCACATAACTTCACCATTTTGAAATTTTTAAAATATTTTTTCATGAAAAATGAGCTAGCTCTAACCCATCAAAAATGACGGTACTTTTAAATGCCAGTTCCTAAGGAATAATTATTTATTTATTTATATATAAAAAAGAAAAAAAATGAGAAAAGAAGAAAAAATAAAAACATGGACGTACGGTTAAACATAAAAATATCAAAAACAACATCGACTGCAACATTAAAACAAACGATAAAATACAATTGATTAGAGAACGATGAAAAATATAACGATGGAATTCTAAAAATAATCTAAGGGCGCCAATTTATCTAGCACCATCACTGCTGATATCGTGTTATATTAGGATCGGTCAACCCATATTCTCGTATATATTAATATAATTCTGTTCTAGCTTCCCTGTCATAGCGCTTCTTCCACATACATGCGCCTTCTGTCACCCAATAATTGATGACATTAAGATAAATGGTCCAGTACAGCGGCGTCCCCGTATCGGGATTAATGATATCATATTGTGTTCTCGGGGAAGGTCCACGAAATAATAAATAATGCATTGTCCGCGGGTACCGCATTGATTTTTCCCAATCAATCTTTCTTACCCTTCCGCGTCACGGTCAGGGAGTGCTCCATCACCATCCAGGAAAGTTGATAACGCCTTATCTCAACGTTGGGGAAAATTATTAAATTGCCTCCTTTCACGTATGAATAGTAAGTAGTAGGCAATGAATGTTTAGAACAAATAAATGAGTTTGTATTTGGGAAGTACTTATATTCGATTTGAAGAGGAAAGACTGAGAAAGATATGTAGGAGAGTGACTGCAGAGAATAACGTGAATGGTGCTTTGAATTTGATAATTTCTAATTCGAATATGTCTACCGAGGAAAAATTATCTTACACAAAGGAATTATGGTACCAACACTGATGTATGGATTATTATTATTATCTTACACAAAGGAATTATGGTACCAACACTGATGTATGAAGTGAAACCTGGAGCTGGAAGAAAAGAAACTAAAATAGACTGAATGTAGTGGAGATAAGAACACTTAGATGTAACAAATCCATTTATGATAGAGTAAAGAATGAAGATAATAGGAAGGAATGTAAAACTGATCTTAGCATACCGAATATAAATAAAAAGGGTTGCTCAGATATTTTGAACATATTAACCAAATGAATGAGGAAAGACTGGTAAGAAATATGACGCAATTGTTGACCGCGAAAGACGTGACATGACCAGATTAAACAGATACTGGAAGATGGTCCTGTAAAGAGCCTCAACAATCGTCTAGCTTGCATGCGAAGATGTATGAATTTGAATGAGACGAGAGTTGTGTGTCATGAAAGAAGTGTCTGGCGCCCTATCCTCTCTGCCTCCCCCGCAGGGAAACGGCGCGATCGTAAGTAAGTAAGCACATATAATATTCGGAAAATTGGTGAATTATTAAAAAAAATTAGATTTGCGAACTATACAGTGCTATTCGCAGACAACGCCGAAGACCTTCAACTACTGGTAAAAAGGCGAATGAATCAAATAACAAGTATGTCCTGAAGATGAATACCCGTAAGATCTAATTGCTACTAGCATCAAAAATATCGCTTTCGACACAAATATAATCACCAACAATTAACCAATGGAAATAGTCATGCAATAACAAGCAAGTGCTTGGTTGCATGGGTGAAAGATAACTTAACTTACTAACCATCACGCCGTTTCCTCGCAGGGGTAGGCTAGAGAAGATAGAACGTCATATTCCTCTATCTTGGCGTACTGCTTTTGCTTCGGCTACATACATACATCTTCCCATGCATGGTCTACGGTTGTTGAGGCTTTTAACAGGGTCATCCTCCAATACTTGTAGTTTCTGATCGTTCCAGGTCTTTTGCGGACGCCCTCTATTCCTGTTGCCTTCAACACTTGCCCTATATATTTTGTTAACCTTTCCTCGCTCATACGTTCTACATGACCAAACCATCTCAGCACTCTTTTCTTTATTCTATCTACCACACTACAGCCAGCATTGCATTCACTTCTAATTTGTGCATTCCTCACTCTATCGACCAAAGATTCTCCACACAAGTGCTATTATTTAAAAGTAATTTTATCAAATCAATGACACACATTTCGCTAATGGGAATCGAACAGCAGAAGAAGCCAAAATTATCCATTTAAAGAAGCACCGATAGTGGAATCATATATATTTAATTATGATTAATGTTTTTAATATAAAAAGTATTTAACATATTCAAACGTCTGAATAAAATACTCTATTTTAGAAGACTTCTCTTTCCTTCACTTTTAAAGTGAATTGGAACGCATGCATACTTTCTTTTCTGTTTTAAATATATATTTGTGGTTTTTAATAACACGTCTGTTCAAGTCAAGACGTGTATAAAGAACATCGCATTCGGTTCATATACCTATAATTTTGGGACAGATTTTGTTTCGCAATACATGCGAAGCTTTATTTGTCATTTCTAAATGATTTACATGGATTGCTAGGTGGAACAAAAAAATATTTAATCAACTCGCCTAATTTCGAACGTATGTCCGTCCTTCCGTAACTTATTGGAATTACGACAACAACACAGATGATCGGCAATGAACATTCATCAAAAATTTCGTAATTAAAGAGTTCTTCTTCTTCTTCTTCTTCATGTGCCCTGTCCCCCCGACGTCGGCGATCACCTGGGAGAAAGTTGAATAAATTAAAAATTAATTTAAATAAATTAAATTACTTTCAAAGTAAATCTGAAATTAGTTTTAGGTTAAAGCGAATAAAATCAATTTTAAAAACAAATGGTTTTCAATTCATGAATGTTCAGCTTCAAAATCTTGCAATTATTACGTCCCGTGATTTTTCACGGGTTTTAGCTAGTTTATTATAATAATCAAAAAATTTATAGCTATGGGGAATTTTTTTACAGAATGCACGTCCCTGCTCTCGTGAAATGTAGTACATAATTAATTTAAATAATCTTATGATTTATTTTTTCCATTTATCGATTTCTATTGAGTAAACATCACTTTCTAAATTGTCCTAACCTAACCTAACCTAAGAAAATCAGCCATTAAACCATTCTTCTGTCACAGCACAAAGCTTGAGGTAAAATTAACAACTGAAAAATATAAATCAGTTAAGAGGGTTGTGCGCCTTATTGCTGACCTTTAGCACGTAGCCTGAGTTAGATTGTGAAAACCTTATTTCTTAAAATAAAAGGGATTAACCCTTACAGCTTTTTATATTACGAATTAATGAAGTTAAAAGCTTAGCTTGGCTTGAATTGCGGCCCGGGGATACCAAGGATTTGCATAAGCCACCTGTAGATACTTGCAGGAGAATACCGCTAGGACAGAGCTCCCCCGGTATGAAATTATTTCAGCGACAAAATGATTTACTGGCGAGAAATATTTTAAACGAGAAGTTTTATGAAAAATATTTGGACGTAATATGTCATATACATTCCTAGCTGATGAAATGATAGACAATTTAAACTTTAAAAAACATCAAATGTCATTGATATGTCCTTTTAAAAAAGATTTTAGAAAGATATTTCTAAAAAAGTTTTAGTATATTGATAGGCAGATTTAATTCCAATTTTAAAATTTTTGATCATACAGATAAGTAAAAATTTTCATTTGCTGTTTTGAAAAATGTGAGTTCATAGAAGAAAAGTCACGTGTCCACATATCAAAATAAATTGACACTACATAAATGCAGTATATTAATTTCCCAAAATGTGATACACAGAAATGATTGGGATTTTATATACCTATAAGGCTTTAAGCTTCTAAAAATAGAGTATAGAAAAAAATAGAACAATGCGTTTTCAACAGCCTTCCTTCCCTGCAACCCACGTATATTTTGCACCCCGTGAAAGACCTACGTTGTCCTCTCTTTTACAGCGCCATATTTATATACTTATGCATTGGAAAATATAGGGCATTAAAAACGTATTATAAAATATTCTCAAGACTTTTTGCATATTTATGTTTCCACCGTCAGAGTCACTACATTTAAAGTATCGATAATATTTAATAACATAATCTCGTTTTTAATAACTATATTTTTATTCAAGATCGTAAAACGCAAAATATTCGCCATAAAATTCCGTATAAAATATTCAATACAGCGTAAATCGCTCGCGAACGGCTTTTAGAAGCACCGCGATATTTATAAGGAAAATAAAATTACACACATAATATAGTATGTTGGAATAATCATGCTTAATGTTTAAAATTATCAAAATAAGTTATCGAAGGTAAAATTTCCATTCTTAAAGTACAATTTTCAAAGTTGGTTGTTGAAATAAATTATTACGATGACTTTTAAACAGAAAATTCACAAATCAACTCTTTTTTACTCCCTTTATATTAACTCGTGGCGTCTGCTTGCATGCTTGCCGGCTTGCCGTCGAAAAAACTTTGGATCGATTTTTAACCCTTTTCCCGTTATTCAATCGAGCTGAAACCTTGCAAGCAGACTCGTGGCGACGATCAAGAAGACAATCAAATTTTCGTTAAAAAAAATTAATAATTATAGTATAATTTTGGATTTTTCAAATTTTTAATGTTTTTTTCATACAAGTTTTATAGATATTTCAACGCATATGGTGGACGCGAAACCCGAAAATGAGAAAGGGAGTATTGTAAAAACTTGATTTTTTATGGGTTGCTTTTTTTTTACACTATTTTGAAATAAAAGGGTCCACAATAA
Source organism: Agrypnia vestita (assembly GCA_016648135.1). Taxonomy (NCBI): domain Eukaryota; kingdom Metazoa; phylum Arthropoda; class Insecta; order Trichoptera; family Phryganeidae; genus Agrypnia; species Agrypnia vestita. The sequence continues at coordinate 693,872 of JADDOH010000024.1, forward strand.
ATAACGAATACTTGTGTACAGAACCGCACTAGCTAAAGGCGAGCGTGACTGAAGTGCGGTGAGAGGGGGTCTCATCTCCCCGCCTGCCACCCCTATTTAGTGATGCACATGCCTACATCGATTCCACAAATTCTAGCGGGCGTAGTGATTCATACCACTATCACTCACCACGCACATCTAGTGCGTATTTGCATTCCTTACGCTCGCCTTCAGTTCGTTGGCCGACCATACCTAGATTGGTAAGAGAGTCCTTTCGTCAGTTCCTTTCGTCTCTAGCTTCTCGTGACAACATATTCCCCTTAAGAAAACACTAATGGAAAATTATTATTTTGCATTGTATTGTTAGTTCGCTTTTGACATCACAATCTTATCCTCAAAACTGTATTTCTGACATTTTTTATTTCCTGTATGTAATAATAACATGCGGTGTTATTAATGGGAATGCACATCACTGCGCAGAGCGAGAGGGTCGCGAGAGACATGCATGTCCTAATGTACTCGGTAATATTCACGTCTGTCAGTACTTGCCCACATGTTCACTACGCAAAAGAATAAGCAACGATGATGAGACGCAACGCTTCCAAGCAAGAATATTGATATTGTTATGGGTGGCGACGATGGGAGACGTCTAAACGTACACTTATCAATAAAGTCACTGCTCACTTACCTGGAGCGCTATTTTGTAATTCTCTGGAATACTACTCGAGAATGTTCCACTTGTCTCTAGTATACTGATGCACGTCGTTCGTATCGCTTGTGTTCGCACTGGAAAATTTCGCAAGTAGATACCCCACTATGAGCCTGTTGTACTGTCCGCTTTCTATTTCGCGTTCTATGGCTTCGCTTCTGTGGTTTTGCTTCCGTCAAAAAACAATTGATCTTGCCGCGCACGGCCTGTGCATTATAAGGTTCTGGATTTAAGCGAATATAGTCGAGTATTCTACCGTTTTCTAGTATATTCTTCGATTATTTTCAGTTTTTCTTGATTCTAGATTCTCGTGTTAGATTCGATAAAATTGAAATAAAAAATTGCTAGAAGAGCGTAAGTAGATATATAGGAAATACGCCACACTAGCATTCATATCATATCAGTAATATCAAATTACTGAATTATATTTAATTTTGACTTTTATAACATTAACTTTGTGATTATAAATAATTATTAATTTTCTAAAACTTTGTATAAACCACATTAATTATTTTTAACGTATACCGGAGCACGTCAAGAATATCACCCAACCTATAAGGAAATTCCTACTAAATAACTTGACCCTGGAAATCTAGACAAAATATGCAATGTACTTAGGCAAGATAATGGAAAAAAAACGGGCTGACAAGCTGTTCAAGGCTTGGCATGATCTAAAATAATATAAAATATGTATAAATTAAACAATATTTTTTTTTTAGAAAATACCTCTGTATCTTTGTAACGACGTGCGCGTCCGCCATAATGAATATAACTAAGTATTATAATTTCGTTTTCTGTCTGTCCCGTATCTCCGTGATTTTCTGGAATTCACGGCTAATAAACAAAATTACATAACCTCAAACGCGCGGATGGCAATGCGGAAAATAACCGAAATAATGGTTAGCCAAAAATATACTATATTCTACATACTGTAAGAGCACGGCTTAGATAAGACGCGAACCATTAATTTAAGTCTCCTATATATTTGACGTTAGTCAGGCTTTTTATTATGTATAAATAAGTAAATAATACTCGAATTATGTTACGTGATTTTTCACGGGTGTACGGTTAGTAGGTACATAATTGTAATAGATCTGAGGAACGTATGTCGCGACGCCAGAAAGAGACTGCATGATAGAGAGAGAGAGAATGTATAAAAAGGCGCGTGAATGTCGAGTCGCTCTCTCTTTTACTACCATTGTTATCCTGACCGCATCTTACTGTATAAACGATTGTCTAAACCGTTATTGTTTCCAAATAAATACTTACGAGAACAAAGCCTTTACTGGAAGCAACCTCATCCCGAAACAAGAGTATTACAATAATGATATCGAAACCGATAACCGACATGCGTTAAAAATAATCAATATGGTTTCTAAAAAGTTTGCTAGCGCTTATTTTTTATTCTAGAAATTATAATTTTAACTAATGCGGATTTGATAATGAAATTTTTGATTCGAGGCAAACTTTGAGACAGGGATTATCCTCCTATGAGATTCTTTTGAGACATTTCTCGGAATTAAGTAAGTATGAGAAGCTAGTATCTTGCCCACTGTGTGACAAGGAATGTCACAGCATTTTGATAGTGGTTCAATATTTAAAAACATTGATGTGCTAAGACATGTCATTTACGAGAGATGTTTTAAAGTATCGCGTTGCTGGAGTGGGAAGATCGCGATCTATTTCTAAAAGCGAGAAATGTCAAAAGTTTGATGTCAATCCATCGGCAATTTCCGGTCCCGTCTTCACACGTGTTGCCTGGATAAAAAATAAATGAGGCAAGCCGCATAGGTAGGCGCGCGCAGAGCACCTACCTACGGCGTCGTGTCACTTCATCTCGTGGCAGTGCATTATACCGAAAAAAGAGGGGGAACCACGGTATCATTTCAGTGTCAGCGCCTCTGTTTTGTTTTTTTCCTCTATGACAAACGCGGCCGCCGCTGAAAGCTGTTTTTAAATGTGGAACGAGCTTCAGATGTTTTCGTTTCGTTTTTATTTTGCCGCCTTTTATTTTGACGTTGTTTTGAACACGGGAGAACCTTTTGTTGATCCTCTGCACTGGTTTAAATCAAGCCGAACATTTTAAAACAATTCGGCAATGCTAAAATGGTTTAGTTTTGTTTTTACATGCTTGCATTTATTATGAACCGGTAATTTTAATCATTAAACTTACATATCGAATATTTTTAATATTGTATTTGTTATAATTGATACACAGGGTGTAACAGAGCTAGTCTATAACACTATACAGTTAGATTGACGCCTAAATTATAAGTCCAAAATGTTTCAACAACAATGTCCTAATATCAACAGTTATAAAGATAACCGATTTCGAAATTTACATTTCCTTTTCAATATTTCTGGCTTCTTTTCTGGACTGTCATAATTAGGTAGCTTATATCGAATATTCAAAACTTTAAAATGACAAAAAAAAATTGATTCAAATTTCTGCAAAGTTTATGGCAATCATTTGTGGGGTATAAAAGCAAAAGCAGAAATAAATTTGGTGAAAAACATTATCTATGCTATCTCTACTTGAATTAAATTATAATTTCACATTTTATTACTCAAGTTACGAGAGTATCACAATCTTTAATCAACTTATTAATTTAACAAGTTAGTGATTAAATTCACGAAGAGAAAATATAGTTTATGTTTTTCACTCAATTTAATGACCATCATGAATAATCTCTACAATGTTAATGCAAAATCTATTAATAATATCACAGATCGTTTTATCCATAACCCAACTCAATTTGTTTTTGTTTTTCAAATTTTGTCATTCAGTTTATAATTTATGTCAAAATGTAATACGTCACCACGTGCAAACAAAAAATAGCTTAATTTACCTCCACCGCAAAATAGTCTTGTTTGACATGTGAACCTTACACTTCTCCCGGACATCTGCACACACGTCACACTTCTCATACAGCGTGACGCAGAAGTCAGACGAATAATTGGAATTGCGTCATATTTGACGTGTAGGCAAGTTACCGCTGCAGCGCAAAAGAATTTGAAAGGTATGAGAGGAGGAATGGATATTGGAATTCTTGCTATGATGCAGTTATGTCGGGGCTCCAGGTATTCGCTATATATAGAAGTAGGTTTGAGGATACAGATACTTGAAGATTAGTACCTAGTGGGAATAATGTTTATAATTCTGTATTTATTATTTTATAATTTATGAAAATGGCATCATCTAAGCAGCACAATATAATTGATAATTTTAATCTAGCCAAGACTATGTGATAAGTCCTGAGAAATACCTAGACCAAAAAAACTTGATTTTTTTTTTGTCTATTTGTGTGTGACAAAGATGTGGTGTACGAGGTATTGTTTTATCATGAGCGATATATAAGTATTTTTTCAATTAATTCAGCAACATTGTAGCAACACAACAACAACATTTTACACTTCTACTTTTTTATTTAATTATTTACACCAACATGTTTCAGAAAACCTTTCCATCGTCAGGGTGTTGTATAACTGTCAAAATATCAGAATGAATGTGTCTTTTGTTTCTTGTTTTTCTAAATTATTCGAAAAATTATTTTTAAATATTATTACTGAAGTTCTTGATTACATACTATGAATTATTAGAACATTTTTTAGAATTGGGCTAGTAGTTAAATTAAATTGATTATTAATAATATTTTGTTTACAATTACATGCTTTATAATTTCTAATGATATGTAAATAGAACGATACGTAGAACTACAAATATTTTGGGGTAGTTATTTGTATGGTTAAAGCAAGTGGTACAGGACTTGCGAGCGAGCCCAGGAGGCGCCCGGCTGTGCAGGCAGGTCGTGTCGCGCCCATCCCCCAGGGTACACAGCGGCGCCGCCTCTAGTGCAGGGCAAACAGCGCTCTGTGCGCTAATGGACAACACTGTCGGGCCGGCAAGACGGCGACGTCATCTGAGAGGGAGGAATCCCACAAGCCGGCTGGACACACGCTTGGCGGGGATGAAGTGCACACAAAGGTACCAACATAGAAAGCTTAATTCTAATTCGATACGTATACAAGTAGGGCATGTATCACAGGTGGCTAAAATCCACCATGGTGAATAGAATTAAAACAAGCGATACAATTTTGATGACCCGCGTTTGTAAGAATGCTTCGCGTACGAATTAAATTATAGCAATATCATTGTTCGATATTCGTCACGTCACGTTGGCACAGACATCGATTTTACGGAATATTGTTTTTTCTTATGTGGCAACACTGATTTGTCTGTATCGAAATTTATCCTACCCTCCAAAGTACCAGTAACATTTTCGTTTCGAGAAGTATCGCTATCTCGTTGTTGAAGTGACAGGACAGATTTTCTCGCCTCCTGCCCTGTAAATTCTCATCTCGTCTCGATATTTAGTTATGAATATAAATTCTCTCATCTCGTCACTTTCGGACAACTGGATTATCGTGTGTTGGATCCAACCGAGTGAATTGAGTGTTTGGTTAGGTGACAGCTGGAAGGGGCGCCGAGAAACAATAAGGTAAGTCAAAACGTCCCTCCATCTCGACCATACAGTCCACTTTTCGTCTCGGCACTACTCTTAACCTTCCCTAATCCTAATTCCATTTCCCTCCAAATATTACCCCAACATCCCCAACAACAACAACAACAAGCGTACAATCATATAGTAATAAAAACAAAAACAATAGCATCTTGTTCTTTCTATTGAGGTCAAGTACAATAGATTTGGCAGTTACTTTGTGGAGTAGCATTTTAATCAAAATATATCCTTTAACTAAACTTGTATAACCTGCATACTGGTGAGGCGGGTGCGTAGTTTGCTGCTGTTTTAAGAACAAAACGAACCTCTCGGTTCTCAACGAAGATTAAATTAACAAAATGGACGGCGGCAATATATATTTATGCATTTTCGTAATTAACGATCACCTGCATTTGCTCTCTGCAACCTATAAGCGGTGGCAATCAATTTTGAAAAGCGTTCACAAGCAACCGGGAAGAAAAAAGTAACTATACCAAGGAGAGTAATAGGACAACCTGAAGCAAAGTCTTACCTTATAGATCGGGATAGAATCTGGAACGAATGTTTGTAAGTACAGAGATCCTCTTGCGAGTATAGTACTTTCAGTTACGGCCCCATAAAAACATCCAGCGTCTGATCTCACTTTAGAAATACCAAAATATACGTTCTTTTGTCGAGTAATTCACATGCGGTTAAAATCACTACGGTAAATCGATGTATATTTAAGCTAATGAGGCGGTTTGTTAAATAATTTTGCTGATCGGTCGAATAAAAAGGACACAATAAAAATGCGTCAGCGTTTTTTAGAGGCAGATGTAATAATTTAGACAGCACTTGGCGGTTCCGCCACCGCGATACTTAGAAGTAAACTGATTACTCTTTTGTAGTAAATTTTTTATGCCTTTAATTTGCAGGTAGCACTGTACTGCATGTTGCGTGAATCAGGCGTTTCGTTAAATATGGTAAAAAAGGGAATGTTGGATTTTTTGCATTTTGGTAGATGTAAGGGACATGCGAAAAAAAGGATACGAGGGCAGACTTCACAACAAAACACTCCAATCTCCACCACCATCCGTCTCTCTTTCCCCTTTCGTCGGTCACACCACACACAATAATTATTAGTTAATACTGTTTTTTTTAATTAGAGATAAGAACGCGGAATACGTGTCACATCAATATTCTTACTATTTCCACAAAATGAAAATAGGACTAACTTGCTGGTTTGGAGTGAGGTTCGAACCCGCGACCACGAGGCGTGAGTCCTAACCACAAAAAGATTTCACTACTACTTTCGGGAAGAATAGAACTTCCCATCGCTAGGTAATAAAATTAAATAAAATCATGTGAAGATTTATCAGGCGGGGCGGTTGGGTATGAGGGGGTGATATTATAGAAATATATTCTAATAGTAATATATTCTGGAAATCACATTGAAAAAATACAATTTTCATACAAATTTCTTAATCAATTAGAAAAGACATACAGAAAAATCAAATTAACGAAAAATATTTTAGTTGCTATTCGAACCAACAGAGCTTTACTCTATCCGGGAATGGCGAAATTGGATAACGCGCCATTCCCGGTTAGAGTGGAGGTCCGTTGGTTCGAATCCCGATAGCAGCTAAAATATTTTTTCGTTCATTTCATTTGTATGTATATCTTTTCTAATTGATTAATAAATTTGTTTTAAAAATTCAAAGAACTTAGTTCTGAAATTGCAACTTTACAATAATAATGTGTTTTCTTTAATATGTTAACTTGTGGATTTGAATTTATAATTCAAATATTATAAAAATCTTTTTAAAACAAAATATTCCTGAATTTTGACAAGACACTTGACGAGGTTTAGTAAATGAAAAATCGTAAGACAAGATGAAGAAAATTCGGACAACAGCAGTGGTACATTCACAAAAACATCACGTTTAAAGATAATTTAATTGCTGAATTTTCCAAAAATTGAAACCGTCCTTTGTATACGTATTTTATGATCAAATAAATTATTTTAAATTTTATTAAGCTCACTAAAATAATTAAGCACTAAAATATTATATGTCTATCGTTACACGTGTTCCATTATCTAATTATACGAATTAACCCAAAACTTGACGTGGTCATTAAAGGGGTGGGGGCGGTTAGTAGCAACATTATAGTGGGGACGCTTTAGATATCGTTATGTATTGGTGGTGGAATTAATGTGGAGGTTGTGTATATATAGATATATATATATATATATAACAGTAAAATATGGATACTACTCAATACAATATGCCGTATCGTATTATTGAATATCCCGGCTGACATCACCCGACAGCGCGGTAACTGACCGCAGTTTTTTATTTTATTTATTTTTAATTTTTTTTTTATTTCAAAAGTAATAGAAACCTAGGAGGTTTATGGGTAACATTTTTACATGATTCAATATAAGAAAATATAATAATATAATTTGGATACAAGGTAATTTTTTTATAGTTGGCCGAGTTTTAATATTTTTGTCACTTCTGTTTTGAACTTGTCAGTGGTCAGTTGTTTGGTCTGGTGTGGCAGGTCATTGTATAGTTTTAGTTCGTTGCAAATTAGTCGGGATTGTCCTGTTTTTGTTTTGGCGTGTGTTATGTCATAGTTTTGAGTCATTCTAGTGTTGTGTTGATGTTTTTCGTGTATTTTGTGTAATTTTATGTCTTCGTCTTGTATTTCGCCAATTGCTAGTCTATGAATGATTTTAAATGTTTCGATTTTTGTAATGTTTTCGATGTTTAATTGTTGTGTTATACGGTATACAGTTTCAGTTGGTGTCCGATATTTCAGATCATAGACCATTTTTAATATTTTGTTTTGCTGTCGTTGAAGTCTGTTTAGGTTAGTTTTGTTTCCGGTTCCCCAGAAGGGTATCAAATATCCTATTCTACTCTTGACGTATGCGTGGTACATCAGAATTTTTATGGTCTTTGGTGTGATTTCATGTATTTTGTGGAATAGGCTGGTCAGTTTTGTCAGTGAGTCAATTACTTTGTTTTTCTATTCGAAAGGTCCATTTGAGATGTCTGTCTATGTTGAGTCCTAAGTATATAGTATTTTCTAGTTCAGTAAGTGTTTAGTTATGTATCAGCGGGCAAACTTTCATGAGAAGATATATGAGAAGGTATATGAGGCGAAAGTTGTACGTTAGGATAGAAAAGTGTGGCGCACCATTCTTTCAACCTAACCCGTATGGCACAACGCTGAGTTAGTTGGTACGTTTTATTATAAATTAAGATAAATTATAGAAATGGAAGTCTTTATAGAATGGTCACAGGGCTTATAACCTGAATAACCTGGCTTAAATGATCACTTAACATAATGCAACATTCGCCGATTCCACCATAAGAACATCAAAACATTGTACAATTTTTAAAGTGTTATACATGTTCTTTATCTATGCGATAGCCATCTATAGTCACCGCTGGTAATGATACCTCTATATTCTTAACGTATTAAGCAATATTCTTATTATTATTATTTACTCCAAACCCCATCTATGAATGAATGAAAGTATAAATTATGGTAATCACGACAAACTTATTATTTTGTTTGTTATTAGCCACCTTATGGGACAATATTTCACCTGAAAAAGCTGAAAACCGTATTATTAATTAATTTTAAAAATAAATTAGCCCTCCGCGGAAAACTAAACCGTCATTTTCCAGTCGAAAAGCCAATCCTTTCGTCCATTTTGCGCCCGCACTAGCGGCGGTGCGTGCCCGGCCGCACTTAGCGGGCGATTTATGGCTTTATTCACGGCGACGGTGTGCCCGGGCGGCCAGACAAAGACGTGCAAACTGCCCACGAAATAACGAAATCAAGCGGCATCATTGTTTTAACGCTAATTAACACGTCAAAATTCAAATTCGAAACGCGAATTCCCCCCCCTGCGCGGAGGCGCGGGCGTTTATTGGCCGACAATAGGCCAATGAGGCGGTTTTAATTGCGAATCGTCACGTGATGTTTTGAAAAACGATTTTAAAATTGGAAAATTAATGTTCTTTTGGTTTTGTCGCTATTCGACTGGTTTCCAATGTTCGTTGCGCGTATTTTAGGCAAATTACCATTGCAGAGTGTTTAATTATGCAAAATGTCAATATACTCGCACTTGTATCGATCTTTTCACAATATTTGCCCCACTTCCTGACCAAAAATAAAATTTGGCAGAGAGATATACTCCTGATGATACTGCAATAATCATTCATTAATTTTATGAAACTAGTTTAATTATTCAAAAAATGATTCAAAATGCTGACCATTATTTGATCGGACGTGCGGGTGACATCTGTCGCTTTGTTTTATTTTAAAAGAAATGTTTTTAATGCCATGCGAAATTTTTTAATTAAAAAATGACGTTTGTTTTTTGATATTGTATTTATGTCATGCGAAATTTCTGTATGTGTTATGAAATGAATGCTTTGACATTCTTTCCTCATTCATTCGCTCACCATGCCCAAACCACCCGAGTGACTCCTTTTTAATGCTATTCATTTATTCTATCTATGCTAAGATCAGAGCTACATTTTTTCTAATTCAAAATAATTTTATAAAAATCCAATATGCACGCATTAAATATCACACATTATTTTACAACCGAGATATATTAGTTAATTTTTTAATGTAGGTAACATAGATGTGATGTGTTTGAAATTTTTTAAAATAACATATATGTAACTACGCTCTTTAAGGGGGGGGGGGGTAAGGTTTCTAACTTTTTTTTTTGCATTTTATTTTTAATTTTTTAAATGAATGTATAACATCGCAAGAATATTGTGTCAAAATTTCAAGTCAATCGGAGCAAAATTGACGAAATTATGAACATTTAGCGATACTCAGACTGATTTTCTATACCTGCTCGGGCAGCTAAGAGACGCGCTCACCTGAGGACACCGGTCGTGCTATTATATTGGAAGAAATTTGCGTAGACAAGGACAAAAAGATGCTGATAATGAAAGCTTTTTGCTGCGTGAATATGGCATCGACGATTATGTGTAAGTATAAAATAAGTGTTGAGTTTTATTTTGAATTTTACAGTGTGCAAAACTTTAAAGCGCTTTCCCCACATCTCACGTTTTCAAAGTCGGTGTCCATCATAACTTCAAAACTACTGCACCGATCCTTTTGAAATTTTGAACACTATTTCTGTACATAATTTACTAGGTAACGCTGGAGACTTTTTTTCAAATTTGTTATTAATTTTTATTTTTTAATAACAAATTAGTCGATATTTTTCGCAAAAAATCGCGTTTTTCCCTTCAAAGTGTTCCAAAAAATTGAAAAAATTAAATTTCAAAAAACCCTCCCAGCGTTACCTGGGAAAACCTATTATCTAACGAATGAACTTTGATTTTTTGATTTCAGATGATCTAGCACCAAGTTATGATGGATACCGCAATTCTACTTTTTTCCGAGACACGTCCGAATAATTGCTGCCATTGCCGTATTTTTTAATATTTTTTCTTGAAAATCTTACACAATATTCTTCAAATGTCATACTTTAATGTACTATTGGTTTTAATAAAGAGATTTTAACTGTGTCGTCACAAAAAATTCACAAAAACATGCCTTTTTTTGTACGAATTAACCTTACCCCCCCCTTAAAATAGACCTCATCGGTATGTTTGGAGTAGCACTGTGCGTAAATGTATGCGCAAGTAGTATGCGCGTTAATTCTTCACCCATACTTATATGCAGGCTCGTCGACGGGAATTACGCCTGATGACCTGATCCCCTGACGCTCAGTTTTCTCTATAACAAGAGCAAAGATATTTACAAATCTAAAGTAAAAAAACACAAACTACCTATACGTCAACACAGAAATCTTTACAGCTACACACCGTCAAAAAATATCTGATCATGCAATATAGGTCTTTTCATATAGGTTTGCAATTGAGTTAGTGTGGGTACAGTGCGTATCACGTGCATTGTTTCGTTGTGTTAAATTACAAATACGAGAGGGGCGTATTCGTAAACTTAACAAAAAGAAACAATGCGCGTATTACGCGCTGTACCCACACTAACTCAATTGCAAGCTTATATGAAAAGACCTATATACTACACAAGATAGTAGAGTCATTGATTCTTTTTGTTCATCTGACATAAATTAACATGTTGAAGTCTGTATAAGAAACCCAGAGTTTTTCAGAATAAATCGGCACTCTAATAATATTGGTTATTTTTCTCCCATCATAAGAATGTGTCGTAAATGTAATACGTACTTATTGTGCTTATCCTAATATTAATGCTGATATTCTTCGAGATACCCATTTATTATTTAAAATGTCCCTCGTACACAACATCCCTTTTCCTGAAAATAACCTGAACGTGAAATGAAACCCATCACAGATCCAGGGCCGTTCTACGAACAAAAGCTCCCTACTCTTTCGCCATCCAAATTGGCGTCGTTTTCATGCTAAAATAGTTTGGTCAATAGGCCGCTGAGGCAGCAAAAGCACTCGTGCGACGCGGCGAGGAAACTACACTAACCGCTTCACTGTCTCTGGGGTTCATTGTGAAAATAGCAATTTATTCAAATAAACTAACAAACCCCAAAAAATAATAAAATATGATCAAAAGCAGAGAAATATAGAGAAAAGAAAATATCAGTAAAGCGAAATAAAAAAATACAAAATAATCCACAGAACAATGAATGAAGACCCACCGCATTCCCAGGAAATTTTCATGAGCGAAAGCTCGTATATCGGTCCTACTCATACGTCGCCAGGTTGACATTTTTGACAAGGCCATCTCTGTGCCGCGTCGGCGTCGTGTAAAGGGCTACTCGGCAAGGAGAGGCCTGCAAAAGTCCACTCAATATCCCTCTCCCACAGTTAGAAACTCTTTATTAAATGAAAAGTAAACCAAATAATACATAATCGACCTTTACAAAAATCAAATGAAACAAAAATCAAAAATCAAACCAAATAATACATAAACGACCTTTACAAAAATCAAATGAAACATAGTAATGGAGATAATAAAATGATCTTAAAGTAATAAGGTAAAAAAAGTAACCCATAAAAACCAAGTTTTTATTATACTCTCTTTCTCATTTACTAGTAGAAACATTTGTTTTTCGCTTAACCTACGCGTACCTGGGCTTCTGTCGGGCGACGCTACGAAAGGGAGTAATAAAAAATTTCCAAAAATCCAAAATTATACTATAATCAGGTTTCGCGTCTACCAGACGCGTTAAAATATTTTCATACAACTTAATATGAAAAAACCATTCAAAATTTGAAAAATCCAATTTTTTTTTTTCACGAAAATTTGACAGATTTTCTTGATCGTCGCCACGAGTCTGCTTGCAAAGTTTCAGCTCGATTGAATAACGGGAAAGAGGTTTAAAATGGAACCAAAGTTTTTTCGTCAGACTTGAAGACAAGAAGACAAGCAGACGCCACGAGTTAATATAATAATAAACACATAAAACCCCATAGAATACATAAAATCAATTATGTATTTAAATATCGTAGATAATCGCACTGCTCTTATATACTGAATATGTATATACATGCAAGTTGCTAGAGTGAGCCAAAGACAGGCTAATTGGGATAGCGGGCTGAGTTTGGAATAAGTATTGTATTGTTTTATGTAATTTGCATCCACTATTTTGTTAATGCCTTAATTAAAATTAATAAAGACCTCAACCCATTTTCCTAATAGTGTAATTCAATACGACACATTACGTATGGACGTCACCTATGATATGTGTAGGTATATGAACAGGTATCGTATGTGATACATCGCACCCAAATTGCCGGACTGTATCCCCCTGCGGCAGACCTGAAAGTCTTCAACTAATTAAATGCGGATATCGCAGTAGTGCAGCCCTCTGACACGTGTACAAACACACACACACACACACACCATGGAACGGGTTTGATCAACTCCATCATTTTAGAGTCCGTTCAATTAACCTAACAGAAAAACCAAAAATAAAATAGCATTGAGACTTGAACAAAGTATTGCATAAAATTTTTGATCGATTTGCGATGAAATCATGTATCGCGGAGAAGTGGCAGACGTATTTTTACCACGCTTATATTAGCTTCACCTGTTTGTCCGACTGTTGGTTCGATTGTCTGTTTACCTGGATTGAAATTTATTATCGACATTTCAAAGACATCAGATTTACTAATTAATAAATTAATCCGCCATAATTAATAAATCAAAGGTTGATATGAGAAATTTGTAAACGAGCTCGCCAAAATGACGCTAGTTCCTAACATAGTGATTTTGTACGATGGGTAATATTAAAACTAAGAATTGGAAAATTGTTTTACATGAAAAAAATAATATATACTTACATAAATGTAAAAAATATATTTTTTTGCTTAACTCTCCAAATAAAAGGTGGGCGCTTACGATATTGGTATAGATGGAGGGAAAGCGACCACGTTCTTACTTGAGAGTACATTTTTTGGCCGAATTTTTGTTTTTACTTTTTAGTACATACATTTAAATATAAGAGTGGATTTAAAAAATATATTTTGACTCCCAACCAAATTTAAAATAACAGACATAATATAATGAAACCAGTAACCTTACAGAAACAAAATTGACTTATATATTATTCAAGAACACATTCTTATTGTGGAGTTGCAATTTTTTCAGAACGAAGTTCTGTGAAATTTAAAACCAAATTTATTGATTATAACGCGCCTGCTCCGGATAGGAGGAGATCCGTGGTTTGAATCCCGGTAGTCGGTAACGACTTCAGAAATTGGGCCTCTTGGCCTGATGAAGCGTTGAAAAATATATATTCGATGAAATGACATTTATGGAATAAAATACAAATTAATATGTAGGTATATTTAAACCAGATTAAATTAATCAATAAGTAAGATAAACTTAAAAAATTATTGAAAACATATTTCTTGATCGCAGTATATTATTGTGGCAAATTTTGTATCGCTGTTCCGCGGAAAAAAAAGTTCTGTATTCGTATGCTGATGCTAATCAAATAGCTTTTCAATAGATACATTTTTTATTGTATATCTTTCTAATCGATTCATTTAATATGTTTAAAACATCAAAGTACTTTTAGAAGTGTGCGTTACGTAAATATATTTTATTTATACAGGTTGGTTAAAAATAAGAAACGATAATCTAGATATTTTTAAAAGTAATAAATATGAAAAAAATATGAAAAAGTAATAATGACTTCTTAGATATCCATAGAAATAGTAATAAAACATGATGGACGCGCATTAAATCTGTTAACATACTCGTAGCACGTCTATTCAAAGCTAATTGGTTTAACACGTTCAACCCATCAAATTCGGGCAGGATATTAGCACTTGGTCATTCTATTAACCAAAACTGATTGGTCAAGTGGATTAAAATCTAAAGAAGAAAGAAAACAGAATAGCTACAGTGCAAAGAGAATAATAAGAGTATATCATTTTGATGTGTCTTTCTCCAGCGTATAGAAAGTTTTAAGCATTTAACAATATTCATTAATTACAAAAGTTAAGAGATTTCAACTACCCTTAGTATATAGTTATTATTCTTTCGGAAATTCCAGGCTTCATTTTCGGACATTGAAGTGTGGAAAACTGAACATATAATTTGTTCAGGTTAATCTAGAAAGCACTTGAATAGATACTGATCTGAATAGATCTGGGTGGTCAATTTTAAGTTGGCCATTTTATGCAGAAAAATAATGCAGAAAAATAATGCAGAAAAATATATCTTTTCAAGCACGTAAGGGTGGATTTTTGAAGAACATGGAAGACGGGAGTTTAGGTAATTAAGGAAGCGATTCTGTTTTTTTCCATCTTAGCGATATTATTGAATATACCTTGTATCCCAATCTTTGTACTATATAGTAAAGTATCTTTATAGTGGTAGAATTATTAACTTGTTTACATACCCGAAGGATAAAACTCAACATTTTCGTTGCCCTGAAGGTAATGTGGTCAATGTGTTTGTCGAAAAGTAATTTTGAATCGAATGTAATACCAAATTATTTAATTTCAAGGGTTGGTTATATTATTGATGGAGTAAGGGAAATAAAATTTTTTGTTTTTATCAAACTGTATCGTAGAGATATTTGCAAGTAACCATTTTTTGACATTATAGACCACAAAAAAACGACCTTATTACATAAAATAATTTTGAAAATTGCCTGTTGATAAAGGAGGCTTTCGCGGATAAAAAATACAAATAGATTATTCTATGACTTATTTTTTATATTAGGTACAAAAAATGCACGAATCGAGCACAAAGAGTTTCTCAGCAAAATAAAATACCACTATTTTCTTTGACAAAGAATTTTCTCTTTATATGTGTTGTGAAAAATACGGGAACAAACACGAGAAACGGATTCTTTTTTCTTTTCTGCTTCCTTTGTTTACATTCTTTTATTCTTTATAACGATTGTGGATTTGTAAATAGTTTTTCAAATACCTCGCAGATAAGTTAATCGTCACTTTGTTCACGAGATAGCGCTATCCAGCAATTTGTTTAAAAAATATATAAATTACGTCCTTCGAATAAGACCAGTCAAAAGTTACACTGATAAAACATCCCATAATCGTATCATTTACAGAGCTATGCCATTTTATTTATGACTACGAAAAATTAACAACAAAACTACCACACGAACTAACGGAAAATGCAAGAAATGTTAGCCCTGCAAAATCTTCACGAAAATATTAATAATTGCAGAAAAAGAAACACTCAGCTTTAAAAAATGCCGAACAGCCTTAAATTGATTACCATTAAATTAAGGTCCATTTTTTTAAGTCCCATAATTGTGTTACTCTAACTAAAGGTCAATATGCACTGTGAAAAGAATTTTGTGAAGGTGTGTTGATATGTAAATAATACTATTGTTGTGGCGTGTAGTGATATTTACATGCTAGTGTAGTGGTTGTTAAACAAAAAGTAAATTTTTAGTGGTTATATACCAACATTAATAACATTTTGCATATTATCTCCTCATCTGCATCCCTTGTGAATAAATATTTAGTTGAAAATTAACACGATTCCAATTCTGCAGTGCATCTCTGATATCTCTGGCTGATGCTTTGGATACCATTGCAGGGTCCATCACCATGTTTAATATTTCATTAGTTTTCTTGAGGTCAATTTATTAAGTAGGTTGTTTAACAATACTTTAACTGTATTACAAAAAGACAATTAACGAACCCTAAAAATATACATATTTACGAAGCTCTCGTCCAAGTAGTGTATATATTTTTACTGCCAGTGAGAAAAACATCTAAGTAGCATAGTTAATCATAATATCGAACTTACCAACATGACGCTGTGTGCATTTTTTTCTATCTTAATACAGATGGATTTTTACCTGAAACAAAAAATAACAAATAAATATCTGAAAAAAAATATCGAAAAAAAATAATAATAAAGAAATATACAGGGTTATTTGGAAAACATTAATTAACTCGCAGGACTATATTCCTGCCGTGATTGTGAGTCGAAAATGTTCAAGCTATTATGACCTAATATCAATAGTTATGGAGAGTTATCAAAGTTTGCATTTTTTTCAATATTTCTGACTTATTTTTTGTAAAACGTTGCTCTATCATTACAGTAACTTATATTGATTACGAAAAAACCATTTGTTTTAATAAAAGTTAAATAAAATGATAAAAACCCTGAAAAATTTCCAATTGGAATGTTTTCCAATTGGAATTCGAAGGTTTTTATTTTTTTATTTGACTTCTATTAAAGGGAATGAATTTTACATATTGGATATAAATTACTATAATGATAGTCCAACGTTTTACAAAAAATAACTCAGAAATATTGAAAAAAATGCAAACTTTGATGCCGCATTTCTCCATAACTATTGATATTAGGTCATAATAGCTTCAACATTTTCGACTCATAATCAATACAGGAATAAAGTCCTGCGAGGTTATTAATGTTTTCCAAATAACCCTGTATATTAATACTTTTACGACTACTACGATCATAAAACAAGCATTCAAAATTATGTATAAGATTTCTTTTTCTTCATCTCTTCGACAGATATAACCGGCCCATTGAGAATGCAGCTTTTTTGGGTTCCATTTAATTCTGCCAGCTTTAAATTATTTTCTCACAGCGGCACTTATCGAATATAAATTTCCATTTCTTTTCTTGTAAAATTTTAGAGCGTCTGTAATTTTTTAATACCTACGTTGAAAATTCCCTTATGAAAACATTTTAAGGAAATTTATCGCGGCATATTCCCTTTCCCTCGGCATTATCAGAGTGACGTCAGAGATTAAAGGGCATACATTATTATTCATAACTCTTCAACAAACGGCTTTTTAATATTTGTAATCTTGCGTACTTTTTCCACTCTTTGGGATAAGGGCTTCGGTATATATGCATGCCAGTGTTAAGGGTCCGGGTTCCTGTCCCTTCAGGGTAGTAAGTCGGAGAGATTTACTGCTTTTGTTACCCTGGGGAAAACCGACTGTTGGCCACGCTTTTCGGTGGCGGCGTATTCTAGTTTTGGTGAATCTAAGCCAGGGTTCTGTGTCGTGCTTACATATTCAAATGACACAAACCACATTTAGTCTGCATGTCCTCAAAGGCTGTTATAATTTATAGAAACAAACAGTAAAGCGGTCCTGTCAAGTGTTAAGTTATTTACAGTTTCAAAATTGAAATTTCAATTTATTTTGTGTATGTAGTAGTTTTTCAACTCGCGATTGTGATTATTGTATAGAATTAAATTAACTAACCAACCATCACGCCGCTTCCCCACAAGGATAGGCAGAGAGGATAGAACGCCGTATTATTCTATATTTTAGACCACTTTCGCTCTGGCTACATTCATACGTCTTTTCATGCAACGGTTGTTGAAGGTTTTAACAGGGCCATCCTTCAAAATTTACAACAACATTTATATTTATGTATATTTTATACATAGTACTTCTCTTATTTAAGAGCATTGCTCTTATGCTCGGGCGAGATATTTTGCTTACATATAATTATTCTACATTATATAAGTATATGGGATGAAGTAGTGGAGTGAAATATTTTTTATTTTGAGGGAGCAGCTTCACTTATTGTTTTGACTTGCAATATTTCGGATCGGTATTTTTCCTACGTTTAGTTTCTCAAGGTTCTGCAATATATTAATTATTGGGATTTACTGTCTGATTTTATTTGTACTGTAAACATAAATTTTCAAGAATTTTGTCTTTTATACTTTGGCACTGTGGTATCGTGTTATATTACATTCTGTTACTAACGTTTTCTTTCTTGTTATTTTTTCTGTGAATCTATTGTCTATTTTTATCATGTATTTTAAAGACTTTGTGGCTGTGTATTACTTCAGTAAATCATCATCGTCATTCTTAGCACTACAACTCTTGGTGGGTCTTGGCCTCCTCAAGAATCTTCCTTCACTCATTTTCAGTTCCGAAGCTCCAAGGCAGAGATGTCTTTAAGGACGTTGTTACTCCATATTAATTTTGGCCTTCCTAAGCTACTTCGCCCTATTGGCCTTGAGTTCAGCAGGGATTTTGGTGCTTGATGCTCGGACATTCTCTCACATGATAAACTTCAGTAAATACACATATTAATTATAATTTCACCATATTATTAAAATTTCATTTAAATGTATATTTTTAACTTTTTGTAGGCAGATGTACTTCATACATCAAATCACATTTCCTTCATACATTTTCCACCGCATACAAAGATATATTCGTAGTTGAGTACATCGAAATGAAATCTAACATTAAAAATCCCTGGCTTCAACTCCCCAGACAGACTGCTCCCCGACATAATATGACGTGAGATATTAATCTCTGACTGCGCCCCTGGTCGGCATTCTCGTTCTACCTCACCGACATGTGCATATCTATCTCGCTCCCTCGGGCCCAGGGCTGGCTGCCGTAGGCTGGAAGCTTCAGGGGTGTAGCATACTAAATTATGTACTTTTTAATTATTGGATTATAAAAAAATAAATTAAATAATCAAATACATTCGAGTAAATTGTCACGAGATTCTGGTTTGAATTATTTAAGAAGATTTTGGAAAACACTGGAAGTATATCGATTGGGCGAGTATATACGGGAAATTTCTAAAAATCGAGGACTTTACGTAAACAGCAATGCTTTCGTATGTTAAGTCTACTTTGACAGCAGCGAAAAATCACAGAGATGCGAAAGGGGGAGTGTTGGCAAAGCCATAGAAACACCGAGAAACAAGCGAACATAGACAACCGGCGTACATACGTGTGAAATATTCACGAGTGCGAATTATGAAATAGTGATTCAGTTAACTTTGTGTCCAGTGTCTCTGTGTTTATAAATAAAAGTTTAATCGATTGAAAGTGTTTAATTTGGATTGCACTGAGGCGAATCCGTGGCATTATAAAATGTCGACAAATTAAAAAAATTAGTTCTTTCATTTTAAAACGAAAATTTCTGTGGATACTGTTTCAAGGAAACACCTCCACAATTCTCTGTTGTGTGTCTTGCATGAATATGAATTAAGTGTCAAGACTTATCTGACTGATTACCAAATATGCATTCGAAAGGATAAAATAACAAACAAAGAACAAAGTAAATAATTAATTGATGCTTATGTTTTGTGTTCTCGATTGGCAGTCTAATCTAATCAAAGTAGGTATATAGAAATAAACTAACGTCAATTCGAAAGATTTGGCAGTGACTTCGTGGTGAAACTTTTTTTTAAAATATGTTGTATTTTAATTTTGTAATTCACACACATTATGAGTTATTAATTACTACTATAGTTTCGAGAGGAGCAGCCCCTCTCATGATGAGGTATAGTTATTAATTATAGTAGTAATTAATAACTCACACTGTATATGTTAAATGTTATAACGTTAAAATAAAACATATTTTAAATGAACGTAAATTTATTGGTACACATTCTGGTTCTACGGTCTCTTTCTACGGCGAGTTCTAATACATTTGACTTGTTTAAAAAAATTACCCATAAAAAGTAAATAACTTGATCTTTATTGGAAAAATACGTTTTTTTCTTGAGGAAACTCGGTTTGAAACGAAATTTAAAAAATATATATTAAATGTCTACTGTAGAAAACACATTTTGTTTATAAGGGGATTAAAAATGCAAGAATAAATACTTTAACTGCAGAACAAATGTGTCTTAAATATATAAGGCGAAATACATCCGCTGTATCCCAATCCCCTCGCCTAAAGAAGAGGTGTAGTTCATCTCTGTACAATTGTATACTATGACGTTACACCTAAATTTGCATATACCTTTACCAGCTCAATAACTTCACACGTGCAGCGTTTTTATGAATGCAATCAGGCGTAATTGCGAGACTCTATTACAGGAGCGATATTGGCAGATGAATCAAATCAAGGTGCGCTTCCAGAATCAATATTAATACTAATTAGCTGAATCTATTAATGCCACACCAGCATAATAGCGGGGATACGTGTAGTGTTTGACCAATAGGAAGTGTGCATACGCGGAGCCAAGCACTGGGTTGATAATGAAGTTAATTTTGCACTCGATTTGAAATGCAATTTGCGTAAACTGTCTACGTGGCGTGCCGGTTAGCAGGACTTTCCAACATTTGCGAAAATATTTTTAATAAAACTTTCAAAACATTAAAAAAATATTTTTTATTTATTCTGAACTATTTTTATTGACAAAATAATAAAGCAATATAGATACATTAAAATTGGAACATATTTGGAAGAAACGAATAATAGGATAAAAATAAAGGTGACACGTACCTACCTTACTAAACACTTGATTTTTCTAATAACTACTATTTTTCCAATGTAATAAAATCCCTGTAAACATGAATTGATCATAACGATAGAGTAAGAAGCCTTTATATGAAACGGAGTACATCTCGTACCAAAATAAATAACCTAAAATTACACTCACTGTTAATAACGTTGGTACTTTTATTATAATAGGTATACTTCGACCATCAGTTAAAGCTGTAAAAACAGCGCTCTCTAGAGTAGCGAGCGTCTTGATAACGTTAGTGATAAACGTTATTAATAGAGAATTATATTTTTACTATACCCAATTATTATTTGAGTTATCTGGTAGCGTTGATGACGGACATTGTTAGCTAGAGAATTATATATTTTGATTAATGATTAATACCAGTGACAAATGCGATATAGTAATGGATTCACTTATTAGTTTTAATTTTCATTTGATTGAAATATTTAAAAAAATCTAATTCAGAAAATTCTATTAAAAAAGCAAAGTTAATGTTTTCATTTCATTTAATAACTCTTTTGAAAGCATACTAATTTTTAAAACGGAATGAGATCAGCTATTGGATAGGAAGTTACGGACGGACATTCGAAACTATTATTATTTGGGATTTGGACTGGAGATAATTGAGTGGGCTCATTTTATCCTTTTATACTATAAATGCATTTATGTATTTTAAGAAATGAATTATTATTTTCGAATAAAGTACTGTTACGGTATAAAAACATTTCATCGAGTATTCCGAAATGTCCCCAATCGATTTGAAAAGAACTGAAGGAGGTTTAAGACATTCTTGGGTATATAAGGCGCTAAGTACGGCCAAAGAGAAAATTTTTAGTATGACAGAATACGTTTTTATGAATTATTTACACATTCCTTTATATATAGGCTTACATGTGGCAAATTCATTTCAGATAGAGCAAAGAATGAAAAATTTATGAAAGAATGTGAATGAAATATTATAGAATAAAAAAGTTTACAAGGTTATTACAACCTCGCAAGACTTTATTCCTGACTTTATTCAAGACAAAATATCAAAGATTGCATTTTTTTTCAATATTTCTGACTTGAAAAAACGTTGAATAACTTATATTTATTACAAAAAATTCATTCGTTTTAATAGAAGTGATAAAAACCCTGCAGAAATACCAATTGGAATGTTTTCCAAATGGAATTGGAAGGAAGGAAAAAAGGAATGAATTTTTCATATTCGAAAAGTCAGAAATATTGAAATAAAATGCAAACTTTGATGTCGCATATCTCCATAAATATTGATATTAGGTCATGTTTGCTTGAACATTTTCGACTCATAATCAAGACAGGAATATAGTCCTGCGAAGTTATTAATGTTTTCCAAATAACCCTTGAAAAAGTTATTCCGTATAGTCGGAAAGAGAGGACGTCCGCGGAAGACTTGAAAGATGGTCTTGTTAGGAGCCTCAACGACCGTCGAAGATGTATGAATGTGCATCAGGCGAAAGTTGTATGTCAGTACAATAGAGTGTGGCGCTCTATCCTCGTACGGTAAGTTAGTTACGTAAAATAACTTTCTTATTTTTAAAAAAAAATCACGTTCAAAGAGCAAAATGAAATTGAATATAAATAAATTATAAAGCATCTTATTCGTTTCTGATTGCACTTTGCGGAGTTTTCTACAAAGGTACCCGAGCGATCGCATTTCCGCCGCATTCAGTCCGCTTTCATTCTTCTTTCACCAACTCACTTTGCGAGCCAGACATCCATTGTGACGCCGATGTTTTGTTCGATAATAAGACACTATTAGGCGAGCATGGAGCAGGCAGGAATGTGCAGAGATGCTTGTGTGGAGGAGCACATTAGCTTGTGTCAGAGAATGAATGGAAGGATTTAAGTGACTTCACTATTCGCGAAACTCGCTTCAATAGAGTATTTTGCACACAAAGCAGGTACCCTGTTTGGTATTGTAGAAAGATCTGGAATTCTCGTATGGTAACAATTTGTGACATATTTTGTAAAAATGATACTATTAACAATAAAAAAGATAAATATTCTATATCATACTTTCAACTAATTTTAAAACGAATATCAATGAATAAATATATTTGAAACGTTTGGACTACGCCTAACTATAGGTAATATTAACAATAAGTAAATATTAATATTCTACATCATAAAATCATACATTCAATGAAATTTAAAACAAATACCAATGTAGAAATATCTTAAAAACTTCACACGTCAATATCTCTAAAGTGACTGTGTGGATTGGATCATTTTCGCTTGGCTACGTCCAATTGGCAAGTGAATATTTGAAAACAACAAAAATATGAAAATCTGGCAATTTATTTCACCGAATGTTTTTTCTCTTTACTATAAAATTTTGATTTTGCATATAGATCCTTTTTATTGGGACGCCTTCATATACTTATACCATTTCAAAGGAAAAATATTTTATTAGTTATAAAAACGTATCTTTTAATTTTTTTCATGTTAGTATATGTTATTATAATTATTATTCATTTCCCATATATTATTTTTTAATATTTTTATTGTTAATAACTCGATTTTTTATTTTTTATTCGTTAGTATACATTGTATTCTGACGAAGGGACCATTGGCCCTGAAAAACGTTGGTATTTTCAATATATAAGTGGTGAAAACAAAGTACATTTTTATTAATTACATTAATAATGTCACCACAAAATCATTTTGCACTTTTTGAATAAGTTTTTATCAGTTAATTCGCAAAGTCTCGAATCGATTGTAAAACAGAGAACGCGTTATACGACATAATATGTCGTTCAATTTATATTTTACCTTATTATATTGCATTGTATTTACACATCATCTAACCCTATTCTACAGGAAAATAAGGATATAACACATGCATCCCTTCATATCTAAGTACCTTTTTACACACGTGCTCGTCAGCTTCCAGGGCTCCTAATATTACCCTACACTTGCCCTCCATCAAGACCTTGAATATTGGTCTGATTATCCTTTCATTCGCTATTCGCACCGCCTGCCAGAATCGTGTAAGTGAGCCGTTCTTCAGGCTGTAATATATATTTCTTGGTAGAACGCCAAAAATCCGTGATGCGTTAAGTGGTTTTTTCGTAATCTTGTAACATACGATACTTCAGAATTTTTTGAAGCGAAATTTCTTTGAGCACGTGAGAGTAATTTTAAATGGCCAAAGATCAACGTTACACGGATTCGCTTTACTTGCTCTATGTCTATGTTGTTATAAGATGAGCCACGACACTCTTCGCTTCTGCGGATCAGAAGGTTAAAGTATTTATTACGATAGCTAGACCGCATTTAAAAGAATGTGCGCAAAAAAATATGTGTTTTGTTACGGTGCAAAAAATGAACACAAAAGAAGTTTTTCTAGTAAGTAACCTTTTTTAAATTAAAAAAATATATATTTATTTGGAATATTATATTGAGGCTTGTAATTAAGGCATGCCAGGCAACTTTCCCACGCTTTCTTCTTACCGGACAAAGTGAGGGAATGGTCTTTTGATTGAGGTCAATCTATACTATTAATTTTAATATTTGCGTTACTAATTATTAAAATAAATTCTTCTTCAGGATTCATTTATCGTATCCAAACTAATTAACTGCGTGTTGCTGTGTTCACTTTCATACATATTCTTACGCACGCTATTCGGTTGTTGTAGCTTCTTACAGAGCTAATCTTCAATATTTCATTTATTTATTTATTTATTTGTTTACGCGCATTAGGCGTTTACATAAAGAATATAAAATAAATTTCAAAAAGCACATACATTAAACAATATCAGTAAAGCACCAAAACATGAATATAAAAGTTAAAAATACAAAGTAAAGAGCGGCAATGTGTATAGGCTTTTACCTAAAAAATATAACATAAAGTTAAAAAGAACATACATTAAACAATATAAGTTATAAGTAGCAAAATATGAAGATTCAGGAATAGCACCAAAACATGAGTATAAAAGTTAAAAATATAAAGGAAAGAGCAGCAATGTGTATAGGCTTTTACCTAAAAAATATAACATAAAATTAAAAAGATAATACATTAAACAATATTAGTTATAAGTAGCAAAATATAAAAAGTAACAGGAATAGCACCAAAACATGAGTATAAAAATTAAAAATATAGAGTAACGAGCAGCAATGCGTATAAGGTTTTACATAAAAAATATATCATAAAATTAAAAAGAACATACATTAAACAATATAAGTTATAAGTAGCAAATTATAAAAAGTATCAGGAATAGCACCAAAACATGAGTATAGAAATTAAAAATATAAAGTACACAGCAGCAATGTGTATGAAAAATATATATTATCCACCATTACATATTATCAGTTGAAGTCAGTAACGAAGCAGTATTGCCTCTTTAAGTGTAAACTTTACTTTCTCCAGACTGTCGAAGAAAATGTCAATCATACAACCATATTCATTACCAGTCCCCAATATTCTGTGTATCACAGAATTTGATTGATAATTAGTATTGCAATTGTTGCGATGGAATGTGACAATTTGTATGATTATGCCAGGTCTTCTGCGGACGCCTTTTGTTTCTTCTGCCTTCAATTTTCTTTACCATCGCTTCCTCGCTCATATGTCATTTATTAATTCTTTCTTCTACCCAACAGCCTTACATTCACTTCTAATTCATTCATTCTTCCCTTTATCGTATACATTTTTTTCACACATGCACTTATACAATTTTCACCGCATTTCCACCACTTTCAGTCTACTGTATTACTTTTTGCCAATTCCAGGCTTCAAATTCATACGTTATTCTTGTTATCATATAGATTCAGGTTATTAAGTATTTTTTTTTATTTAATTCCATCTCTTGTATATAATGTCTGTACGACTATCTTATGCTCAATATAGGATAGAATGAAAAAGCTTACCAGTGTAAAGGGTCGCGATTGGGTACGATAGATACGGTACGATGGATAGAATCTATCGTATTGTACCTATCGTACTACATTCGATCATTCTATCGTACTGCATTATAATAAATACTTCATATTCACCGATATTTTGAATAAATAAATACTGCGCGCAAAAATAATTTAGCGGAATGGCTAAAGCAAATGTTTAGTTGGCACTGTTATGCAGCAGACATCAATTGATAGTCAATCGTATGCAGAAATGTGCATGTGCATATATGCGCACGTTTTGTATGCACTCTGTAGTACCGTAGCGTCCTGTTAATGCGAATGCAGTCAATAACGCGGGGTATTATGCAGCTATGGTACCAGTATTGGCGTATCAAACAAAACGCATAGGGAATCGTTGCTATCAGAGGCTTTCAACATTTAACAAGAATGGCCTTTAGAAGTCAAACATACTTGTTCAGCTTTTAAGTGATTTTACGTGACTAAAATAATTTGCTTAGAGTTATGAAAAACCATTACCATATACACTTAATTTTATTGTATAGTAGCCGTACGCCAGTGAAAAATCAAGGGACATAGCAATATGAGGGTTTTGAAGCTGAAAATTCATGAATAGAAAACCAATGGTGTTTTCAAATTGAGTTTTGAAAAAAAATACAATAATATTATAAAAATATAAAGACCGTGTAATTTGGTGGGGCCCCCTTGCGTGTTGCCTAAACCGCGCGCTGATTGCGTGTCACATTCTAATTATCTAAAGTTGTAATTTTTTCCAGTTACGGACGATATCGACCGACAGACAATGAAATTATTAAATCATTCATATCCCAGCGATATATAGATGTCTTTTCGATACAATGATTGTATTTGAAATTTTTTATCATCAAAATTTTCAATCTAATTATTTGAATATGGTTTTCATTGCCATTTTATTATTATTATTAATTCTAAGAGAAACCAGAAGAGATAAAGAGAATATTTTAGAAGGTTTTAGAAATATTACATCGCAAAATAAAATACTTCTTAAAAGATAAATGATAAAAGTCTTACAGAGAAGAAACTATTAATTTGGGAAACTGTTTCTTGGTATGTAACCCAGGGCTTAAATCCTGTAAGAGCTGGCTTAAGTGATCATTTTATACGATGCAATGTTCACCAATTACAAGAACAAGCACACATTATCAAAATTTTGAAAGTTGTATATATGTTTATTTCAATCAGTTTATTTAATATATTTTAATGGTCTATGCTAGTGACATCTATAGTCTTTCCCATGAAATACATAGATTTCGCAGCTGGTAATGATATCTCTACATTTTTAAAGTGGAATATTAAGCAATATTCTTTTTAATGTATACATGTGTTATTCTTCCAAATTATTTAAAATATACAATAGATTACTGAAAATTATTATTTTCCATTTATTAATTCGTTTTATAAACCAGTATATTACATTTTAACAATATTTTTATATGTATATTCTGAGAGCAGAATTATTTGATTTTGTCTGCGGAGGGATTATTATTAATTAATCATTATTCATCTGTGGTCAAAATCCAGTAATTATGTTCTCAGAAAATGCATATAAAAATATTGTTAAAAATATTTCTATAATATTTCTATAATATTTCTATAATATTTGAAACATTCGCGATTACAAAGGTATTGTGTACATCATTGATAATTTTTTTGTTTTTTGATTAACTATTTAATGTAAATTATTTATTTTTGAAAATACATGGCCACAGAGCGCGGACAATTAATGCCACATAATCGAATACCTCCCTCGGGGCGTTGCGGTAATAATTGATAATTGACCGAATTTATGGTCGGCCCGCTGCTCAAACAATGCGGCCTATTCAACTAAATATGATTGAATAAAAATATGTACCAATCTGTCACGGATGGTCCGCAAGACAATAGGGGGCGGAGCTAATGAATTCGGACCTTTAATTATAGTTATAAATGATTTGTCTTATTCATTTTTATTACCATTAAATATTTTAATTAATTCTTAATCATTGATAATACTTAATGTTTTTATTCTCACTGATGTTAATTTATTAAATAATTTAGTATGAAATTATTTTATTTTTAATAATTATTGCAACACTTTTGATATTTTCTCAATATGTTTTTCCAAACAAAATCTTATGAATTATTTTATTCATATTTTATTTTATTCTTTAATATATATGTGCCCTTGAACAATTTAGCACTAGCACAGGGTGAAGCCAAGTAAAATGGTAAAAATCTTTTAGCTTGCTTTCCTTCTTCAAATATTTCACACTAGAGTAGTAATAATTTGGCGAAAAAGTAAAAACAAATATATCATATCCATTAACATGGTTACTACATATATTAAATACGTCAAACTTATATTTTCAAACTGTTTAGAAATTCGTAAGATAGTAAATTAAAATATAAAAACACAAATTTACATTTAACTTGCTTACCCTTATGAAACTCTGAAGACGTCTTCTATTTAAGATATCTATTTAAAAAACTATAAAATCTCCTTTTATTTAAGAAAGGCAATTGAATTTGTATATGTAAGCCGTGCATACGACGCACATTATTTCGTTGTGTTGGTGTTTATACCCATAAATACACACCGAAATATGTGTGTCGTACGCACGGCTTACATATACCAATTCGATTGTCTTTCTTAAATGGAAAGAGATGTACCTACCTATCTAAATATTTCAATAAATAAATACATCTAATATCTATCTACATGAATTACATTGCTAAGTAATCGTCCGTAATGTAATCAAATTTTCATATTTCCTTTATTCCCAATACACTGTACACACATCGTAAAGTTTCCGTATCGAAAGTACTAATTGTACCTACTTGATTTTTTTTAAATAAACTTAAAAACTGCAAATTTACTACGACTAATGCTATTCGTAATCAAAACTACAACTTAAACTTTTGTACCGTACCATAAACAATAAACATTTAAATTGAGGAGACATGACGCGAAAACGCCACTATCCATTCTATCCGATAGACAAAATCTAGATAAACGTTTTTACAACTGATTATCAAGCCAGAGCGGAGATTTTAAAATTAATATAATTTTAATAAAATGTTTCTAAAACACACAAACGTGCTTTCAAAATCAGTACCTAATCGATGGAAATTGACACTCTTTATCACATAATTATATTCTGCTAGTGACGGTACTTTAACCGGAGACTCACAAATAGTTATTTGAGATTTATATCTGATTAAATCGAAAATTGCCAACGTATTTTTTGCAATTCGACGTACAACCATCGGTACTATACATACAGAATATCTTAGGTATCAATACAAGAATATCTTAGGTATCAATCATCGATACAATCGGATACAAATCCCAAATAACCGTACCGAAAATAACCGGTTAAAATAACGATTTGACAATGAATAATTCCTGTTATCCTCCGTCTAATCCTCTCAAGTAATCAACATTTTTTTTGTATAAACGTATGCTATAAAGATAGCAAAATAAACACGGGTTCAATTAATAATTTGTAAAATGTCGTTATACGAATATAAGTTCATTAATAATATGATGACATCAATTTCGGGCATACAATAAATCTCGCCTAGGACAAGCCCGCGCTGGGCGAAGGTCTGCCGTAGAAAACAAAGAAGTACGATTTCGGGTCGTTTCCAGAACGGGCGGGAATGTCGGCCATCTTAATTTACGTCCAACACATCCCTAATTACCAATTTGTAGAAGTGTCGTCGTAGATTGAGTAATTCCTACCCTAATTTAGGGTTCTTAGGGCACGGAGTGGTATTAAAGTGTCATAAACGTCCACTTTAGATTTATGATACCAGCATGTTCGGATGGACGGATTCGCGACGGCACTTGCTAGGGATGTTTCATCATCATCAATGTTCATTTTGCACGGTGGAGTGTTCCAGGGTAATTCAATTAAAATGTTCAGTAAACACATACAGAGTGTTGTAATTATTTACACTGATAAATATAGATGTAGATATCTGACGGGTCAATTCTCATTGATTTTCTATCGTAACTATGATTCATGTTTGCTATTATATAGATAGCATTATACATTTCGTCAATTTTGACATGATGAATATTATTATTAATATTTTTAATATTTAAAGCATTAACTTTGTTATGTATATTAAATGTTATGTATATAAGTATCTATATAACCACGAAAAATTAATTTTTTGTCTACCGGTTTGGAGACGTAATCCGTCTCTTCGTCAGGACAACCACTACACTAGCATGTAAATATCACCACACACCACAACCAACGTTCCCTCTAATTTTT
This sequence comes from Agrypnia vestita, assembly GCA_016648135.1. Taxonomy (NCBI): domain Eukaryota; kingdom Metazoa; phylum Arthropoda; class Insecta; order Trichoptera; family Phryganeidae; genus Agrypnia; species Agrypnia vestita. Next base: position 723,982 of record JADDOH010000024.1, read on the forward strand.
CTGTTGTGCGTGCGGATCTTCGACGCATCTGTACAGTGGCGGTGCGAGAAATTTACACCCCTCCCCCACCCATAAACACACATACAATTTTTCATTAAAATGTATATTTTTAGGGTATTTATAAATCACAGTGATTTTATATAATTTCCCTTTTATATTTTTCCGGTAAGAAGAAAGCGGGGGAAAATTGCCTGGCAAGCCCGTATTACAAGCCTCAATATGATATTCCAAATAAATACATATTTTTTAGTTTAAAAAAGGTGACTTGCTAGAAAAACTTATTTTGTGTTCATTTTTTGCATCGTAACAACACACATACTTTTTAGCTATAACAAAGATAATTTTTGAAATAAATAAAAAAGATAAAAAAAAAAATATTCGTTGATATAAATATACAATACTAAACTTGTAGCATTTTCTTTTTATTTATATTGAATCTATATTATATGTATGTTATGTTTTTTTTCTTCCAAATAAACATTTATAAAAATGTAGTTTTTTCACATTTATTCAAAATTATTATTTTTAAATTTTCAACTACGTAAAAAGTCTTTCTCCGAATTTTGTCGCATTTCTATTGTACCTACTTTTCATATTTGCTTTGAAACATATGATGCATTTGACACGATCATATGTTGCCGAATAAGCAAATATTTCATCAATTATTGTTACTTTTTGTAAATGCATTGAAGATGGCATTTTTGTTTGGACGATTTCAGAGAGCCACTCCAGTTTAAATTTATCGCGGGATTCCTTCTTAATGGTCGCCACATCCACTCCTTTTCGACATTTTAAGGGGATAAATTTTATATAATTAATAGGTAAAATTGTATTATTCGATTCATTTCTCCGAAAGCGCGTGAAAGAATTGTGCATGTATTGTTTCATGCATTCGAGCAAAACTAAAATCTGGCAAAGGAAACTTTCTTTTATAATATTGACTGTGCGGAGGGTAAAACATGTGTGCGGAGACATTTTGGTAGGTGTGCGCGCGCACACGCGCACTCCTTACAGGGAACATGGACCACAACCTAAGTATTATTTACATACCAATATCTGTTGGCCTTTAGTTAGAGTAACACGATGTAAAGAATATTTTGTAAAGGTGTTGGTGTGTAAATAGTACTATGGTTGTGGTGGGTAGTATTATTTTCATGCTAGTGTAGTGGTTGTCCTGATGAATGTTATTTAAAACAAATACTAATATAAGTTGGTAGAAATCAGTGTGTTTCGCACCTACTAATTTTTTTCATCGAAAGCCAATAATTATATTGGATAGAATCGTTAGATAGAAATATTTGAATTTGACAGATGTTTAAATATTTCTCATAGAATCTTAATGCCGACATAAAAAATACATCGCGTCTATTTTGTCACAGGATACATTTTATTGAGAAGATAGTTGTATGTAAGAAATTTTAAGAGATTAACATTGCTAATATAGCTCAGTCGGGAGAGCAGTCTAGCAGTAAGCAAATATCGATGGGATTTCTATTTTTTCCAAAGGAAATATTGTATCTCATCGAGTCGTTTCGATCAAACCTAATCTAACCTAAAATTATATAATTTTATCTCGATGAATACTTTATAATAATAATAACATATAAAAATATATTTTGTTAAACCATTAGAATTTCACAGAATACGAAAGAGAAAATTTTAGAGACATTTTTAAATAAATTAGGTATAATAATAAAATTATAGGAATATTAATTAACATTGTAACAAAAAATTTTGTAGAGTAAAAAAGATTAAAGAAAGGATTTCAAAATTGCTTTTCTTGATAAGGTTACGATGCAGTGAAACTATATATTAAATTTATTTCATTATTCTGTCTATGTGGAAGAATAATAAAAATATGTATAATTGTTGGAACATAAAATAAATCTCATAATTTAAGTACATACCAAAATAAAATGGAGGCTTAGTCACATCATATAAGTAAAAACTTAATTTAATGGAAGAGCCTGAATGCCGCTCAGCGTTATCAAATACAAAAAATCAAAATCTCAATTATTTAAAAAAATACAGACTCTTTTAGAATTAAATACGGCAAAGATACTACTTGAAATAAACGTCTTGGTTATTTGTCGGCAAATAATGAAACATAATTTTTGCAAGCTATAAAACTAAATTTGCATATTAATATCTTTATTGTCCCGCGATTCGGTCGAGACTCATGACAATATTTTGACAGCTTCATAAATTATAGATATGCGCGTCTGCATATTAAACTAACTTCGAGAAGTACAAGTGCACAGCAGATATCAAAAATTATCAACGTAAATTCCACGAACTCGATGAAAAGTGAGTTGTGCTAAAAATTGTATAATTGTTTTAAGAGAGTCAATTTAATTTCTAAATAATTTAGGATAAATTATAGAATTCTCACAGAGACGAAGCTATTTATATATGAAAAAAGTGGATGGAAGTCTCTTATACGAAAACTCAGGGCTTACAACCTGTATGGGCAGGCTTAAGTGATCACTCTACACAATGCAACGTTCACAATTCCATCGTAAGAACATCCATACAAAGTCAAATTTAGAAAGTTCTATAATATATGTGCTCGAATCGAGAACACTTCATATTTTGCACTAGTCTCTGCTAGAGACATCTGTTGTTATTTTTTTCTCATTAACAAATAAGTATACATAGATTTTGCAACTGGTAATGAAACCTCTATATTTTATTTTTCAAAGTGGAGTTTTTTTTAGCAATATTCCTTATTACGATATATATTATTTTCTTTCGAATTATTACATAATCTACCAGAATACGCCTGAAAATCAATATTTTAAATTTTTAACTCCTATCATTCAGCAGCATATTATATTTTAACAATACTTTTATATAAAAATATTGTTAAAATATAATTTTTAACTAATTATTTTCTACTTTTTAGTCTTAGAAACATTTAATCTTGTAACAAACCTAACCTCAAAACTTAAACGTCACTTTTAAAATAATAAAAACCGACAGCTGTCACCGGCATGTGCAATGTCTGAAACGCGTCAGCATTTTGAATCAAATTTTTGAATAATTTAACTGATTTTGACGTGGTTCAAATATTGATTGCAAGATGTGTTTGAAAGACAAGTATTTAAAGCAAAATAATATCTTGATTGGTTGAGCATCGCTGTTTCATTTTTATGAAAAATTAATTTACCCTGCCTCCACGTACAATTAAATGATGTCTTCAACTTAATCGAGAATATAAATGAACTATGCATAATGTACCATAAATTCTCAGCCATTCTTAGAATGTCATAATATACCATTTTTATACCACCTCTGTTGACATAAATCCATACTGACACGTAACTTTGCCAATTAAACCATAGGAGGCGGCTGTCAGACAACACACTTCAATTTTTACGAAGAGTGAATAATAATTCAGTAGTAAAACATGCCCAGGAATAATCTCTTCACCTGTATTACGGCTGCTGTCGCCCACGTGACTCAGCGCACCATTGTACACCTCAAGGGCTGATGGAGAACGGCCACCAGACGGATTCACCATAAATCACGGCCGATACTTACTTCCATGTAGTCAGGCGATATCCGCCGATAGCGTCGCCCCGAAGACGTGCCGGGCATGCAGATTCGAAACTCCTCACGCGAGACGCGTCGCTCTCGTCTCGGTTCACGGTAATTGGCCGGACACACAAACAAAACACTCTCGCCGATACAGGGAAAAACGGATATGTCATCGAATTTGGTAGACACCGCTGGGTTTGAACCCCAAGGAACTCTAAACCTGTGTAGCGCATATGTGCATATGCTCAAAATATCTCGACTAAAATTCCGGCCATAATGTCCGCTATTGCAGCGATAGCAAATTACTTATTGATACCCTCCTTGATAACAAATAACTTCTCGCACATAAAATGTTTTTGCGTAAACTACATTGGCTTCGTTTTCCTCAAAGAGTCGAGTTTACGTTGTGTTGGTAAATGCACAAGGCAAGACATGTTATGGCGCCTCTGTATCTTTAAAAACTCTGCCTCTCAGATGACTTAAATTCTGAGGTCAGGTACTACTTCAGCTGCAGGAAGGGTTGTAGAACCGATTATCCACCGTTAGAAAACTAAATTTAGTTGCACGGACATTTGCGGTGGCAGGCCCAAAGTGGTAGAAATCCGCGAAATCCCTGCGTAATACTGAACAGCGCATCAGAAACAGTGTTTAAAAAATACTCAAAACGCAGTTTTTTTTATAAAATCATTTCCATTGAATTGAATACTAGTATAGGATTAAACAAAGCTTGTGTAAAGCGCCCCTAAAGTGAAATTTTTACGAAAATGGTGCCTTAGAAACTTTATATTTTTATTATTATTATTGTAACATTACAACAGAGACTTCTAGTATCTTGCCTTCGTATTGCGTAGCTTTACCTCAGTCACCAAGACCCTAAAAACATTCGATTGCACATTTTCACGTAGCATTTAAGAATATGCAAATCTTCAAAAACTGAATTTTACACAAAATAAATATTTTGAAATTTATAAAAAAACATCAAACCTCTGATAAAATATCGCGAAATAACCGACATACATTTTTTGTTAAAAATAGCCAGAGGCTCCAAAAATTATCCTAAATTATTATCCAAGCTCTCTATTAATGTACCTCCTTGTGTTTTAAGAACTAACCCCCTCATCTTACTCCCCCTGTTTCTGAAAACTATAGGCAAAATACATATAAAAATTCAGATGAATGACACCAAATTCAATCCACTTACCAAAATTTTTAATTAAGACTTATTTTTAAATAATCCAAATGTGTGGCGTTTGCTTTCCGAGCATTTCTTAAAATATTATATACTCGTATATTAATATTGTTGTTCCGCATTTGCAAAGACGTTTTTTCCACATATATGTAATCTTCTAATCGGCTTTCGTTTAAACCGTTTTTTTTGTAGTTATTTTATTATTATAGCTGTTGGATTTACTAATAAATGAAATGTAATATTCCTTTTCATGTGTGTGTGGAGAAGAATCTAGATGCTAGGAATTCCCATGAAACTCTTTGTCGGCTTCCAGTTATAGTTCAGTTATAGTATTTTGGAGTAATATTTTATAACATTCTCTCTCTCTTTCTTCCATGCCGTCTTTCACTCTCATTCATCAGACAGATGTCACTCGGATACGTTTTACAAAATAAAACATAATAACTCCTGGTTACGTTAGGTTAGGTATTTTTTTTCAATCCTGGTTTTTTTGTGATTATTTTTACAGTAATTTGGTCATAAAACACGAGTATATAGCGCTGCTGCTTACAGGTTAAACAAGCTCGAAGTAAAACCACTTCAATAGTGTCTAAGCGTTACACGCATAAAACTTTTTCATACGAATTTTAGTGTCAGTAATAAAGGTTAGCGGGTGTAATTTTGCGCGGTCGCCGCGGTGCGAGCTTCCGTGTCGCGGCGAGTGTCGGTACCGGTACGTGTGCAATTTAAGCACATTCGTCTCAATCGGCGGACAGATTATTCTAGAATTATTCAGCATTATGTACGCATTTAGACTTTATTCCTAGATAGCTAGTTTAATTGAGATGTTCTCCGCTCGCCGGACGTTTTATCGGCCGTGACATTAGCATACACGTCCAGCCCGCCGGGTGACGCTGGGAAGGGCGTCCGAGGACCAGGCGCGCGGCGCCGAGAGAGCCGTTAATATCTCGTCACGCGCGGTGCTCTGGACGACGGCCGTTAATCAAATTATTTTATTTGCTAATTATCCCGCCGAAAACATGAACTCTGTGACTGTGACATCGTGGCAGCGCGGAAACGGGACGTTCGCTTTTGATGCCCAGGGATCGACGTGTGAGAGTGTACCAATTATAGAAGGTACAGGACGCAGGATGCTAGCTATAACCCGCCAAAAATGACGGCACAAAAGAAAAAAATTACTATAAACTAAAAAGAAAAAAAAAATTGTAAAAAAAAAATATAATCAAGAAGTTACGGACGTTACACGAAGTTACGGGGACAGACGGACGGAAAGACAATGAAATTATTATAATTGGGATGGGATTGCGAATAATATTATATTGTACAGTCTGGAGGCAGTAGTCCTAACTGAGCAATATGGACATCACCAGCATGCCGTTGTGCTTCAAATAATGTTCTTTTTATCCAAATAATTTTATCCGATATACAAATAATTTAACGGTTTAGAAATTATTTTTTGGAATTGCATGACAGATCTCAATTTATGGTCCTATGTATGACATGATTACATATATTACATGGAAGTGATCTATTATCTTATAATTTTAATGCTGTGATTAAATAATTAATTCGTTATGGTGTGCCTATTCATTAGATCCATGCCATATTTTGGGACATAAAACAGGTCATTTACCCTCGGCCACCCTATAAAGAATTCCATATTTACCATACATGTAGCCTCGTTTCTGTGAGACTTTTATAATTTATCTTAATTGATAATTATCTGGTGGCCTCCTTTCGGTGGTTTGATTAAAATCAATTTTGAGGCATTCTAGAATATTTGGTGATATACAAATTTTTATTTATATTCTCGTCAAAAATCATAAAAAAATGAAGCTATATTTGGAGATGCGTAGAATAATATATATTTTTTTTAAATTTATCTAGGACGGCATTGAATATTTTGCTACAAAAATGAATCTCTGGCTCCACGAAAAGGGGAGAATTATGCACTAAACTTCTCAAATGTCCTGAGACATAAGAAAATTTTGCAGCTCTACTGATAAGGATAGTGTATAGATATATTTGTAAAAATATATTTCTTATTTTTTTTGTTTTTGACCGGAAAAGTACTGTCTGCTATAATACAGTAAAATACTAGTGTAGAAGGTAGGGCAGCGAATGTAGCATTCATGTTAAATAATGAAAATAAATTTTAATTTATCAAAACACTTAAATATAAACTAATTATGGAAACAAAAAAATGAAATTATAAAAATTATTTTTATAAGTCTAATGAAATTGCCAAGCATATTAAAGAAAAAAAATATTATGTTGGTTCGCCGATAAATATAAAAGATAAACAGCACCATAAAACTTTTTTACGATTTTACGATTACGATAAAAACGATTTTAGAGTAATCATAATTAGACTTTGTACGGGATGAACTTTCATCCAGAAGATGGTTTCACGGTACTTTTGAACCCGATCGAGTTCAATTTTGCTTGCAGTCTTCACAAAAGTGAATTCAATATTGCACTTTTTTGTCAAATTAATAAAAAATGCATTCAAACAACAAATAATTTAATTAAGAAGCCTTAGAATCATCTGTTTTTAATTGTAATACCTAAATTATCAATAAATTGAATTAATACAGAATCTTAAAATATTTCAATACAAAATAAAACTAACTAACTAACCATCATAACAGTTTTCTCGCCGGGGTAGGCAGAGAGGATAGAAAGTCATACTCTTCTATTTTGGTACACCACTTTTGCTTCGTCTACATTCATAGATCTTCTCATGCAAGTCCTACGGTTGTTGAAGCTTTTAATAGGGCCATTCTTCAATATTTGTAGTATTTGATCATGCCCGGTCTTTGGCGGATGCCCTCTATTCCTGTTGCCTTCAACACTCGCCTCATATATTTTTCTAACCTTCCTTTCCTCGCTGATGACATGACCAACCACATCACATGACCAAACAATCTCAGCAATCCTTTCTTTATTCTGTCTACCACAATACAGATAGCATTACATTCACTTCTAATTTGTTCATTCCTCACTCTATCGGCCAAAGATTTTCCACGCCTTAGTGCCCGCATTTCGACCACATTCAGTCTACTTTCATTTCTTTTTTTCCAATTCCAGGATTCAATTCCATACATCAGAGTTGGCATTTTTCATAAAAAAATTGTCTGTAGTTCTAATAAGAATTTTAAATGATAACATTTTGAGTTTGTTTTGCTTCTGTTTTTTTTTTGCTTTGCAAGCATGCTGGTAAGATTTATTTGCTTCTGGACTTCTAACTATATTCTAGACCGCTCAACACATGATGATTATTTTTACGTTGTTTACTGCAGCCCGGAAGTTCTCCAGTAGATTGGCCTAAACCGATTCTTCAGCAATCATGATTTCCATCTTCAAGGGCCCTGACTTCCAGAAATCTTCTCCTGCATTATGAGCCACAAAATCGGATACATCCTTGGGTGTCTCATCATGCGTCCGAAATATTTCGGCTTTTTATTGTTGTAAATGCTTACTTTCCTTATTCATCCGTATAATAACATCTTCAACTCTATCAATCCAGCTCATTTTGAGCATTCTCCTCTACAGAATAACGTTAAAAATAATCTATAGTAATAAGATTCTTTTTTTAAAAATTGAGATGTGAACACGGAATACGTGTCACATCAATATTCTTACTATTTCCAAATAAAGCTAAACGCTCGTGCTATGAAAATAGGACTAACTTGCTTGTTTGGAGTGAGATTCGAACCCGCGACCTTTGGATCACGAGGCGAGAGTCTAACCATAAGACCAACAAGCTACTCATATCCACATAGATGGTTGAAGCGTTAAAAAATGGACGAAGTCGTCTTATCATTTATTATACAAGTGCCCAGGCTTCCATTCCACAAAATATTAGCGAGAACACCTGATCATTCGCATTCGTAATCTAATATTGAGAACACGACTCAAAACTAAACATTTCTGTTGCATTGGACTCTTAAATATCATGTTTTATATAAATATCTAAGTCACCCCCATAATACGAAATCATTTTCATTGTCATATAATCAACTTTCTTAATTACTTATTTACCTTCACGCCGTTTCCCCATGAAGATAGGTTGAGAGGATAGAAAGCCACACTCATCCCCATTCATACATCTTCGCATGCAAACTCGACGGCTTAATGAGGTTTCTAACAGGACCATCTTCCATTATCTGGTTAATCTGGTCATGCCACGTTCTGGCATGACCCGATCTTCACAATTTTTAATATATGAATTCTTTACTCTGTAATAAATGGATTTCCCACACATAAGCCTAAAGGATCTCATATCCACTGCATTCAGTCTACTTTCATTCCTCTTCTGCCAGCTACAGGTTTCACTTCCATACATCAGTGTTGATATCAGTTTATTATAAACTAGCTGTTCGTACCCGGCGTTGCACGGGTTAAGGATTAAGTTGAAAATAAATTTGTGGGGGGAAACAAAGATTTGATTCGAACAATTTGCATCGAAAATATATCAGGGGGAGGAAAAAAGGTAAAAGGGGAGGGAGGAAATATAGCCTATGTTACCTGCCGAGTCCTAAAGAATAAGTTTCCAAATTTTGAGCCCGATCGGTCAAACGGTACAGATTTGCTTCGAAAATATGGCAAGGGGAGGGGAAGGGGTTATGAGAATTGGGGGAAAATATTGCCTATGTTACCCGCCGGGTCCCAAAGCATAAGTATGCAAAATTTAAATCGAATCGGACAAACGGTGTGGATTTGTATAGAGAACAGACAGACAGATAGACAGACACAGACATTGAGTTTTATAGGTATAGGTTATTGTATTCAATGCACCGTTCACCCTATTCGCTGCAATTATTCTCCTCTCGATATCTTTCTCAACCTTACCTCTTCTATCGAACATAATTCCCATACACGCAAACTCATCTACTTGTTCCAAACATTCATTGCCTGGTACAATCAATGTTGTTTGAAAATTATAATACTGCATTTATAACATGGAAAATTAATTATTGTAAATAATCTATTTTATAAAAGTCTACAATTTTAAGACTTTATAAATAATGTGGCAATGTAAACATAACTCGCATCTGCTACCGTGACCGTGTTTAGAGCATCACAACCTAAGATAAAAACGAAAAATGTTTATTTTATACGTCATTGATACGCTAATTTTTTCTGGCAGCTTTTCATTCCGAGAATGAGAGAGCCGAGAATCGTAAAATTCAAGAGCGATTAAAGTAATGCGTCGCGTTATCGCGATGCGAGCGCGACGGTGACAATAACGCGCTGCGAAATTCCGGTTCGGAAATAATAATTAGCGACCAGAATGCATTAAGTTAATTGATTGTGGCCGCCGCAGAGACAATCCGGAGCATTGTGCGGCCTATCAGATTGTCTACGCTCGTTAATTATAACCCGGCGGATCTAGTTCTGCGCCAGCACACAGTGGGTTGAGTTATCGAGACAATGGACGCAACGCGAATCGTGTGATTCATTCGAATTAACGGCACCGGTGCAGTCCCGTGTCCGCTGTGGTGGCAGGTGGCACTGCTCTGGTCTTGCGAAACTTATCTGGACCTGTTCTCATTACTAATATTCCAGAAATCCTCGTGATCCTGTGTCATGCCCACAAGACTATGGAGGCCGACTGATCAACAAAACTTTTTTTCTTAAGTATTTAAAAGTACCTAGTTAATTTCTTTAGTAATATAAAAATAACTTTGTGGAAATATTATTATATACTAGCTGTGGCCGCGCGGCTTCGCACGCGTACATTTTTAGTACACTGTTTGGATCGTTATAGAACTTTCGCGAGCCTTCTAGAACATTCTCTTTCCAGAACTTTTAAGAAATTTTTCGAATGTACAGGAACCTTCTAGACACACCGACACATTCCGCTACTCAGTTTAGAACCTTATAGAACTTTCGGGAATTTTATAGAACCTTCTCCTTCCAGAACTTTCTAGAGCATGTTTTTCCGGAACCTTCTAGACTCACCGACAGTCGGCGCGCCTATTGTGAAACAATCTGAAGCATTTGCGGCCTTCCCATAACAAAACAATGTGCTAGAAAGCACATTTTCGTCACCCACTCCCACCCACGCACAGCCACCCCCACCAAACTCGCATATTTTCGATGTGACACCACGGGCTATCCACCACCATAACCACCGGAGGGTGGTTGTGGAGAAAACTTGGCGGGTAGGGAAACATGGGTTTCTTTATATATATATATATATATATATAATATAATATATTATTATATCAATATATATATTGATTGATTTATAATAATAAAAAAAACAATTTATACAAAACCACTATTTATTGAATAGTCGTCATGTTTCGTGGGAAATGGTCCCTTTCTCAGGATATAAGGTATACTAAAAATTAAAATTCTATTTGCAGACATTAACAACAAAAAATTAATATATGGGAGTTGAAAAAAACTTGTGTTCCTCTTACCTTAAAAATTGTAGATAAGTTTTAAAGATACTAAACTTTTGACAATATTCACAGTATGCAAATAAGTTTTTTTAGGAATTTTAACCGTTTGGACATCAACGGCACACCTGTCTTAACCCGCAGACTCTGCAGGTCCATGAATCATTAGCACGTACAAAGGGCATGTCATAAAAAAGGAATAAAATAGCTTTAATTTGTCACTTAAGTTTGTCGTTCAAAATTACCAGCTACAAAACTAAATCACATAGTATAAAAATAACCCAATTAAAAATATTAAAACTTTAACCTGCCACATCTGTAAAATATATATTTTTGATATTTATCTCAAGACCCGACTTCTGAATCCCCTCTCAATGTGATGAAATATTGCAACCATTTATTCTTCTCAAGTCCCAATTGAAGTTTTATTAATTGACATTTTATTAATTGACTTATTGCGCGTGACACCCTGTTTCAAAACATGTAATACGTTTATATCTTTTCAAATTATATAACAATAAAACACGGTGTTGAAAACCTCGTAGAAGATAAAATACATAATACAATTCGTGGAGCTCATACGAGTATATTCATATACACCGTTTTTTGCGATACATTAGATTGGTGCATAGTTATTCGGCGTTATTCGCGACATTTTTTTTTTAATTTTACTGTAATTGACATTTGTCAGAATGCTATTTTTTAATATGATTAGAGAACTTATAAGCGTATCGAAAATCATACACGTATATGCCACATTTGCTGTACCACTTCGATCACAATAATCTTTTCAGCGAAATGATTAGCGAAAGGTCATGCCGAGTTTGGTTTGGTTGACACCAGCTTAAACGACAGGTCAGGAAAGAGTCGATCTTCAGAGTTAGATGACCAGGCCCTTCTGGCAGCTGTAAAAGTGGATGAATGTTGCAACCATTAGGATATTAGATTTATTTCACTCGCGGAATCGGCTGTTTGCTAAGCAAATGGGAAACAGCTGATAGTTACTGCCACCCGAACGATAACTATACATTATATGCTTTGAGTTATTTAGATTTTGGACATTTTATAATATAATTTTTAAAAATTGTGTATCAACCTTAATTTGTATTGTTTTTATGACCGTGTGACCGGTAGATACCTTTGACAGCATAAAATGTGAAAATAAAACATGTTTCTTTGACATATGGGGAGTCTTTTTTGTCGATGAAATTGATAATATGTTATGCTATTAAAAGCTCCAACAACAGTCACCGGACACTCACTGGATACACTATATATATTTTTTCAACACAAGGTGCTCCTACACATAAATGTACAGTTAAATATTTTATAATACATGTACAGAGAATTGGTTTATCGAAACATGATATATAGATTTAAAGATTATTTATTTTTAGTAAATAGCTTTCGACCTTCTATAATATCATAGAGAGACAGTCAGAACTGCATTCTCTTATATAAAAAAATGTGCAGCCATGACTTAGAATTAAATTTTCGAATGTGAATGATAAGAATCTTTATTTCCCCCACTTTAATATTAAATGGAATCAAGACCACTTACTGGAATAATTTTTAAGGCGACTTGAAGTATTAGAGATGTGGATCTACAGACTGCTTAAAAAATAAGCTTAGTATATAAAAAAAGATAATACAAATAAATATAAAAGTAATTAAAAATACAAATGACAATAATCCTGATGCGAAAGGTAAAATAAATCAATAAAACAATCTTCTTCTTCCTCAGCCGTCATCTCTCCACTACTCGATATAGGTCTCTTCCATACCCTTCCATTCTTCCTTGTTATTCCATTTCTTTAATAAATAATATTTTTAATAAATAAAATTTTAATACATAATAAAAAAACAATAAAAACCCTAAAATAAGGGCCAATTTTTTGGCCACGTCATGAAACATTCAGAGAAGTATCAGGTCTTGCATCTCATCATTCAATGCAAAATTGTGAGTAGAAGGATTCCAAGAAGATGAAGGATGTCCTGGCTAAAGAATCTGAGACAACGAACGTTTCGAGAAATCAACGATCCAGCTATTTGAAGCAAAATAACGTAAAATCACGTTTGCATCTAATTTTAACTTCGCATTTTCAGTTTCTTTTTAAAAATGTTGTCTAGTAATGCAGGTCTAGCATGTTCCTAGCTGGCGGGATGGTGATCATTTTCCGTTATTATCTTAAACACTTTATAAATTGCGCAATATTTAAAATTCAGATCGTAAGATTCGCATTACACAAGGTTGAACCCATTAAATTGAAAGAAAAATCATTTTATCGCCCTGATTTGTATTGATATGGTAAGTACGTTCGTGGTACTTGACCAGTTAAAATGTAGGTGTGTACAGAACCAGTTCTTGGATTGTTAAAAACGAAGGTTTTGCCTAATCTAATGTACTTTTTCCATAGAGTAGGGGTGTTTCTCAAGAGGAGTTTTGTCCTAAATTACCAGTAATGGTAAATTTATAAATATTTGGAATTCTAATTACAACTAATTCCGACTAATTCCAAAGATTTAGGTATGTTACGATGAAGCAAATAAAAAAAATGTTTTGATTTTCATGGCAATAAACAATGTCGTGGCAATAAACAAATGCTGAAATTTTCAGAGCTGAAAGTTATTCGAGAGCTATAGGTAGCTATGTTGTTGATATGACGTAATAAATAAGTACATGAACTTCTTATCCGTTCGGAATGAAGTGCACCGGCAAAAATTGCATCTCGGTCACGGATGAGGACCTTCACAGGAATGGAAATAATGCAGACATTATTATTTCAATTTTTTAAAATAAAATAATAATTAAAAGCCAATAACAACAACAAAAAATAATTTTTCACCACCTCGTAAAAAATCACCTAATTTATACCTAAATTTCTCGGCTCCCAGGTTAGTTTAACCCTTAATATATAATTATATCGCATTTGTGATCCACTTTCACGGCACTTCTTTACCCCTAGAAAATCCATCTTATTTTTTATATAAATTTTTATTTAAAAATATATATTTATTTTGCATATAAAAAATAACAAAAATTTATTTATGGTTTTTGTGTTTAGTTTGTAGAACTCCATGTTTATTTATAATGAAATTTTAAATAAATTTAATTATAATAAATATTAAGTTCTTATATTTCTTAAGTTTGTATTTCTAAGTTTATATTTCTTGAGTGAGGATGAATTTACTCGAAAACCTTGAAATAAATAAACGCACAAACGATCCAAATATAACACTATTAAATAGTCAACAAAAAATCATATTCTCTCCACTTCTTAATATGTTTAAGAAACCCAAAATCAAGGGCATAAATTAAAATAATATTTAATGTGATAACCTCATGAGTGTAAATAAAAAATAACTAAATAGAGGCACTTTCAAAGTAATTCAGTTTATTAATCACCTACGAAAACGGGGAATTTCGATAATTAAGCGTTAAATAGAATTTTACATACCGGGAAATAGAATAAAAAATAGAAATTAATCTTTAATCAAAAGTACCTAGGAATAAATAATCTTAATATAAAGCTTTCCCGAAAACATCTAATTATCGATAGGGGAAGGGGTAACTTAAACCTTATAAATAAGTCGATTTTACCTAATACGCCTAACAAGCCGAAACGGCTGTCACATTTAAAATAACATTTAACCTGCAAAACTTAATAATATTTATTTAAATTTAATTTATTTTTAATTTCATTGAAAATAGCACAAATGCTGTAACAAGTCCTTATCTTATCGAATATAAAAATACAATAGCAGTTAAATTGAAAAACTGATTTAAAAAAATTAACAAAAATGGATCATCGACCATAACTCATGAGATTTGCAAAACACACCAAAAGACAGCGGTACAACAACTTGCGGTGCAATTTCTGCGGCGCCGCAGATTAATCTCTCCCATTCAGCGCAGCAAGAAGCTATTCAGGTAATCACATTGACATGTTGTACTTGAAAGCATTATGGATCGCCTAAAGCGTGCTCGCCATTACTCGGATCGGCTACTGGAAACTGGAAGGGAGAAGGTTAACTAATTACATGCTGCGCCCACTGCTCAAACGCAATCCTGTCGTATTTAAAAAATCGTTTGTCCGACTGTATCATACGCAAATAATATTAACCTTCTGGATACCTACCTCGATTTAAATGCCACCAGTTATTCCTTTTAAAACATGAGTTGCGATAGTTATGCAGGGCAGTGATACTTGTAAATGTCTTTGAAAGTGTGGAAGAACGATCAATATGAAGAACGTGTGTACAAAAACTGTGATTAGGTAAGAATCGAAGATATATTGTATTTATTAATAAATATACATCAGGGGCTTCTTATTTCTTATGACTTTGTGGTAAAAATATTTACTCGTATTAAAAGAATAAATTTTATATAAAACTACTATTTATTGAATAATCAACAATTCCCCTTTAAATTTAAAATAAATGCCTTTTTAATTTATTTTCACATCAGTTTTTCTAACTAGTTATTCAACTCACACATATTTTATTTTTCGTTTTTGTTAACGTCTTTACTTCCAATGTTAATTTTTAGTATGCGCTGTATCCTGATGAAGGGACCGTTGGCCACGAAACATGTTGATTATTCAATATTCAAATTCAAAGGACTCTCGCCTCGTTCGAATCTCACCCCAGACCAGCAAGTTAGTCCTATTTTCATAGCACAAGCGTTTAGCTTTAAATATTGATGTGACACGTATTCCGTGTTCGCATCTTTATTAAAAAGAATTTTTTTTTTTAAATATATGCATTTAAATATGCATACCTAAGTATTTAAAATAATACATAGGAAAAATAATAAATAAATCTACTCATATTTATACACAATGTCATCAATTTATAACCTATTTAAGTTTCACGACACATAATTTCAAAGATTTATTTTAATTTTTTATATTTTTGTTCCTATCTTATTTTGTTTTTTAGATCAATTTTTCCCGTAAATTCTGCCGCTATTTTTCCAGCGAGAATTTTAAGAATAAATACCATTTGTATTAAATATTAATGTAACATATTATATGTTTGAAAGTCATCGCTGCATTATTCGCTTTTAATTTCTACAACTATTTAGAGACTATAAATAAATTATGTTGCTTCAAGACTTGTAATCGCGCAATAATGCACGATTAAGAAAATAAGGATTTCATATTATAATAAGCGATGGTATTTTAGAAACTCATGTATGTTCCCGCATATGGCGGTATTGTTGGTTGTTGGTGCTTGACCATGTGAATCCGCCGAGGTGATGACTGTAATTACTACACTATTGCAGGCATATTAAACACAACACTCTTGTGCCTTGTTTACACCATTTATCTGAAGATGTTGAAAAGGACAATTAT
The DNA here is from genome assembly GCA_016648135.1 of Agrypnia vestita. Lineage (NCBI taxonomy): Eukaryota > Metazoa > Arthropoda > Insecta > Trichoptera > Phryganeidae > Agrypnia > Agrypnia vestita. The sequence goes on from JADDOH010000024.1 coordinate 740,481, forward strand.
GTTCATAACTGCAATCTTCTCGTCCTTCAAACTAAAGAGGAGACGATGTAAAAGATTGAAGATCCAGCTATAAGTCTTCTAATTGGAGATTATTTATTGACTTGTAACAATGAGTTTTTTGACTTTTTATCCCCATTCACTCTCACGTTATTTCCTGTCTCTTTCATAAATTTTTACAGACGTTCATCCAGATACATTACAATAACCACAGTAGACTGGACATTAAAATTGTCGTAAAGATTTATTTGGGAGATGTAAGCGCAAGTGTTAAAATACAGTAGTTAAACAGCGTATGAGCAGTCTAAGAAATACATTTTTCTTCTTCTCCAAACGTCTAAGGATCATATTACTATCATGATCCTCGGACTATATATGATCTGTTGCAATCTTTGATGATTCTCTTACACTAACCTCAGAAGCATATTATTGGGAAAGTCGTTTCAATAGAATTGTCAGAATCGTCTTTTATTTAATCGGTCAAGCAAGTTACAGATTACCTTTTTCGTCTCAGGTATTCCACCTTTTCATCAGTTTTACAGGTTATAGCTACTATGAATACATACTACTACTATGAATTGATGAGCAAAAAACGAAATAAGAATTTTTAAGAAACGTTACAAATAAGAAGGCAAGAATTTTTTTACTAGGATGTTGTTGCTAGAAAATATCCGACCCAAAATTTAGGCAATGTTGCGTCGGAATTTGAAATCTATTTGTGAAGTATTGTGGACAAGCTGCGTCATCCTTTATAGTTGTCAATTTATTGATTGTTAATTCAGTACTAAAAAAGTTAAAGGAAACAATTTATGAATGTGGAATTTTTTTCCCAATTCACAACTTTTATAAAGTTGAAATTTATACTGAAGTTGGACCTTTTTATATGCATAATTTTCAGATTTCTATCTGGTCTCCCAACAACGATATAGCAACCGAGAGATTAAAAAATTAAATTTTCAATTAGATGTTATTTTGCTACTCACAATTAATATTTTATTGGCTTACTTATTAACCATCAAGCCGTTTCTCCGCGGGGGTAGGCAGACAGGATAAAGCTCCACCCTCTTCTGTCCTGACATACAACTCTCGCCTCACCCTCATTCATACATCTTCGCATGCAAGCTCGGTGATTGTGGCTCCTAACAGGACCATCCTCCAGCATCTGGTCAATCTGGTGATGTCACGTCTTCCGCGGTAGTCCTTTCTTTTTGGTGCCGTCAATTCTTGCGTCATATATTTTTCTTACCATTATTTCCTTAATCATTCGTTCAACATGCCCAAACTATCTGAGCGACCTTTTTTTCACTCTACCATCTATGCTAAGATCGGCTTTACTTTCTTTCCTAACATCTTCATTCTTTTCTCTATCATAAATGGGTTTAACTGTAAATGGTTGCGGATATTTTATATGAACCGTATGTTTTTCCGAGAAACGATTCTCGACGTTTCGTTGAATTCGTATTCAACGTCATCAGGACGGCCTTTACTCGCGGAAGTAGAGGGCGGACTGATCAATGCTTCCGAGGGCGTAAATTATATGCACTTTGTTGTGGAGTGTTCACTTCTTCTACGATAGAGGTTGCCAGTGTGCAATATGTACTAGTTACGTCGGCGGACTTTACTGCGACGTCTCTCATAGGTTGAATCAACATCGATAGAACAGGGCGCCAAAAACTTGATAGTTGGTAACTGTCATCTCTATTGAAATTGGGATGTTTTTATACTTCAATGGACTCCCTCACTAATCTGGGTATAAGGTGCAGTTCTGTTGATAAGATTTTTATCTCGTCAAATCTGATAAATGACAGAGATTCCCTTTGGATGCATGTTCGCAGATTGCCGGTATATTGGAGTTTTGTTTTTAATTGCTCCAATATGTTCCTGAACATATTGGAGCAATTAAAAACAAATTTGCCACAATGACGCCTAAATGATCTCATTGAAAGTAAAGAATATTATTATATAATAATTTAAAAAGTAAAAAACGGTCAATCGATGTAACAAAAAACGGTAATATATGCCTACTACTCGTGTCCAATATGCCCCTAGTTTGTGCATCCAAAGTTCTGCTCTTTAGCACTCGAGGACCCACTATCGTAAAGGATATTCTTCTGATAATTTCTAATCTCAGGCAAGAATTCTCTCCTAGGATTACCGCCCGCTTCTAACTTTCCAATTTTCGCATTTCATTGCCATGAAACAATATAAACACACATTTGTCTCGGATGTAGGTCCGGCTCAAGACCCGCAGAGTGCCGGGTGGGTGGACGTTCGCGAGCGCGGTGTTAAAAATCTGACCGCAGAAACGGGTTATTAACATAATTTGTTCTTCGCAAACAAAGAGAGTCCTAGCTTTAGTTTGCTTTAATAGCATAATGAGAGGTGCCGCGGTGATGGATGTGCGTGGGGGATTGGCGCCGCATAATCTGCGCCAGCGGCCAACGACAGACTTTACAAAAATAGATAATATTCTAATGTTGCGATTTGTTTCCTCGATAATTCGTTTCTAGTTCTAGACCGCTCAACTAATCGGTGCCATTCTACGTCGAATCCGGTGATGGACTGGTTGAGTTTTTTTCAAAAACTTAAATTTGTTATAATTTTATCAGTTATATTATATATATATATATATATCACGGGATGTGGCAGAGGGAGGCACACGAAAACGCTAAAACAATGTAAATTGAATTGTAAAATCGATATATTTAACATATCTAACGCACCAAAATATACAGGATGTAATAGAGCTAGTCCACAATACTTTACATGTGGATTTTTGCTTTGATTGTGAACCGAAAAAGTTCAAGCAACCGTGATTTAATATAAACGACCTAACCTAATCAACAGTTATGGAGATATGCATTATCAAAGTTTACATTTTTTCCAATATTTCTGACTTATTTTTTAAGAAATGTTGAAGTATCATCACAATATATTTGTCGGAATAGAATAGCCTCCAAGGGATAAATAATCAATAAAGTACAATAAGCTTGAGTATTGATTTTTGCGATGGTAAGTCTCGGATCTCCAACGCACATGCGCGCATTGTATTGCGCCGGAGAAAATTCCACTAAATTCCGGATAAACAAACTTTATCATAAAACTAAATTTCCTCACATAATATCATAGTTTACAAATATACAAAACATTAAAAAGTGAAGAATAAATTACCGGTAGTTGGAAATTATTTTACCGATAATTCGGTAATAGAATTTAGCCATACCTGCCGGAAAATGGCTTATCGAAAATCGGTATTGCCTCCGAATGGTCGCAACCAATTTGCACCACATTGGACAGACAAGAAATATAAGAAAAAACCTAGATGTTTTATTTTATGATTTTCAAGTCAACTCAAAATCTACCCTGTGCGCCCGAGATCCTTAGTTCATAAAGGTTATTTTCCTTAACATTTACAATATACCTGTTACCATTGTTATGATCATGGCCGAGGTTTAAAGCAACACTTGAATTTCATCCCTGAAGTGCAAACAACTAGTCAGGGCGTGTCCAGAGCGTCGACTACATACACTAAACAAAGACGAAATTAAACACACAGTCATCTATCGTGTTGAGTGTATCATTATCATATAAATAAAATTATAAACGCTAAAATTATTACTGTTTGAACTATGCGCAGTTCTGTAAAGTACTGTTATAGAAGGCAAACATATTACCTCTTATTAAAATGATTTTGTGTTGAATTTATTGACTTATTTATATATTACCACAATTACACTTTTTTACATTTAGCTTATAACGCCTCACTAGATGAAACCTGATAGTTTTCTTATTATTGGTTATATCATATTACATAATATAAGAAAATTAGTTATAATACAATAGAAAAAAAATCAAATAAGAAAAAAATATAAAAGATAGGATCAAATTATATAACATTAGAAAAATAGTTATAATAGGAAAGAGAAAATATATAAAAATTTATGTTACAATTGTACATATTTTTACTATATAATTTTTAAACCAAACTATATGTTTGTACTTTTTATTTCTTTGCCTTTTCTTACAATATCCATGAAGAAAACTTTGTATTTAAATACTTTTTCTTTAAATAATCAATATGGCCAATGGTCCCCTCACGATACAACGTATACTAAAAATTCAAATTGGATTTACAGAAATCAACTGAAATTAGAAATAAATATAAGAATATTGAATAACTAATTAGATACTGATGCGAATTAAAACCAATATTTATGTTAATTGTTCGAAAAATATTTTTTCTTCTGAATGATGGCTTGTTTTATTCTTATAATAATATCACTTTGTGGTGATATTATTATTTATATAATATCACTTTGTGGTGATATTATTATCACTTTGTGGTGATATTATTATTAAAATAAAACACAAATCACTTTGTTTTCACCACTGTATTAGATTATTTAATCTTCATATTTTGAGAACAATGTCCTCTTCTTCAGTACTGTTTGTGTACACAAACAATCCTGAAGGAGAGAGATTGTCAAAAAAATGGCGGCGAATTTACTTAAAAATACGCGCGACAGCGGGACTCCTTAACATTATTGCAAACACCGTGCGCATGTATACGGAATCGCGGCTGCGAGCAGAGTGCCCGGTTGGTCGGCTCGCTGCAAGTATGTACCTCTCTACTCCGCAACGAACCGCGCGGCGTCACTCGCACCACGCGCGGATTCCATATATACTTAAACTAGCTGTGCCCGCGCGGCTTCGCACGCGTATATTTTTAGTACACTGTTTGGATCGTCATAGAACTTTCGCGAACCTTCTAGAACATTCTCCTTCCAGAACTTTAAGAAAATTATCGAATGTACAGGAACCTTCTAGACACACCGACACATTCCGCCACTCAGTGTAGAACTTTCGTGAATTTTCTAGAACCTTCTCCTTCCAGAACTTTCTAGAGCACGTTTTCCCGAACCTTCTAGATTCACCGACACAGTCGGCGCGCCTATTTTGAAACAGTCTGAAGCATTTTCCGCCTTCCCATAACAAAAAAATGTGGTATTTTATGGTACATGAGACAGATTTGTTTCTGGGCCTTTGTGCAGACATCTGATTGGAATTATAGATCGAGGGCTAATAGATCTTGCCGGAACTCGATACCCCCGCTTCGTGGGAGGGAAACGTGTTAATTATAGCACCGCGGCGAGCGCAACCTGTTCGAGAGCGCGCCGCACCGGTCTGAATGCAAATCTTTGCACAAATATTGATACCTTCTGTTTGATATCGCGCTGGACGAATGAGAGGATGCTGAATGTGCGTGTATTACAATGACGTGCGAAAGTTTGGGAACAACCCAGGAAAAAAGTAAAAAGCCAGTATTATAATGTACAAATTACCATGTTTCCATATCATCTTATATTTTTAGAAATTTCTCTAACTACTGGATAATTAAGGAGCCAAACATCACAAAATTTATAAAACTGGGAAGACTTCGGTGGCTGGGTCATGTGGAGAGAATGTCCGAGCATCAAGCACCAAAGTCCCTGCTGAACTCAAGGCCAACAGGGCGAAGGAGCTTAGGAAGGCCAAAATTAAGATGGAGTGACAAAGTCCTCGAAGACATTCTGCCTTAGAGCTTCGGAACTGGAGAGAGCTGGCACTAGTCCGAGATGAGTGGAGGAAGATTATTGAGGAGGCCAAGACCTACCATTGGTTGTTGTGCCAAGAGTGATGATGACTGGATAATGTATACATTTTTTTCTTTAATGTATCGTTTTTTATTGTATCATGTGTTTATCTGAATACATGATACATTTACATTCCTAAATTACACATCGCTAAGCAACTTCATTTTTGCGCGCTGTCAATATTTAACCCACTTTTTGATCAAAAATCGCTCCGACATTTGGCAGAAAGTCGTATTCCAGATGGCAATATAATAATCATTCATCCATTCTACAGAACAAACTTATTAAAAAAATAATTTATAATGCGCACATTATAAATGCCGGGGAAATCTCTACTGTTAAACAATTGATGTTTGAGTTTTGAGGTTAATAGCTTTCGGATAAGAAACATGTTTTCGAAGAAGTTTGAATTGATTGAATGTGCTGTTTTTTTTTTAAAATAATTTTTTGAGCATTGATAAGACTGAAAGTAATTTTTGAAATTCGCGCTTTGCATAAAATCTCGTTTTTATTCCCATGAAATATTAATAATGTATTTTGAAACATAAGAAAGGTATTATTTTTCTATAGCATGTTTTTTGGTTGTGTATATATTTTTAATTTACCGCTAAATTAAGAGTGAAAATTTAAAAGAAAGAGAAGAAATTAAATTTTTAAAATCATCACAGAATTTTTTCTAGAGGGTCTTAAAACTTCTTCACTTTACTGTATATCTAGAAGGAACATTAGGTATCTGTCAGAATAGTGGTGCAGCCGAAGGTCTCGTGAGGCTGGTATTTCGCAATCTGTAATGACTTTTCAATCAGTTACGGCGCTAGATCAATTGGAACTGGAATATAATGTATTTTTCCGGCATTTCATTATAAAGCGATGGCATTTTATACAGAGCTGATTAGTGAGTATGCACCTCTGCGCCATTCTGTGGACTACTTATTGCAGGACTGTTGAAATTATCAGAAGTTTCGATCAGTCTGCCGTACAAATGCTTGCAAAGCAATTGTTCTGGCATCGTTTAAAATAAATGCCCAGTTTTTAAACATTTTGTGAATGAAAATTTCTGAAATTAATATATGGTAATAATATTTATATGTTTGTATGTTTGTTCAGAGAACAAAATTACTGGATTAATCCACAGAGGGATAATTATTCATTAAGATAAATTATAAAAGTCTCACATAGACGTAGATATTTGTATACAAAATGTGTGTGAATATTTTTTATAGGATGGCCCAGGGCTTACGACATGTATGAGCTGGCTTCAGTGATCATTCCGTCGTAAGAACATCCACACATTATCATTTTTTTACGATATTACCTTACGATTACGTAATAATCGAATTGGTGAACGTTGCGTTGTCTAGAGTACTCTAGTGCGATTTTTCCTATAAATAGCTTCGTGTTTGGGAGATTTCTATAATTTATCTTAATCAATATATGCATTGCGCTGATGGTGTATTGATTCGATGATAAATCCTTCTTGAGCTTTGAAATGGTGCGAATGTCATAAATTCTAAGGATATTGGAAGATGTCTAACTAGCAAAAGGGACCCGCCTTTATCCACGGGCTCCCGTGGTCCTTCCGTGGTCTATGTGCAAATGTGCATATATCGCGGTATATGTACCGTGAATGAATTATGTAAAGGGGTTTCACCTAGTAGATTGAAAAAAATGACGTTTGGACTGTTTTCGACGAACGAATCCAGTTTTTTAAATTTTTTCAAGTATTTCAGCGCCATTCTATAACATTTAATTAGCTTAATCAGTATATTAAAAAATAAAAAAATATATGTAGGTATGTGTAAATAAATAAATAAATAGTTTACGCAAAAGGGTTGATACATAGAAAGCAGTTTAGCACTGTGATGCCGGCACTAAAAACCGCACAATTTACCAGAGGTCTGGTATGTGAATTTAAAGCCATTAAAAGGATAATTACGATTGCGGTGACCTCAATGATAATGATTTTATAGTGTACTACAGAAAAGGCATTAATAATTATTAATCCAAAGCACTGACCTCACAGCGTACGGGGTATTTTAATTAACGATTTCAAGAGAGGACTGGCGCCTCGATTATTGTAGTTTGTTCCGATCCGATCATCACCCACGTGCCGTTCTCCCGACGGTAGAAGTAAATATCTTGATGATGTGAGTATCTTCTGACTTTCCACGCGATGTGTGTTCCGGTTCTGAAGAGCACGCTAGTTCAACTATTCTGGGACGACCATTGAAGGGCACAATATTTCAAGTATTCCGGGACTACTAGGCTAATTGGTTTAACTACTTACGGCTGCGTAAGGAGAGTTATCTAAGGGATGAGCGAATTTGAGAATTTCCGTTAATTGTAAAATTATATTCACCGATAATTATGTCTGCCTTACTTACGTACTTATCATCACGCCGTTTCTCCGCGGAAGTAGGCAGACAGAACTCCTCTATCCTGACACTGTCTTCTGTCATGACTTTTGTCTCATCCATATTCATACATCTTCGCATAAAAGCTCGACGATTATTTAGGCTACTAACAGGACCATCCTCCAGTACCTGATTAATTTGGTCATGTCACGTTTTCCGTCGACCTCTCTTTCTGGTGCCATCAGCACTTGAGTCATATATTTTTCTTACCATTCCTTCCTCATTCATTCGCTCATCATACCTATCCAAACCATCTGAGCGACCCTTTTTTCATTCTACCAACTATGCTAAAAATCTTCATTCTTTACTCTATCATAAATGCGTCTAAGTGATCTTATCATCTTCCAACAAAGCCGGTAGTAGCTTGAGAAGAATACCTGAACTCCTATTGAGATACTTTATAAGCCTTTTCATAGCAAGCAAGGCCAAAAATACCGTAACTCACATCTAAAAAAAAGTGATCTCTCATCTCTACAGCATTCATTTCAGCAGCATTTCGTTCCTCTTCTGCCAGCTCCAGGCTTCACCTCCGTACGTCAGTGCTGGTACCAGAATCCCGTGGCGTACCGCCCGGTAGACATATATGTCTACCTAGGACAACAAATGTCCACATCAGGCATATGCGATGAAATTGTTCGCAGAACAAAGACATCTACATATAATTTTCAAAAGTAATGCCTTCCACCGTGTCTAAAACGAAAATTGTTCAATGCACATTTAGTGCTCACATATGGCTGCGAAACTCTCGAACTTACGAGAATTTTTCTATGTGTGCTTTTAAAAACATTAAAATTAGCGCAACAAGGCTGCATTATCTTGTCCATCGTGAGGTATTAGGCTTTGAAATATTGAATTAAGCATCGAAAAATAAGACTCCATTAATTTGCTCATTCTATTATGTCCTTACATATGAAATTGGCGTTTAGTATGGGAGGAACATAAAGCCGATTTTTTTTTATTATAATATATTTATTTAATCAAAGTATGTACCATTGCTATCTATGCACTTTTGCCATCTCATAGGTAGTTCATCGATCCCTTTACTAAAAAAACCATTCGGACGGGAATCAATAAAATCTTTAAAGGCGGTTTGGACTGCCCCATCGGAGTTGAATTTTTTCCTTTGCAAGAAGTTATCCAAATTTCGAAAAAAATGGTAATCTGTTGGGGCAAGGTCCGGAGAGTACGGTGGATGTCTTAGACATTCCAATTGAAGCTCCTCTAATTTGGTAGCCGTCTGTTGTGCAGTGTGTGGTCTAGCGTTATCACGAAGCAGCAGTGGGCTAGAGCGATTAACCAGCCTCGGTTGTTTAGCAGCTAGCTTTTCCATCATGATTTGCAGTCGCTGACAATAGACATCTGCCGTAATCGTCTGGCCAGATTTAAGAAAGCTGCAGTGAACGACACCAGCACTAGTCCACCAAACGCTCACAACTAACTTTTTTGGAGTCGATTTTCGCTTGGGGCATGGTTTGGCTGGTTCGGCAGGGTTCAGCCATTGCGATGAGCGCTTCCGATTATCGTACAGGATCCACTTTTCATCACAGGTAATGATTAGATTTAAAATCCCTTCATTATTGTGCCGGTTGAGTAATGCAACGCAGCAGTCAACGCGCGTTTGTTGATTTGCTTCACTCAATTCGTGAGGTACCCACCTTTCAAGCTTTTTCACCTTACCAATTTGCTTCAAGTGGATTAAAACAGTTTTATCACTAACACCGCAGCCTGCAGCTAACTCGGATGTGGTTTGCGATGGATCCGCTTCCACAATAGCCTTCAAGTCTTCATTATCAACTTTGGTCTCCGGCCGTCCACGGGGCTTGTTCTGCAGGTCGAAATTTCCAGAACGAAAACGTTGGAACCAAAAACGCACTGTGTTTTCTTTTGCGGCACCGTCGCCATACACATCATTAATCCTTCGAGCCGTTTCTGCAGCACTGGTGCCACGGTGGAACTCGTAAATAACGCGATATTTCAAGTTTTTCATTTTGTAAACTGAGTGACGCAAAGAAAAAAACAATTGAGGAAAAAACAAATGAATTATAATTTTCAAAACACAAATACATGAGTAAATAGCTGTATAAATTTGGATTTGGAATTCCTAACCAAAGAGAAGATATTTGAGATCAAATTTGCCAGTACGGCAAAACGCCAATTTCATATGTAAGGACCTAATATATTTTTGAAAACATGAAAATAATATGCACAAGAATTCAAATGTAGAACAAAATTATGGTCTCTTGTAATTGTAACCGCAATGATAGTAAATTTTATAGAAATTAATAGTAGTTCCTTAATATATTTTCTGTGTACATGTAATTAATTCACAAAAAATTTCAAAGCTTGATCAATTGGGTATGTTAACACGAAAATAAATAAATATTTGAACCACCCATAAAACTTATAAATAGGGATTTATAAAATATGATTATGTAGACTAAGCCAGGGTGGGCCGCATTTCGCAGTAACTACAAGCATAAATTTTATCGCATTAGCCATAACTTACAAACCTGGCAATTTTAATTGGAGGCATCAAATACTTATGCAGGAGAAGTTATTTTATCGATCAGAATTGATCGAAAGACCGAATTCAGTGGGCGAGGATTTTTGTTGGATGCTTAAAAGTGAGGAACCTTTGGCTATCGGAAATATAACACCATGCTGACAGCATTGCTTCAAAAAGATAAGACAACAATAGATGTAATTTAGCGAGTTGATTGACTAGCTTTTACTACCAGGTTTCATCAGAGATTGGATTCGTGCATGTAATATTAATATAATTTTCTCTTATATTTCGCTGAAAAAATTATGATTGCAAGTAATAAAAAAGCCAAAAAAATCACAAAAGATTTATTTTAAGTCATTGTCAACACAGTAGAATAAATTTCCTTTTTTTTTAAGATTTTATCTTTTTGGGAAATATTTATTTTATTTTATTTCTTTAATGCCCCTTGGGGCTTTTACATAAACAATAATCAATAGTATAATACAGTAGTATGTATGTATAACATAAAAAACAATTGACACCGAGACTATGAAAGGCAGCACATAAAAACAACCGAAATGTTGGTAGTCACTAAGAAGACAGTTAGAAGAACTTTCTACAAACGACTCCTTGAAATTTAAATATGAATAATTTTACGTCTTATTTTTTACAGTTAGACGCATATTTCAATCTCCACTCATAACTCATAATAGAAATGATATTGCAGGATAAAATTAGTCGCGTTGACTTAGAATTCTAGGTAGTATAAACGGTGCAAATACTAAGCTGCCTTCTGCTGTAGTGCAGTAGACATGAAAATTGCTTTATATGTATATGTATAGGTCCTATAAGTTGTAATTTTCTTTTACGTAAACTTTTTTGAAATAAACATGAAATAATTTTAAATGATCAGATATAAATGTTATATTTCACATAAACCTGTTTTTTTCAAATTTTCTGGCAGTTCATTGAACGATACGAAACCTTTAAAATACAAACTATTTTATGTTTTTGTCAAACTTTTTGTGGAAGTCTAAAATTTCACCGACTTATTAAATTTATTTTTGTAAATCTATTACACCTCAAAATATTCATCATGGCCCTGTTTCGAGCTTTTTAATTTTCTTTTTTCAGTTTCATTTTCCATAAATAAATAGTCTTGAACGTAATAAACGTGCAGAGTGACAATAGAATTATATCCTTATTGCAAAGTTGTAAGGTGAACAACTTTTTAGGTCGAGATCAAAATATGATCTATGTGATTTTTTAAGCCTGAGTTTTTCTGGAGTGTGTAATTAGAACTAATGGCCTACTATAGCATCAAATCTAAAAAAAATATCAGGATGCCAGAGGACACCGTTAAAGTGTTTTTCTGCGTGGCACAAACAAACTCGCTTTGTTATTACCATTAATCGAAACAAAACTAGTCTATATTTCAGGACAAACGAGCAACAACAGGTGATAAATTGGCTTTCACTGCTCGCGGGATTTATCATCGGGTGTAACATGACCTTAAGCTGTGCTACGAGCGATTATTTTTAAGTGCCCGTTAAAATAAAATACTAAAAAATCCCATTTCGCACTTTTACGGTGGACGCACTGTAACCGTAGCGGCGCGGTCTACGCGATCAGTCACCGCGACCGCTCTCCGCACTATTTTATGGTCCGTTCGCGCAGACGTGGGCGAGCCGAGACGCCATCTCGCCGTCTGCGGCCAACTTGTCGGAAAAGGCGAACCGGCAACCGCTGCTGCTGCCGCTGTTATCAAAAACTTGTTATTTTTCGCTGGCAGAGTTGTTAAATTCCTCGTTATGCCGCGTGGGCGGCGCCAACTTGTTTCTGATTGCCCGGTATCATGAGTGACAACTTAACAAGGGGAACAAGGTTGATATTTCGAAACAATTTATGAAACCCCTTAGCTTATTATTATTAACAAGGGGCCAAATCTTAAATCGTTTCGGACATACTTTATGGACGGTGCAAAAATGAATTGGTGGCCATCGTAGCCCAGTAGGAATGACACTGGCTTCTCACAACTCAATCCCCTATGAGGTCACAATTATAATATAGGTAGTTTACACAAGCCATGTTTTAGTTTCTGTGCTTGGGCCTCTTGACCTGTTAAGCGTAAAAAAGTCAAATTTAATTAATTTTATTTATTGCGTTTTAGCACATGTAATCCACCCTATTCTCAAGATAATAAGTGTTATCCTAGAGCATACAATAGACGCGACGTGCTTATTTAAATTCCATCACGTCAAAATTGACGCCTTTATAACGCATATATACTAAGACACGATTGCAAAAAGAAATTTCAACTCGGGTATTAATTTTCTTAGCAATATTACTTTCACTAGTTCATCTTCCCTTAATTAAATATTCCCGTTACAATCACATTCAAACCAATAAAGGCCGGTTGTATCAACTCAGATTTATCTTTCATTTCAAGATAGATTTTTGCGTTTTCCACCAATCAAACTATCCGTTTTCGTAAAAATGTATGCTTTAAAATATCTATTACTATTAATCAAGTCGATACAACGGGCCCTAATGTGGGCTTCTATTGTCAGTTTCTAATTAATAAATTAATTGTTTTTCTACCTAATCCATGCAATTTTTTTCTGTATATGAATTTAGTCAGTTTAATAATTCAGTTGTCGACGAGAGATTCTGATACTCTCGAAACTCGAGTACTAAAATATAAAATATAATTACACTCAAATACAGATAATATTATATTTCTTCAAGAACACATTCGTATTTGTGAAATTGTAATTTTTCACAACAAAGTCCTGTGAAATTTTAAAACCAAATTAATTAATCAATTAGAAAGACATACAGAAAAAAAAATCAATTAATAAAAATGAGAATTACATATAAGCTCGATATATTCACGGAAACATAGAGGCCCCGGAAAGGAGGTGACCTGGGTTAGAATCACAGTAGTAGCCTAATATTTTTTCGTGAATTTGATTTTTCTGTTTTTCTTTCTAATTGATGAATTAATTTGGTTTTCTATTTCTTCATTCATTTTAATGATCATTTTTGACAACGTTCAGAATATACTTTTTTTGCGGTTAAGAGAGTATTGAAGTAATTTTATAACACAGTTCATGTTAAATACTAACTAACGAACCATCACGCCGTTTCCTAGGGGTAGGAAAAGAGGAAAGAACGCCATATTCTTCTACCTTGGCACACCACTTTAGCTTCGGCTACATTCATATATCTTCTCATGCAAGCTCTATGGTTGTTGACGCTTTTAACAGGGCCATTCTCCAATATTTGTAGTATTTGATTATGCCAGGTCTTTCGCGGACGCCCTCTATTCCTGTTACCTTCAACGCTCGCCCTCTATTCCTGTTACCTTCAACGCTCGCCCCAAATATTTTCTTAACCATATTTTCCTCGCTCATACGCTTTACACGAAGCACTCGTTACTTTATTCTGTCTACCATACTACAGCCATCAATCACCACATTCTCTTTAAATTTGTTCATTCCTCACTCTATCGACCAAAGATTTTCTACACGAGTGTAATATATTTTCTTAATCATCCTTTCCTCGCTCATACGTTCTATATGACCAAACCATCTCAGCACTTCTTTATTTATTTTGTCTATCACACTACAGCTAGCAATATATTCAAGATCAATTTCAATATTGTAAATAAATGGTCTACTTTTGGGTCTAGGATCTCCCTGTTCCGGATGGGGACTAACCGTGTATGTAAGTCCCCGCGACTGTGACTAACCGTGTGACTAACCATGTGTGTCTTTCACCAACCATGATTGCGACCGCCGCAGTCGAGTTCATTCGGCGCCAGCGGTAACAAAATGTACTAACGAGTAATTAATGATTCATAAACATTGTCCGATCGTGAGATTTAAATATACAATCTGCGGTTTCTGACATTAACGCTGCTAAACTATCATTCTCTCAATAATTTAATGCACGATTAATTCCCACTAAACTATACATTAGCTGAGAAAATATTTCTGCGAGTCTACGGTGGAGGTTCACTCTATCGGACATCGCTGGGAAATTAGAATATATTTAGAATATATTATGGAAAATCTTAAATGATAAACAATCTATTGAAGCTATTTGATAAAATAATTGATACGTCAATAGACTATCGATACGGTAATGTCAGTCAGACGAAAAAACCCCATATCGTGAGTAATTCAATTTAGAATATGTGAATGGGTTTATGTATTTTATGTATTCTGAAATTAAACTTGACAACCCTTAACAATGTCAGAAAATTAATAGTTTTAACCTTAATGTATTTAAAAAATCAAGAAGAATACAAAATTAAGAACAATTTGCACATTAACTGTAAACTAATTTTTCTATAAATTAACTGTAGACAACTATTTCTATAAAAATTCTATAAATTTTCGATTAAAAAAAAGATAAGAGAGTAATTTTTTATGACATAATTTATGTAAAAAATAATACACTAGCAAATCAGAGTAACATCATGGGCTAGTGGTTAAGATTCTCGCCTATTCATCAGTGGTCGGCTATTTTAGCCCCATTCTAGGAGACTACTTGGTCTTGCTTTCATAGAACAAGCTTATTTTGGAAATAGTAAAAATATTGATGTGACATTTTTTTTTTAAATAGAGATGCGAACACGGAATTCGTGTCACATCAATATTCTTACTATTTTCAAATTAAGCTAAACTCTTGTGCTACGAAAATAGGACCAACTTGCTTGTCTGGAGTGCGATTCGAACCTGCGACCTTTGGATCACGAGGCGAGAGTCCTAACCACAAGACCAACAAGCTACTCACTCACCGCACGAAAGTCCTAACCACAAGACCACAAGACATATATTCCGTGTTCGTATTTCTATTTAAATTTTAAATATTCTAACTTATTAATGTACCATCATACATCCCTCAGGCCGCAGGGGCGTGCAGTAAGAACAAGAAGCATTACTTTTATTTAAACATGTATTTAGAAAAAAAAATCGAAATTAAATATTTATCAGGCAGAATATTATGAATTGTAAAATCAGAATAATTTGTTAATTATTATGATAGGAATATTACGAGATGTATCGCTTATTTCGGTTTCTTTTCAAAATATATGCTTAGGAAAAGTCATGCTTCTTGTTCTCACTGCACGCATCTGCCGCAAGGGTAAGCAGAGAGGATATTACGCAATAATCTTCTATCCTTGCACACTATTTTTGCCCCGTCTAATTTCGTACATCTTATCACGCACGCTATTCGGTTGTTGAAGCTTTTAATAGGTCCATCATCGAATATTTGGTTTATCTGTAATTCCAGGTCTTTCGATGATCTCTATCCCTGTTGCTTTCAAAAATTGCCTCCTACATTTTCTTTACAATACCATGAATTTTGTCATTATTTAATGTGTTATAAACTTAATATTTACCGTGTCAATTTATAATGTTCCACATTAAAAACTATAGTGACAGATTGCTGCTTTTGTCTGACTTTTTTATTGAATCACGGAGAAACATAAGGTGACCACGTACTACATAGTTAACTACGGAGGACAATGATCTGACAATGACAGGACAAGGATCTGTCATGCGGTACCCAGATTGGAGATTTAGTCCACTACAAACGAAGTAATAACACTGACGTTTACTACAAATGTGAGTATAATTTGGATTACAAAAGTAGGTAATTTATTTTATCATTTACGGCACACGTTAGAATGGTAAAATACACATTTTTAACGCTAATAAATAATGATACACAGTCGTACATATGATGTACAGAGATATGAAAATGTGGATGTTTTTGAATGAAAGACTAAATTTAATTAATTGAAAGAATAAATAATAAATTATGTCAGATAAATATTTAATAGATAGATGGTTTTCATTTGTTTTGTGTCCCCTTCTTGTAAAGGGTGTTTATTTTAGAGGTTGAGAATTTTTGAAAATGAAATTAAGACCATATGAATCATGGTAATGGTCTATATATAGGTTTTATTGGAGAGATAATGTCATGCCATTAGGGTTCTAATAAAACTTAAAAAAAAACTTATTTTGACATTAGCAAGCTTGTAAATGAAACATTTGTAAACAATTTAAATTTTACTATAAACAAAGTCACCAGACAGTAACTTTAGCTCGATCACTATTCTATAATTCTATAATTATAAATATCGGATTCGATAGAATATTCCACTCGTCTCGGGTAATGCTTTTTGAGTGCCATTGTTTATCGTACGAATTCACAGTTCGCTATCAAAATACAGACTAATTTGTCAGCGCGGCCACGAAGTAATTATTATCGAATACTCGATTAATCGATACTTCTGGTAAATTTTTGCATATTCGACCGGCTCCCAGACCTTTCTAAAACACTTTAAATTTTATAGACTGTTCCGAAATCTTCGATTGTGTGTCTCAATCATTGTTATGTTATTGACATTGAATTGCTTTACTGGTCGGTAAATAATGAGTGTAATTTTATTTCATTTTATTTGAAACAATAACACAATACATGGTACGAAATACATACAAAACCAATGTAATACTTATTTTAAATATATCCAATATCCCAACTACATAATTATAAAAAATAATAATGTAGTAGTAGTATAGTAAAACATTTAAAAAAAATTGAAGTACTTTTAATTATTTTATTTTTATTTTTAACGGTCTACTAGGTACAAAATGCATAAGAAAAACATTAATATATTTTGAACTCGACCCAATATTTCAATTACCAGTGTCTTCGGCCTGCTCTAGCTACATGCAGGTAGGTATATATTTAATATGTTAATGATTTCCAATGCAATCATACACGAATTGGCACACGTCCTATATAGCACATAAACCTGTACAGTGTAAGTGGCGAACAAACAAACAAAATAAAATTTGTAACAATTATCGACATAGAGTAACAAGAACATCAAAAATTTAGAGCAAGTTTTGAGATTGTTATGCCTAAGAGAATTATCATAAATAAATAATTGATATTATGTGTGTTAGGTGTTCAGATTATTTTATATATGTATAAATTTAAAGACTTTAGTCAGTAATCATTAAATACCTTTGATCGTCTATACCAGGCTATGCTACTAGACGCTCTTGCTTCCGAGATGTTCCCTGTCTGTTCCCTTGCACCTTCTAATACAACCAGTACGTTTACGAGGCCCTAACGTCCATGGTCCTCTTTCAAAAAGCCTTATCTTCGGTCGCCAGGTTTAACGACTTGTTGTACCCCTATATTACATCTGTCTCCCTATCTCTCCATCAGGAGTCAGGAGTTAGCTCCACGTGACCCGCCTAACAGCGGCTCTCCCCCGCCTTATCTTTACGCTCATCTCCACCAAGCATTGTTTCCTTATGTCGTCTATTCCTTCTTGGTCACAAATCCTCATTGCGCAATTTAACCCTCTAGTGCCAGGAGATACGAGGTGGCTTATACTCAAATTCGGAACCTTCAGAGACTTCTACCTTTGCAGTTTAATCAATACCCTCCCCGAACAGATATTCCAATATTCAAGAATAGATGGGACATGCTTATTTTCGTAGGGTAAAGTTTATATTCAAAATTTAAGAAATATTTTCAATATTTTACCTGAAATATGGCTTTAATGTAATATTTAGGTGCTTCAGATGAAGAAATTAGTACATGTGAGTGAAAAAAAGAGGTTTTCTCTTTTAAATAATATAATTACTTATTTTATTTCATATTTCGTTTGCAAGTTGTTTACATCCTTTATAATGTCTTTTTTTTTTAAATAATTTAATTAAATGCTTATTCCGTTCCCTACATGTAAAAGTAACGTCATTTTTGACGGGTTACAGCTAGTATATCACATAATTCTAATTAAAAAACAATTTACGTGATATAGATAGACACATCCTTTTAATGATTACAAGTAAACCCTTATTTCACAAGATTAGGTACATAATAAGTGTCGGTTAATTAGTAAGTCGTTGTCTGTGCTAATTAATGCATGTAAGGAAATATCTCATCTCGCAAGTTTACCCCTAACCATTCAAAACTTCATCAAAATTTGTCGAAATCTATATACAATAATATATATAATATACCTAGAAAATTGTATATTATATTCTTCAAGTAAATTTTTTTACAAAAGGAATCAAGACATGCTTTTTATGAATTGCAAATTATTGAGAATAGATCAGTTTAGTTTGCAAGCCAGTTATCAAATACTTATAATTAGTTAAATATTTTATCCATAAAGGATTCTTGTACGTATAAATCTCAGTGAAATAAAATTGGTGCTTGCAAGAAAAGAAATTGACATAACAAAGCAGTTGATATCAATACGTTTTTTGAAATCTTTTTTCTTTTTAAAAATTAACGAAACTATGTTTTGGCAGACAAATGATAATTTGAAAGCTTGTGATGTAAATGATGTTGAGCGCTGAAAACAATTGCGTTAACTTAGAAATTTCAAACAGTATTAGCTGTATAAGTATGACGCCACATAAAGGTTTTGCTCTTTTGTATTTCAAAAAGTTTCCGCTTTGAAATTCATTAATTTTTAACAAGCTCCCGTCTGAAAAGATCGATTGGGATGATTTAAAAATAATAAACAATGTAGAATTAATATAATTTCGATAAATTCAAAACAACATTATGATATTATTAACAATATCAAAATAACCAATCATTTTCGAATAAAAACATTTCCTCTGGCATTCAAAATGGAAAAAATTGCTATGAATAAAATTCTGTTTCAATGGTTTCCATTGCGTGTGTTTAAAACAAGCAGACATTATTTTGAAATATTAGTAAATAATTAATTTTAAGAAAGTCATCAATCCAGATCATCAGATCAATAATTAAATTGTGTATTATATGCATTGTGTTGTTTTATTTCAGAATTAGTTATATTTAATCATTTTAATATGATTCTCAAAATTTTAGTAAATAGCAAGATTTAATTTTTTTATTTTTTCAATAACAGAAAAATAACTTTGTTGTAACATTATTTATATTAATAAAAATAAACAATTTTTATCAATATAATTAATAAAAACGTACTTTGTTTTTTTTTTTAAAATTCAATTTAATTTTTATTAATTGTATTAATAAAAATTAAATTTTCTACAAAATCATTTTGCTCTTTTTGAAGGAGTCACTGTTAAGCACTTTTATTTTAAATAATGGTTTTACATAAAGTGTTTTCTTTTTAATAATACATATTTCAAATTATTGTTTATTGTATTAATCATTGTACCTTTCAAAATTCTAGCCAAATAAATATGATTTAGTACCCTAAATTATGTTGCCGTTACGCCTATTAATTTTATATTTAATTTCGATTTTTTATATAACAATATTAATAATGATAAAATATTGTTTAATGAAAAATATAAATGTTCTTTAATCACGTATACAATTTAATAAATACTAGCCGTAATCCGTGAAAAATCACGGTAAATAATAATAACCACTTGCCTTGCGTGACCAAGCAATATATGCCGCACGCTGATTGCGTATCACACTCTAATTATCTAAAGTTTTCATTCCGGCAACTTACGGACTTAACGACAGACAGACGGAAAGACAACGAAATTATTATGTTTGATATTTATCAAACCTCTATATTAAACCAATGTAATTAAGTAAATAAATATTATTTTTGTGTAACGTTAATTGTATCGATTAACTCAATTTAATCTGATAATGTTCCGTTTATTTGTCAAGCAATGAATCTCGCATTTTGAATGTTTAAGAATAAATCTAATCGTATTGACTTTATTGGTTATTCAAATTAAGCGAGTGAAGTGATTCAACGATAAGATATTATTGTACAAATCATACACTTTACGTGTTGGAATAATAGCACCCCCTCACTGAAATAGGATATATTTATGGGTTTCTCGTTGTGAAATATAGTACCTGAAAACTCTGATCGCTGTTGCTTGTAGGTGTCCGTTTTGAGAAGTTGCACCGCGGTTTCTATTGAGTACATAATCTCGCGAATTATTTCTCGTCGGGGGAAAGATAAAATTGTTGCAACGAAACCGAATGAAGATATCAAGTATTTATGTTGGCGGTTGCATTATTTGCTATGTGCTTAATCCAATTTGTTTCGTGACAAGATAAAAGCGGTTTGAGTCCTGGATAAGCAGACACAAAAATAATGTCTATCCGTGGCGAATGGAGTAATAACTTTCCATAGATTAATGTAATCATTATTAACTCTTACGCAACATTTGCATGAGAGTGAGTAAAATTACAAACTAATAGAGTTACTTAACTCTAATATATTATATATTTTATACTCAAATTATATACACAATATATACAGACTGTAATAAAGCCAGTCAACAATACTTTACAGGTAGATCCCTACCGAAATTATTAATCGAATATATCAATTGTTATCAAGATAAACTACCTCAAAGTTTGCATTTTTTAAATATTTATCTTAATGTGTAAACGTTGGACTATAATAAAAATAAATTATATCGAATATCGATAATTCGCAAGTCAAATAAAAATATAATACTAAAACTGCAGAACCTTATTTAAACCTTTAAAATACCAGATGCCTTTTGTTGATTTTATATTATTCTTAACCATAAAAATTCTTACCTTGACCTTTTGAGAGAAGATCTGTGATTAATTAGTAGCACCTTACCTGAAACAAAAAAAAAGTTAATATTAGTATCTAAGCTTAACTTTACTCTTGTATTATATTATGTTTAACGATTGCGAAATACTCAAATACAGCTAAATATATTTTCAGTGCCTATCTATTATTAGTTCATTTTAAATTAAGTTTTGTTTTGAGAAAAATATTAATTTTTACTTTAGTAGCCTAATGTATTAAAATAAGTAAAAAAAAATGAAGAGATGGTTTTATACGCTTTTACCCATGCAGTACCCAAAAATTTAACACGTTGTTTTAGGCCAGCGCCACGCTAATCGTATCTTCCGTCGCGGAATGCCGCTACATTTCTTTTCATACAATATTCGCTTATCAAACACACTACGCGGATGATCGGTCGATTCATTTGATTTGACGCGCGGAAGATGCGCGTAGTGTGGCGCCGGCTTTTAAGTTTAAAACAAATTTTCGAACGGCATGTTCCTCGCTGTTTCTGTTGCTCTTGCTTGTGAGTGACGTGATTAATAATTATTTAATGTGAGTGACGTGATTATCAATTTTCATCGAAATAAACAAATCATGTCGAAAATTTAGTAATGTGTAGTCATCCACTCTGCATATATGTTGAAATTTTCAGAGCTCTAACTATTCGGAAAATTGGTGAAAATCAATTACAATATTCCATCACAACAAAAAAAAAACAGATAAAGAGAGTTAAATAAAAGCATGTAAAAATAGAATACCTGCGCAGGTCTGCTCACTTCTTGCGTCATATTTTGGCATTATTACTAAACTATACTCGTATAATACATTTTTAGCAAAGCCTTCTCTCGAACCGATGGCATTTTCTTAGTAGAATCGTGTAGATCGGTGGTTCTCCAATATAATACAGTATTCCTTTACCATAATATCTTCAAGGAATTATGAGTTGCTGATTATAGAATGGTTTGATAATAATAAATGCCAATATAGGTACCTACATCTAAGGTTCCAGAATCGCTATTAATATTTTATTAGCATGCTCTACGCATTACTATGTATGTGTAATATGGCTGTTCTTACGTATGCCTGTAGAGGCAGTAAAAAGATAAATTATGAATGTATAGTTAATGAAACAACGGTGCAAAACCACTTTAAATTTTATTCCTCGGAAAGATTAAAGTTATAAATAAATTAAAAACCACTTAGACAGTTTTTTAATGTACTTTCATTACAATACATTGCTCTCTTGTGGTTGGTGTTATGGTTGTTTAACATATATAATAAAGGCTGGGTTCCAATTTTCATACTACAAGCACTTTAGCATAGTTTGATAATGTTTAACTTATTATGTAGGTGATGAGTTTAATCGACTAAAGGTTTATGTATGTTCAATTAGTTGAGGAAAAATTGTATTCTTTTAAGTTATTTAAATTAATAACCATTTCTTCAATTCCTTAGGTGGGTGTTTGTTTAATTTTAATTTGCTAACAGTATATTGTTAAATTAAAAAACCATTATTTTACTTATAAACTAATAAACTTTTATTTTAATTTTGCAGTTGATTTATTAAACACTACTTAGGTATATCCTTTTAAGAACTAATTTAATTTTATCTTACACACAGTCCAATTTTTTAATATAAAACCCAAGAACTGGCGGAACATAAAATTTTACAAACAGTAATAATAATAAATATCCCTTGTATTTTGCTTCATCATCTCTCAATATTATATAATTTGGAAGACAATCTCAATTACTTTTCAATATATAATAAATAAACAGGAAAAATTTACTCAATTATAAAGACATAATGTTACCTTAATTCTAATAGCATGTAGGTACATAAGTCAAATTTATCAATTTTACCGGTGAAGGAAAAAACTGATTATCTTTAATATTTACTATGAACCTACAAGCCATTATATGTTTATTTTGCTATCTGTACGGGTCTAAGAGACCCATGTCATATCTAAGGGTTTAAATTACATTAATTTTTGTGTCTTAATAATTTATCATTAAGTTATAAGGAACATTGTTTGTTTATTACATTTATCTATTATTAATAAGACTTCGATCTCCATTTGTAATACAAGAAACTATATTTAACTTCAATTTATTGAACAGTTCTAATAATTGCACAATAATTGCCATTAATTAGGTGTAAGATCTGATATTATTGCCATTCAGACAAGACTATTCAAGACCCATAAACATAAACACGCAAACCAACAAGGCAATCTAATTTTCATCTTAATGTAAGGCGATGTTTTCTTAGTGGATTTAATAGATGTAGAGCAAAGATTTCGGTTTAAAGAAAAACGAGAAATAAGAAAAGAAAAGGAGCCTCGAAACAGTTGAATAAAATCAGACCAATCAAGAGACAGCGGCATCCTGAACGAGATAGGCTTTTTTTTCAACCCCGGCAAGTGGAGCTAGACTGGCGGGTAATTAATAACCTCGCCCTCGCCCCCAAATCTTGGAGAAGCCCCCTTTTCAATTTATTTATTTTAAAGTCTGAGATAAGGGAGATTAATGTGGATTTTTAGAGTAAAGTTTCTTCAAAAAAATGTAGAATAGGTGCTTAAAATAATAGTTCCTATTAGGGTTGTTCCGAGTACTGTACTGTAAAATCCGAGTACTGTAAAATTCGTGAAACAAACATTTGTTTAAATAATATGGCATAGAACTTGCGAATTCAAGATTCTATTCTAGAATTCTAGATATTTGATTAAAAATAAACCATTTCTTAAAATAAGATTTTTTAAATCAAACAATGAGACTGATTCTTTGTTTGCTACATTTATTTAGTTAGTAAGATATGTATTATGTTTCGTGTTTATTACGTGTTTAAAAATTCGATTTAAATCATAATAAAATTAAAATTGAAATGTTTCCGAGCTTATTTCAATCATTTATAAATATTCAACAGTTTTTTACCGCTTTCGTTGAGTATTATATTCATTTTATATTTGTTATTACATATTACATTATTATATGAATTACTTTATCATCTTATATTATAAAATGTTTTTCGTGTAACATGAAGTTACTGTTATAGTTTTTGTAACCGTTGAAATAAATAAACAATTAAAATACAAATACGCAAAATTATGCCAAAATTAGCCTAAACGAATACAAATACAAATGAATCGTGTAATAACTGAGATATGTAACAACTTTTTTTTTATAAAACATTAAAACTATAATAAACTTCAATATAATGCTTAACTGTTTGACACTGAACAAAGCTAACGAGGAGATAAATTGTATTGTCTAATTGTTTAGAGTTGACATATTCGCACACCCGGCAGAAATTCTACGAGACAATCGAATTCAGACATAGCGTGCGAAATTTTGGCAGGTGAATTTGTAATTTGTAATTAATCTGACACATGAAACAATTAATTGATAGCAAATTATGCCGTGCAGTAATACGTGTATGTCCTGATGACACTACTGCCAGGATCATCGGCAAATTAGGATGGTCCCGGGGGAGGGGGAGGTCTCCCGCCTGCTCGAGGGGATGAAGAACGCGACAGGTTCTTCACTTGTTGCAGCATTGAGAAATGCAGGACGTCTAAAAAAATATAAAAGTCCTGTCGGAAGGATTTATGAGGGACTCCAGAGAATGAGACGGGTACTGAGATGAAATAAGGAAAATACGACAAACATTGAAAAGGAAAATAAAAAAATAAACACTTAAAATAGGCAAAACAGCACGTTGTTTCAATATTAGAATAAAAGAATACCAAAAATTCCAAAGTTGTAATGATTTTTCAGAATTCGTAAAATCATTCAAAAAAGATTGCTTGCGTTGAAACTTTACATCTAAATAATGGAAAAAGTCCTTCAAAATTTGATCCAATATAATTAATTATAAAATAAATTTGATGAATAATCAATTATTTGATATATTCCCCATTTCTATGTCCCTTTCAGACTGCAATCTACTCCCCAACCACAAATGAGGTGACATCCCCGCTTAACATTTGAATTCTTTACAAATTTAATTTATGGAAGTTATTGTGCGTCTGTCCTGATGAAAATACAGGGGTATCGAAACCGGTAGATATTTTTAAATAATCTACGTGGTTTATACATAGTAATAATAATCTTAGTTTTCGGAATACATAAAGAAATTTTGAAATATAATTTATTATTCTCCTCCCCATACTACAACCACAATCGAGGCCACACCTCCATCCTAAATTTTTGTATGGATAAGTTAATGTGCGTCCGTTTTGAAGACCGATTAACAGTGGTATTGATACCTATCAAAGTTAAATTAATCAAAGTGATTTATACAAAGTGAATTTAAGGTTTTATCAAACTAAACAATTATGTCCAACCAAGTACACACTATAAATATTAGAAATAGGAACGAAGAAATACAACGGATATATAACGGAATGTAAAAATGTATGTCATAATTTTATTGCAAAAAAAGAGGTTAAGTTGAAATATTCAGTTATGAAAAATCAATCAGATCCAATATGTTAAAGAGAAGAGTAAAAGTTTGATATGACTATATGTTGTATCACTTGTGTTGTTATCAACATAAATATGTATTATACAGGGTTATTTGTAAAACATTAATAACCTTGCAGGACTATATTCCTGCTTTAATTATGAGTCGAAAATGCAAACATGACCTAATATCAATAGCTATGGAGATATGTAACATCTAAGTTTACATTTTTTTTCAATATTTCTGAGTTATTTCAGTAAAACGTTGGACTATCATTACAGTAACTTATATGGAATATGAAAAAATCATTCCCTTTAATACAAGTAAAATAAAATAATAAATACCTTCCAATTCCAATTGAAAAACATTTCAAAGATTTTATCATTTTATTTAGCTTGTATTGAAACGAGTGAATTTTTCGTAATCGATATAAGTTATTGTGATGATAGTTCAACTTTTGTAATAAAATAAGTCAGAAATACTGAAAAAAATATGCAAACAAATGAAATTGCATAACTCCATATGAATATTAGGTTATGGTTGCTTGAACATTTTTGACTCATAATCAAGGCAGGAATACAGTCCTGCGAGGTTATTAATGTTTTCCAAAAAACTCTTTATATTGCGATTTGAACCATGATTTAATTTCTGTATTTATTGAGTGAAAACCGAGAAGATGTAAGAGTAATAATTAAAATAGAATACTGTTTGGGGTTCAATGTCGTACAGCCGATTTATTGCAGAATAACGCCGATTGAAATATGTACCTATACAGTTTACCTTTTCATAGGCAAGCACTTAGCCCGTATGCTTTTTACGGCATAAAATCATGTTTTTACATTGCAAATTTCCCAAAATGTGATGAACATAAAATATGTACTTGTTCTCAAGTGTTGTGAGAAATCCAAGTGGACTGCGCACGCAGTTTTTTTTATATGCGAAATCTGACGATAGCTTTAACAATATAACGTTGTATTGAAATAATGCATTAAATCCAAACGAAATTAGAGAAGGTACAAAGTATTGTATACTAGAGCTGCTAAAATAGATAATAAATGAAATGATGATAGCCAACGTCCGTTGAACGGATGGAGTACAAGGAGAAGAAATTAGCTACCTATATAAGATAATTTTGAAAACAAGCCCTCATAACCTAATCATAATCTGATATATTTCCAAACAATTAATTTTTGCTCGGAAATGACTCGGAATGCTAAACATTAAGATTTTGCATCACTCGATATAAATGAAATTGCTGATATGATATTCGTATCATATACAATTCCAGGAACTCCAGGAACTCCATCCTTAAATTAAGTTGAACCGTCCTGACCCCGCCGGGTACTTCCCTCCGCGTTCCCGCGAGAAATTCTTGGTAGAATGATCTCTTTTACTCCCAAAGGTCAAATGCTAATTATTTACAAAATTAATTATTTTATCGTGTAGCCAATTTAACGATAAGTCTGTTTACTTGAAAATTTTTCAGTAATCTGCTTAATGTCACTTCGTACTTTGAATAAATATTCGGAATATTGTAAATAGTAAAAAACATCATTTCTGATGTACTGCTTGAAATGAAATAAAAGATAACTCTCAACTAATTTATGACCGTAGAGTGGCCTAACTGATTGATTTGGTACGGTAAAATATTGGCAGACATCAAAAAACGTTGTTTGTAATTGTTCGAGTTTGAATAATATAATTGGTTTAAGTTCTTTTCTAGCCTAATATAAAATTATGCGACTAGATTTGTCCAGAAATTCGAAAAAGAAGTCTTTCTTTAACAGAAGTTAAGGACTGAAGATAAATTAAAAAAAAAAACATTTACGAAGGCATTTGAGAAGGTAGGAGCACTCTATTATCTCTGCCGGAAACGGCGCGTGAAGGCATGCCCGTTGTCTTGTCAAGTTTTCGAAAATTCTATCTCGTTGCATTTTTGTCGCACCGCTTATAATAAGGCTGCGATAAATCCCGCGTGACGTACATGTCAGAGCCCGCGATCCAGTCCTCGTTCCACGTGCCCAAGGCGCCTTCCCACGCACTGGATACCGCAACCTCTGCAGCGTCAGGTTGGCGAGCGGACCCAACACTTTCAAGCCCGACGTTTTTTAAACGGAAACGTTAAACGTTACCATTCTTCCGATGCCCGCAATGTTATGAAGATAGAACAAATTTATGGCTTCGGGGTACGCGAAGAACTCACGACCTTTGCACCGGTGCCTGTTACGATTTACACCGAACCCAATTGAATCTCACTTCTATAGAGAAAGCGCTGGAAATATATCCTTCCATCCGGTCGATATGTTATAAAGGGTTTTTTAATGTGATACGGTTTTAAAATGAATCAAAACAAAACGTATTCAAGATACAAACAATTTATTTATTTATTTTGAACTATACACATACGATTGCATAACGCTTTAAATAAAAAATCATTTAAATGCCAACATCGGCTTCGTTTACAGAAGTGAATCGTTGAACCCAATTTTCTATTACTTTATCACTAGCCGCCTACAAGAAAGCTCTTCTGGACAAATTTGGTGGTTTATAATTGGTTATTGATGTCATGTCTATCTCTTGTTTTTAGATTTATGAATTTTACATTTCATTTTATTTTACTGTCATTTTTATTGCTTCTTGAGTTTCAGATTTGATTTGTTTACAATTATTTCATTTTGTTGTAATTTTGTTGCTTCTTGAATTTCAGACAATTATTTTAATTTGTTGTAGTTTTATTGATTGTTGACTTTCATACTTGATTTGATAACTATTATTTCATTTGATGTAATTTTGTTATACTTTATATTATTCACTTAATGTTTAATTTTTCTTTATATATCACTTTATAAATTGTTTTTGATAGAATTATACCTTATGTCCTTTTTTTATTATTAACTATCAATCTATACATCTTTATATACATTGTTTTTTAATGGTACGTTGTACCGTGTAATAAATAAATAAATAAATAAATAAATAAATAAATAAATAAATAAATAAATAAATAAATAAATAAATAAACAAGTAAACAAATAAACAAATAAACAAATAAACAAATAAACAAATAAACAAATAACCAAATTAACAAATTAACAAATTAACAAATAAACAAATAAACAAATAAACAAACAAACAAATAAACAAATAAATAAATAAATAAATAACTAAATAAATAAATAAATAAAAATCAATTAAGCCTATTTCAGCGGCATTTTGAAATAAATATGGTCTGATCACACCACCATGCCAAAAACCAGTTCATTCCTTGCGGTTGCAAAGGTTTAACATCTAAAACGACAGTTTTACTTATTGACAAAGCGATGTACTCAAAAATGTACTTCATTCAAAAATATGATTTTTTTTATAAAAATTACAATCAGTTGCCAGGTACGATAGTCTAGTGGCATCAGTTCTTGGGTCAACGCAATATCAAAGGGGTGTAAATAGGATTTCTTTTCGCAAAATACGCCAATTTGTCTTTGTTGAGCCCAAACCTTGCGAACGACGAGCAATCGATGAATTTGTTCTTACAGCAGCAATTGTCTGTTCACTTCTTGCATTTAAATGTTTTGTTGGTGGTTTAGTATCCTGAAAAGTTAAATCCTATTCAAATCGTGCAACGATTCGTCGAATAGCAAGCGCAGTAGATCGATTTTGCGGACTATAAGTTTGACGAAGTTCGCGGCTTGTGAACCGTAAGTACGATTGAGACGTCAAACGATAGCTTACAAGTTTCTCTGTGCATCAAATATTTAATCGTCGTTTGTTGGCAAGTTCTAAATTTTACCGGCATCTATGTACTTCTCTGGATTACGATTCTGTTGGATTTCAATTATTATTTTTTAAAGATAATCAGCAGTTTTAAATATCCATCATTTTACTACATGAATCGAAACAACTTGGTTCCCTAGAGCTAAGTTATTTAATGGTATTAAAGAAAAGAGTATCGAAGAAGGGTTGTGAAGCGTCCATTATCTACGTGGCCTGATCAAGGGGTGGCGTTTGGTAGAATGCTACGCTGGGCTACGTGAGGGGTTGGAGGGGGGGGGGGGGGTTAGAGTCTTTCCTTTATTTTGCACAATTAAAACGATACAGAATATGCGATCAATAAATCATTAAAAAAATATCTTTGTTTTCTATATATTTTTTAATAATTATAATTTCCTTATGTTCTAATTAATAATGAAAACGTCTTGTTCATTTTACACCTAATAATTAAAAAAAAGTTCGGTAAGATAAATCAGCACAATATGTCGTCTGGAATTAATAGGAAAAAAGCAAAAGCAATTTTAGGGTTAAATAAGGTGAGGGAGGGGTTAAAAAGAGTTCGAAACGGAACCACGTGGCTTATGGACGCTCCCTATTTGCCAATGAAAACTCATAAGGCGTTATACAAACGAAGAATATTAAATATGAGATAAAATATTCGGCAATCCAAGTGTTAAAACAAGAACGACAGCCCATGGCTACTGTACTGTGACTAAGAAGGTATGACGCATCATCTGATACGAATTGACGGCAAAATGACTTAAACACTATCATCATTTGGTCATAAAATATGTATTTGTTACTTGTACCGAGAGACGGGCGCCTAGAGCCTACTGCGTGAGCCGCAATTACTTCGCTACCGAGACGTCCTTCCACAAGTCTCGTAGACAGTCTGGCAAGTTCCAAAAAGGAAAAAGTTATTATTCCATTAAATCTGCGGAAAATCCTCACGATACCAACATCTTCGTGAAAAATCATGGGAAATAATAATAACGACTTTCCTTGCGTGACCGCGCGACTGATTACGTGTCACGCTCTAATTATCTGCAATTTAAATTTCAGCAATTTATGGACTTAACGATAAATAGACAGACGGACGGACGGACAAATAGACAGACAATGAAATTATTCGGTTTGATTAATGATTATATAAGTGTATTTGTCATTAAAAAATACAATTCTCTATTTACCGAAATTCGTCACCAATGCTACCAGACAGCAGAAGTGTAAAACACAAAATAAAAAGGGTAATTCTGTATGTAACAAGGTCCGTCACTAACGCTACATTATTTATTTATTTTTCTGATAATATCGCCTACCCTAAATGTGTGTATTCGCTTTAACATAAATGTTGTATTCATCTATGAAATAATCAATAAAATGTAAAATGTATACAGTATAAAGCATAACAAAAGCATTATAACAACAAAAAATTTAATATTCTGGAATGTTTAAATGAAACATAAAATAAACACATAAATAATAAAATAAAATAAATAGATAAATAAGAGTGTCCAAAAATATAGAAATTAAACGCATATTTTTTTAAATACAGAAATATCTGAAAAACATAAAACACACGAAAATCCAGGAACGTAGATCTTAACCATGAAATAAACCAAAAAATACTGAGCAAAACATTATATTTATGAAAGTAATCAATAACAAAATACCTAATTCTCAGTGACGGTGTCCGGCACCAACGCTACCAATTGACGCAATAATGAGGTCTGAAAAACGTAAGTATCTATGCAATAATGTCAGTCACTAACGCTACCAAACATCGCAAATAATGAAGTGCATAAATAAAATAATGAGGTATCGAAAGCGAAAAATGGACAATTCTCTACTTATATCACAAATAACGCTACCATATGGCGCAAATAATAAATAATATGTAGTATAAAATAATAATGAGATCACCAGAATCTGAAAAAATGTCTTAATTCTTAAGGCAATGATATCCGTCACCGCGCTTAAGTTGCGCCAAGACGCAATGCTAGGTTGCTCTGTTTTCACAGCCTTAACTCGCGAAAATATAGTAAAAGTACGTCATTTTTGACGGGTTGTAGCTTGTTATTATACACGTTCCTCATAACTATAATTTATGTTATTTTACAGAGCATTGTCAATTTGTAGACAAAGCATACAAAGAAAATATGTGATAAATGGAAAGTTATCTTCAAATCTATTACACTCATAAGACTTGAAGCAAACACAGAAATAAGACATGAAAGAATTAGAAAATAAATGATTTATTTCTTCGTTCTTGTAGTATTCAAAATTGTCTGATTTCGTATGCATCTGTACTTTCTTTTATTTTTTATCTTTGTTGCGCTAGAATACAAGAAGCCACGGACCTAGAAAAACGAAAAAATAAAAAATATTCCAAATAGATTTATTCATCTCTTTTATGATCTAGATAAAATATAAAAGCGAAACTAGCGCCTCCCGCGGCGAAATGAGGAAGCCTCCCGCGTTAAATATGATTCATAACATAATATCCCGCCCGTACATTTTATGGCTATCGCTGGTGCTGTATGGAAATTACACGCCAGTATCGCTCTATGGTAATAAAGCTTTTATTTTCCCAAACAGGAGACGTCATCTTGTATCAGGACTAGATTTACTTCGCCTGTGGAGATAATAAGGGATGGAAGAGATGAAGGAATTTAGGAGGTGGGAGAAATGAAATTGATCACCCCTTTCGAGAAAGCTTTTCGATAACATATCGAGTATCTTTTTTTGCTCATTCAAATAAACGCCGCCATAAATTACTGTTCTCATCGTGCTACCTCGAGTAGAAAAATATATTGAACGTACACTCAACGTTTTGGCGTACGTGATATTTTTCTCTCGTGTGTACCGCCTAAATGAAAAGAAAAATTGTTTTTCTAGCTGGTTATAAATAACAGCATTTGAAAATGTTTTTAAAATACATTTATTGTAGGAGCTCGCCTTAGATAACACTTTACCAAAAGCTTAAACGCCCTTATCAATATTAAGTAGTCATATTATAAACTGTAATATTATCAAAGAGTTAAGGTTATTATTATGGTCGTTGGACATATTTATGTTTTATATGAAACGGATATTTCACTGAGAAGCGAATCTCAACGTTTCGCTGAAGTCTTACCCAGCGTCATCAGGGGATCGTCCTATCACCACGGGGGTACGAACCGATCATTTTTCCGAGGTCGTAAATTATATTCCCTTTGTTGTGGAGTGTTCGTGAGAACAGGGTGCTAAATACTTGACAGTTTGTAACTGTCGTCTCTATTGAAATTAGGATGTTTGTAAATTTCAATGGCCTCTCTCTGAATGGAATCTAGGCATATGGCGCGTATAAATAATAAAGTAAATTTATTGTGCTATATTGCCGTATGCTAAATATCTGCTGGGTTGACCACATTGCAAATAAATATGTACTCAGACGCATAGTTCAGCCAAAATAACTAATAACAACTTTCCAACGAAATAATATATTCGTGGCAATAAGACATTTTCCTTCCTATTCTCGGGAAATTTTATATCTAAAAAAGACAATTATATCTCAACATTTTATCTCAACAAAAAGTAAACAGGATTTACTTATTTATCCACGCGTAAAGTTTCTACGAGAAATGTCAAGGCATATATCATATGTCATTACGTCAACATTGACGTACTGTACAATGTTATAACATATAAGACACGATTGTTACGATAACGCAGGCCAATGAATAGAGATCCAATGATGAATTATAAGTCATTAAAGAGTTAACGTTGTTGTTACGGTCGTTAGACATATTTAACTGTAAATGGTTACGGATATTTTACACGAACCGTACGTTTTCTGAGAAACGATTCTCGATGTTTCGTTTTTCGTATTCAACGTCGTTAGGAGGACGACTTGTACCGTCGTCCAGGGTACAGGTCGTCCTCCTAATGACGTTGAATACGAATTCAACGAAACGTCGAGAATCGTTTCTCGGAAAAACATACGGTTCGTATAAAATATCCGTAACCATTTACAGTTAGACTTATAAGGACGGCTACATTAACTCAAATAAACTTAAAATAACGTTCAACGTTCAATATTGCAACTCAGTCGCCGATCTTCGATAGAAGATGACACACGAGACGAAGGAAGTTCGAGTTAAAAATTGGGTACGCACTATATTTTTTTGTGCGCGTTATGATGCACAGCTTAGAGGGTATGTTTCCCTCAACCCTGCCCTAATAGGGTGGCCCTTTGTGCGGGTCGCGTAAACAACCTTTATAAAAATAAGTCAGAATACATGTACGGGTTTATCCGCTACACGATGTATCTCGCTGGAACTTTTACATTTCTTTGCAAAATATAAAGTTGTGAGCTAAAGCTGTTATGAATGTGTCCGCGCGGTTTTATATCTTGGAAATGAGCTACAGAATATAGAGCCTTAAGGCTTTTACTGGCGCCGGCATGTCGCCACGGCATAAAAAATCGATTGGATTCCACGCAGAGGAGATATGTGTTTTATGCTTATTTTATTGCTGAAAGATAGTCAGATGCGAATCTATTATTCATACTCACAATAAAACCTGATGGAATTCGATGATCATCGATATTCGAGGAGAAAATTTCATGTACTACGCGGATATAACCATCAAAATCGGCAAAAAAGTGAACACTTTTTATACTTGGCAATGGAGCTACCGTGCTTTTTTATTGGTTTAGAAATAAAATACAATTTAATAATATTTTAAATTTCATACCCGACGTGGAAACCGCTATAAATCTTATACTTGTAGAGAAGTTACGTTCAACAACATTTTTGAATGTATATTATGTATATACTAGCTGTAACCCGTCAAGTGCTCTATATTAACCGAATAAGTAAGTATGCAAATTTTGAGTCAGATCTGTCAAACGTTTGTTTTTAGAAAATATATCAGGGGACGGGGGAAATTTCACTTATGTTATCCGTCGGGGTTTAAATAATTAGAATGCAAAAAATGAGCTTGGTCGGTCGAAAGGTACAAATTTGCATGGAAAATATATCAGGAGGAGGGGAG
The DNA here is from genome assembly GCA_016648135.1 of Agrypnia vestita. Classification (NCBI taxonomy): domain Eukaryota; kingdom Metazoa; phylum Arthropoda; class Insecta; order Trichoptera; family Phryganeidae; genus Agrypnia; species Agrypnia vestita. The sequence continues at coordinate 774,862 of JADDOH010000024.1, forward strand.
AAATGTCACTATGTTATCCGCCGGGTTCTAAATAATAAGAATGCAAAAGTTGAGTCTGATCGGTCGAACGGTACAGATTTGTATGGAAAATATATCAGGAGGAGGGAGAGGGATAAAAGGGGAGGAAGGAAATGTTGCCCATGTTACCCAACAGGCCCTAGAGAATATATATGCAAAATTTGGGTCAGATCGGAGAAACGGTGTAGATTTGTATAGAGAACAGATAGACTATAGTAGTAAACTAAAGAAGTAATTTAATAACTCATATTGTGTGCGTGTATTATAAAGTTAAAATAAAATATTATTTAAATTAAAACATTGCAAAAAATCACCGAGCCACTCGGATTGATTTTATTGGCTCGCATTACACTGAGCGCAAAGTTTACAAATGTGCTGAGCCGCACTCGAGATTGTTTGTAGCACAATTAATATCCGCTATCCCCGGATCTGGGGAAGGGGCCTTATCAGCGCTGGTCCCACGGCCGCCGTGCGTGCGGCATGCGAGGCTGCCTGCCCGTCCAGCTCACTGGGAGCCTTTACCTTCGGAAGAACAGATAGTAGACACCTTTCGTCAAAAGCAAAGGATAGACGGAACCTCTTAAGGCTGGACATTTACTGCAAATGCATAATTCATTATATTTTCGAAAATGAGGATTTTTTTATTATTATTTATTTATTTATTTATTTAATACACGGTACAACGTACCATAAAAAACAATGTTTATAAAGATGTATAGATTGATAGGTAATAATAAAAAAGGAGATAAGGTATAATTCTATCAAAAACAATTAATAAAGTGATATATAAAGAAAAATAAAACATTAAGTGAATGACATAAAGTATAACAAAATTACGTCAAATGAAATAATAGTTATCAAATCAAATATGTAAGTCAACAATCAATAAAACTACAACAAATTAAAATAATTATGTCTGAAATTCAAGAAGCAACAAAATTACAACAAAATGAAATAATTGTAAACAAATCAAATCTGAAACTCAAGAAGCAATAAAAATAACAGTAAATAGAATGAAATGTAAAATTCAAAAATCTAAAAACAAGAGATAGACATGACATAATTAATTATAAACGACCAAATTCGTCCAGAAGAGCTTTCTTGTAGGCGGCTAGTGTTTCCGAAAAAACATCCGATAGGTAGCCATACTCGTTTCCTAACCTATGGAGCCTTCAAATAAGTGAGCTGTATATTATTCATTTATATCAGAATGTATACGCTAAACTACAATTTTTAGGACAATAACTTCTGTAGAACCTTCGTGTTTATGTTAAATCGACGGGCAGCGGCCAAAAATATTAAAAAAAACAGGCTTATATTTAAATGTAGGTAGGTACTAAAAAGAAAAAAGAAAGTTTGCTTTACTTTTCATATAAAAAGTGGCCACTTATGATACTGATAAAGATTATTGACATAATTATTAATTCTATTACTGATGGAGGCAGAGAAACAAAAAAATTTTGCCCGAAAATATAAGCGCGGTTTTCAAAAAAATATTTTTTTCAAGTAATATATTTTTCTACATACAAGTCGTAAGCATACAAAATAATTAAGCATTTTAAGTAAACTGATTATCTAACTAATTTCCCATATAAAATTTTGATTAATCAATTTTGATGGATTAATTGGATGGATGAATTTATTAGTGGATTTGATTCGTGAATTGTCATCAAGAATACATATGTGTGCAAAATTTCAGCTCAGTGAGACATTGGAAAGACGTTGAAATATCGATTATAAGATTCCGTCCAGACAAATAGGTGAATCTTATACAAACGTGGAAAAAACTAGTAAAAAATTCCTTCCCTATAGTCTTTATGGATAATTTATGTATGATTAGAATAAGAAGGATGTTTCTGTGTTTTCCAAAGATTCCTTGATTAGCAAAAAGAATAAATAATAAAATAATATCACAGAATAATATTAACTTTGGAGAAAAGTTTGTGAGAAATTTCGAACAACAACTGCTGTGTTACAGCAAGAACCATAAACATATTAATGGCATTATTTACAAAGAGTTCCCGGGGTATTTTGTTCCACATTTATGTGGGTCAAGAGTCCTTAGAGAAATATCTGTTGATCAGACACGGGCTACCTGCGAGAGAATGGATCAAACATAATCGCCACTTTATTTATCTTATTTATGGTTTGTGAAAATTTGGCTGGGAAAACAAGACAAACTAACTTTTTATCATGCCGTCTCGCGTTTCACTTTACGCTCGTCTTGCGATAAAAGTCGAATTGATTTCCCATTCTTTAAATGAGTGACTAAATCTTCTCAGAAAAAATTTAGTGCATAACTTTTCAGAACAAATAGTCCAAGTTATCTATGATTTTAGGTAGAATTTATGCACTGGAAATATCGACTATTGCTATTAATTTGCACTTTTGTCTCTTTTTACGAATTTTAAATGATATTTGAGTTTATATGAATACATCTATGTAGGTATATAAAAATCTCAAATCTCAAACGTGTACATGGTAATTAGAGATATATCTCAACTTATTCACTGAGATTTAGTTCATCGTTTTGTGATCATCATGTATATTTAATGCAAGGTAAAACATATAATAAATTTATCATAATGCATTTTTTATCATCTTTTCATGCATTTTTTTTTTGAATGGAAAGATGTGTCACATTAATAACTTTACTATTTTAAAACTAATCAAAACGCCTATTTTGATATTTGGTCTGACCAGCTTTTTCAATCATTTCTAATACCTCAACAAACCACATACTTACTACGCTCCATAAAATCAAGACATGTAAATATTCGGCCCATTCCATTATCTAGAGATGTTTCAACTTAGGCTCCTCGAGCGAATTGAGAGACACTTAAATTGGCGTTCTGGCAGCAAATCGGTGTCGTACAATAAATCGTGGCATCGGCCAAAGAGGAATTAAATATGTAGCAGGTCCGCACGACTCCAAACACGAGATTAACAAAAAAAAAATAAGATAGAGCAAGACGGTAGACGGAAAAAAATGTAATTCGCGGCAGAAAATGCGAGCACGCGTCGCCGGCAGAAGCCCGCTGCGAAATTCACACCCACGACTCGCGCATAAATTTACCCGTGAAATATTTCATCTCAAAGCGCACGCGAAATTCTGCAAAGGCGTGACGTCACACCTGTTGACACGTGGGCGTTCGAAATTCAAATGCGCTCGAAATTTTAAAAAAGGAAGCCGCACAATGCAGCCTTTTGAAATGTATATGACAGCGGTGATCCGGCAAAGGAGCGCGGGCGACAGCACTTCGTCGGCGGCACGACGTTAAAAGGGGGATTGCAAGTTAAATATTTTTATGCAAAAAAACGATACATAAATCGTGTAAATAATAATAACGATAATTTTGTAATTTTCATTATATACTTAAAAAATAAATAATGAAAATTGTGATCAATTAAGCCAACCAATGACAGATCGTAAGCCTTGTAAAAGCCCAAAAAAGGCTTTCATATAAATGGCTTCGTCCTGAGATCATCGACATTTTGAGACGCAAAAAAATCACGTAGGAAAGAGTTGTATAAAATTAAATGGTCTACAAAAAAGTCATTGGTATCATATAGGTATCAACCATTTAAGAATAATTTACACCAACATTTTTGTCTACGAAATTTCATCAAATGTTTGATTTGACTACGGTATAATGGTTAAGTTTCCAGCAATGCTGACCAATTCAGTATTAATACTAATCAAATTAAACATCTTATTGACCTTAGGAATTTACCGTAGATGACGTTTGTCCTTTACACGAAATCATCAAATGAATGATCTTGATTTGAAGATGTAACGAGTTGAAAAAATAATACGTGGCCATAATTTAATATGTATCTCGGAGCCGCAGGCGCAGGCGCCATCGGCGGCTATGTAGTAATATCTAAAATATTTTTATAATATTTTATCAATTTAATTACCACTATAAAAAAACTGTACCGGGCGAAGCCGGGCCGTGTTAAATAAATATATAATTTATTTCAAGTAATAACTATCCTCTTTAATATACGTATTAACTTTCTTTAGTTTATTATTAATGTTTTAACAAAATATTTTCTTACAATAGTGCTGAAATATCAAAACATACTTTTTTCTTCTTGTTCTATTAAATTCTTAAAATTATGTTGCAATTCCTTTCAATTGTTTTCATATAAATATAAGTTGTTGAATGTCAAATATTTGCTTTGATAATGCTAACACTAAGCGGAACGCTCTCAATGTGAAAAAAATGGAAGCAAAGCGAAAGCGTCTCACAAAAAAAAACAAATATGTTTTTTATTTACATATTTGTGATTATCCATGTTAATAAAAAAAAAACATTTTGTATAAAACCACTATTTATTGAATAATCAACATGATGATTGGCCCCGAAGCATGTTGATAATTCAATAAATAATGATTTAATACGAAGTGTTTTTTTTCTTAATATAATTAATTTAGCAATGAAATGATATCAAATTCACATTTAATTGGTGATCTTGCGATTTTTCAGAAGATATCTCTGAATCACGCAATAAAACGTGAATCTAATATGAAAATAAAAAATAATTTCTTTTCTGAATAATAAATACGAGTATCTCGACAGATAATCGATAGTAGTAAACAGAAAAAAATAGTACAAACTATTCGAAAAGAGAGAATCGTCAAATTATGCGCGGATTTATGTTTTGATAAACTCGGAATAAAGTCGAATAAGCACGTTTTTATTAATGAATAATACATTTGGTTAATGTTAAAGAAAACCAACATTTACGTATAATAAATAAGGGATTAATTACATGTAGATTTTTATCACTTTGACACCAAACAAGCAAAACATAAATTAGGCATATATTATGGTACGTAGACACGATTGTCTGAATATTTTGTAGACATACATTGATTAAAATGTATTTGACAAAAATCTGTGTCCTGATTTAAAAGTATTATAAAAATAAAATTATCATAATTATCAGTCGTTTTCTATTATTAGGTAGGCAGAGAGGATACACACTCTATCTTGACACACCACATTTTCTTCGATCACTTTTATACATGTTCTAATGCATGCTCTTCGATTGTTACAGATTTTAACAGGCACTTCTCTAATATTTAGTTTACCAAGTCTTTCTGTTGCCTTGATCACTCGTCTCATATATTTTTTTTACCATCCTTTATTCGCTCATCCGATACATATGGCTAAACAATCTCAGCGAGCCTTTATTTATTCTATATCTTGACCAAAGCCTAGCATTTATTGTTAAGTTAACGTAAAACAAGGAGAATAGACCCTTATGATGAATTTGAACTCTTTTATGAGGGTTAATTATTTGGGTAAAAAATATCGAAAATAAATATTAATGTTGCAAAATATTATAAAACGTTAAAATTTTAATGATATAGTAATCATTATCATAGGAATATTACGAGATATATGTTTTATTTAGTTTTTTTTTAATATAAGCTTAGATAAAAGTCATGCTTCAATATTCTCACTATATCCTACATAATTGAACAATCTTTATGTTTATTTATTTATTTTTTAATATGGAGTATTCACACGTTCAATAACACAACAAAATCTTGAAATATTTTAAATGGAACTTAACAACGACTCCTGTAACAATATAATTTCAAATCCTAAAACGCTTAGCTAACCAACAGTGAGACAGGAAAATAAGCAAAGTTAATTCTAATTTATATAAAATAATTTTGTAAACATCACCTTTTTATTGAAAACAATTCAACATGTTTCGAAGCCAATGGTTTCTTCGTCAGGATAACAAAAATAAATTTTAAAATTTATTTTTTATTTTGTTTTCACCAAAATTGCAACAAGATATTACATTTAAATAAAATGGAACATACATTCCAGCTACTATATGTAAATTCGACACAATGTCATGTAAATGAGAAAAAAATATGTTTATGTGTATATACGATAAAATTTCTTCAATATATTATTGCGCGTTACAGAGTTTTACCTGTAAATGTCAAAATATAATGTTTAGCATTCTGATTAGCATAATACGGCAATATTTATTTTTTGCAAAGTGCAACGTTCGAGTTTCCCATTGTGATTCTCGCCTTAACATATCGCACGAGGCGAGTGTGCACTGTGTGCAAGCAGTGGGTAGAATGCACTTCCATACAAGGGACACCTCTCCCGGAAAGCCGGCTGCACAATATTAGATGAAAAAGACAAGCAAAGCATTTATAATGACATTGTCTTCAAGCTTCAAGTATTGATAATGAGCTTGTGGAAGCAAGTTAATAAAGCATCGTGTTTTTCAAGAATTCGGTCTGGAAGAACAAAAATATACGTATTGAAAGCAAGGTCATGATATACAAGACGTGTGTGCGACCGATCATGACATAATATGATGTAGAGACCCGGGCTAACACTGTCCGTACCAAAGGACTCCTCAAATTATCTGAAATGAAAGTGATGACATTCATTACTGGAAAAACTCTACGTGGTCGTATCCGAAATGTAGACATAAAAAAAAGTTGCAAAATAGAGGACATATCACGATGGAGAAGATCTAGAAGGAGCTTCTAAAGGGATCACTTAGCCAGGGTGAATAATCTAATGAAATCCCCTCTGGATGCTACCCACCGGGAAGACCACCGAAAATAAAAAGAGATAGCTGGACCTCGTCATCCCAGGAGGCGTAGTTTTCTATACCACAGATCGACAGATCTAATAAAAAGAAAAGAAGAATAGGATTATCTTCAAGAAAACTTTGAAATAAATAATTGTACAGAGATGAGAGTAGATATCTCATCGCAAGGACCCCCTCCCTCTCATGATACCAAGAAATACTCATTACCTCGGTGACTACATGTAGTATTCAGTACCCATAAAGTCAAAAATACGTTTTGAACTAATACGAACGAAAAGCCACAATACTCGAGAGTTTGAAATATAAAACAAGACACATCTCATCCCGGTAATGTATTGGTGAATTTCGGTACCTACCCAAATTTTTTTAATTAAAAAGAAGTTATTTATCGATCTAAATATGTATAATAATTACGCTGTCTGTCTGTCGGCCCGTAACGTCATTAACTTACTGGAATTAGATTAGTTAGATTATTTTATTATATTTATTTTTTGGTTTAAGCGAATAAATTCAATTTAAAAAAAACTGAAAATTAAGCTAAAAATTCAATTCATATATTTTCAGCTTAAAAATCGTGTTATTTTTACGTCGGCCAGCATAAAACATTATAATTTCATTGTCTGTCCCCGTAATTTCGTGTGACGTCCGTAATTTCGACCGAATTCACGGCTAAAAAAGCGGCCGGAGATGGGGCTTGAACCCCGGGCCACAAAACCCGAACCGGTCGATTAACGCATGTTGCTACGGTCGCCTTTTCGGAGACCTCCAACCCTGACGGGTTACAGCTAACTAATATAATGATACTGAACTACACAAAGTACTTGTACATGAAGAAAAACCGTTCTCTAATAAATGAAATTTTAAAATATAAAATTAAGTGTAATAAAAGATATTCCATCATTTTTATATCAACCAACAAAGGAAACGACGGAACATGACAGGATTTAAGAATATTGCTTTCTGAAATCGTAATCCTTTAGCCTTCACTTCGGAGGACGTGATATCAATTCTTCGGCGATGTGAATAGGGTAACATGGATCACGGTGTCGTGATTTCTATTCTTCAGGGATATGAATAGCGTTTTGTGGATCATATTGTCGTGATTTCCATTCATCTTCGATATGAATAGAATAGAGAGGAAGGTGACTCATGTTGTCGTGATTTCCGTTCTTCCTCGATGTGAATAGCGAAAGCTAGCTCATGTTGTCGTGATTTCTATTCTTCAGCGATGTGAATAGTGTGACATGGATCAGGCTATTATCATCAATTAATAAACTATTATCATTCCTTTTATGTAAGCTTCTTACTGGTACGATTTAAAAAATAACACATTTCCCGAGATACATAACACAGGATCTCCATTTCGTGAGTCCAAATTTAAGATATACGAGTATTGTAGATGTCTCATAGAGACGAAATTATATTTTTAATGGGAAAGTGGATATGGAAGTCTATGGGTATTCATAGGGCATACGACCTATCCTACAGCTGGCTTATGTATTGTTATGCTGTAATAATCATTAGCGCGACCAGCATCTGTTGTTTATTAAGGGGAATGAAAAAGTTTTAGAGTGTTTGAAGTTATTTGGAAAAAGATCCGGTTCAGAAAAAGTGACGCATAGACCCGAATTCAGAGTCAATACTTAGATGAGTCAAAGGTTAAGGTACGCCTTAAAAGCGTTTTTTTTAATGAAAATTTAAGGCGAACTTTAACCATTAAATCATCTAAGTATTGACTCTGAATTCGGGCCATAGACGCCGTCCAGTCGGTTTAGAAAATAATATTATTTTATTTAACTGTTCGAAACAGTGTTTCGAGAACATGTTTCGAGAACGATGTTCTCTTCTTCATGATTATTGGTGTACTAAAGATTGAAAAAGTTAAACCATGCAAATGTGTTACCGCGAAGGGGATGGTGAGGGGTGGGGGGGGGTCATAGGTGTTAATTATTATGAAATGTCATCTGGAGAGGATGGAATCTTAAGTGGAAAAATATTCAATAGTGGGTTATGCAAAAATTTTGTGTGTGTATTTATTATATTTGAATTAATATTAACATTTTTCCCAATTTCAAGTATTTCTGGATTATTCATTTGTGGGATCTTATAACTAACATGTAAAAATTTTATTTCATAATATTATTTTCAAAAAAGAAAGCGCCTTCACTGTTTTTGCTTGGGATATCGGTTGGGTTGAAAAAATTTCAGCGAGAAACTCACGATGCGTCCGACACCGATTCGCTGCAATCCGTGTGTCGGGTGTTGGAACACCGTTCCGTTTTGAAAAAAAAAAGCGCGCATTACATATGCGAGGTTTTGTCATTCAAAATTCCGTCAAAGCCGTCGGCGCGCGCGATCATAAATACCTTTATCGTCATCCCACAGCCCGAGTTGTATAAATTAAATAGCAGTTTCAGAAATGTGTAGGTTTAAAAAGCGGATCGGCCCGTTTTTCCTGGCGCACCCAGCACCCAGCACCCAGCGAGGCCGCGCGGGGCGAGGGCGGTGTGGGTGAAAAAAAACCTCTCCTCTACCGGTTATTATTGACAATGAATTTATTTAGTCGAAAACGTCCGTAGATAACGGCGGATTTATGCGCGCGCGCGATAGCCGAGACTTAAATGTCGCGTGTTTCATATTCTTCTCGGGCCATATTCCAGATCCTTCGATAAATCCCGGCGAACATTGGGCTCGACGCGACGCGCGGCGGTTCGGCGTCTAGAAAATACAGGGTGTAACAGAGCTAGTCCACAATACTTTGCAAGTGGATTCTTGCTTTGATTATGAGTCGAAAATTTTCGAGCAACCATGGCCCAATATCAATCAATAGTTATGGAGTTATGCAATATCAAAGTTTGCATTTTTTCAGTATTTCTGACTTATTCTTTAACAAAACGTTGAAGTATCATTACATTAAAATATAAATAAAATAATAAAAACCCTGAAAATATTCCAATTAAAATATTTTCTAATTGGAATTGAAAGGTTTTTATTATTTTATTTAATTTACATTAAAGGGAATGAATTTTTCATATTAGTTATAAGCTACTGTAATAAAAGTCCAACGTTTTGAAAAAAGTAAGTCAGAAATATTGAGAAAAAAATGCAAACCTAGATGCCGCATATTTTTCAATATTTCTGACTTATTTTTTAACAAAACGTTGTAGTATCATTACAGTAACTTAAGTCGAATACGAAAAATTAATTTGTTTCAATATAAGATAAATAAAATAATAAAAACCCTGAAAAAATTTCATTTAGAATGTTTTCCAATTGGAATTGGAAGGTTTTTATTATTTTTTTAACTTGCATTAAAGGGAATGAATTTTTCATATTAGATATAAGTTACTGTAATAATAGTATAATGTTTTGCAAAAAATAAGTCAGAAATATTGAGAAAAAAATGCAAATTTCGATGTCGTATATATCCTTAACTATTGATATTAGGATATGGTTGCTTGAACATTTTTGACTCATAATCAAAACGAAAATTCACATTGTGGACTAGCTCTGTTACACCCTGTATATTTTTGAAAATAAAGCTTTATAACGAACGACGCGTTCTTTTCACTCGAGTTTTGTAACCACTTATAATACTGTCACTGGTTTACCGCGGTGGAATCCACCCAAAACACTTGTAAACCAGACCACACACCACGGCCGTTTTTTTAACGATAGCTCCCATATCGGCCCAATACTTTTGTCATCCAGATTGGCATTACTTTAATACTAAATCAGTCAATCTCGCTACACGTGTAAACAATTAAACTTTTATAAAGAACAAAGTCAGACTGGCGGTACATAATGGAATTTTGATACCAACACTAATGTACGGAAGTAAATCCTGGAGCTGGCAGAAGAAGAATGAAAGTAGATTGAATGCAGAAGACACAAGATCCCTTAGACGTAGGTATATGTAGCAAAATCTGTTTATGATTGAGTAAACAATGAAGATATTAGGGAAATTTGTAAAGCTAATTTCAGCATAATAAATAAAATTAGAAACGATCGCTCAGATCGTTTTGGCATGTTGAACGAATGAATGAGGAAAGAATGGTAAGAAAGATATATAACGCATGTGCGGACAGCGTCAGGAAGACGTGGCACGACCAGGTTAACCTAATCCTCAAAGATTAACTTGCATGCGAAGATATACGAATGGCTGAGGATGAGGCTAGAGTTTTGTCAGAACAGAACAGAACAGAAACTCTATCCTCTCTGACTACCCTCGCGGCGAAATGGCTTGGTGGTAAGTAAGTCACCGGACGCAATCTTTAGTTGAATCACAATTCTGTAATTCGCGCTATTTTTTTAAGTTCCGTTCGTCTCTGGTAACACTATTCGGGATATCGCACTGATTTTTTCCCGGATTTATGGTTTTTGTTAGCTGTCAAAATAATATTGACACGATTTCTCGAATATTTTCCGAATAAGTCGGGCTGAGGCCGGTGGTTTGCTTTGCTGACCCACGCGTATCGGCCACAATCGTGTTAATTTGGTAACTCAGGTGTATATTGGTGATCGTGTCACTTTTGACACGCGTGTTTCGCCATCACTAGAGAATGATGTGTCAGTTCGTGTCAGCTCTGGAGGCCGATTGTTTGATAGAGACAGCGCGACCCCTGCTTATTTACAATATTGTCACGGTATCGTGGCTAAATGAGGCAAGTAAAACACTACAAACTATTTTCTATGTTTCTACAGTATTTCACATTCATACACGTAATAATTATCCAATTTTGTAATTCGCACTTATTGTCTTCGCTGCACTTTTATCACTCCTGAATAACTTGTCTCCCATTTACTGATGAACGTTACTTAAATCGCTTAGGTCCGCACTAGAAAACTTTTCGCCCGTAGGTAGGTACTTCCTTGATTTACTCTCGCCGGAATACACGCACTGGCCATACCGCCTCGCGGTTTGCTTGTCTGTGAATTTCCATGTGGCTAACCCGCTGTCAACGCTGACACAATTGTTGCGCAGTGGCCGGTCGATCCCTTTTTAAAGGTAATGTCGCTTTGTCGGTGTTTCCTTTTGATTGCCACTGTTTTAGATATATTTTCGTGATAATATTTTCATACGCTTGTTACACCTCTAACATCTTTATCAGCGCATGTTGCCATATCTTAAAATGGTGCTTTTGAACATTCTTCTATAACACCGATTGCATGTTTAAGATTATTAATAATTCGTCTGCATGGAATTCCATCATGCCATTAAGGCTTTAGCGCTGGTGGTCGAGTGCAGTCACTCGGACAGCCGGGGCGTGGGTTCGGTTCCAGTTTGCAGCATCCGCGGAGATAAGGTGGAAAGCTGAACTCGGAGATTAAAAACGAAGATTGGATATTTTATTGGAACCACTGTCGTGTGTTGGTACAAGTATACAAGTTTTTTTTTTTAATTTTGAGACCGACACGCTATTACATTTCGTCGGGGAGAAAACAGGCATGATCGATATCGTCGCACGACCTGATAGCGGAGGACTCACTGCCCACAGGCGTGTGAAGAAGAAAAATGAAGTAAGAAGGTATAAGCCACAGAGCGCCGCCAGCAATCAGAATAAGTGTTGCTGGCCACAACTGCTTCAGATTTACACCATCATCTCTGTTGATGCAAAATGAATCTTTGAATACTTTATTTTATTTATTTATTTATTCGGAAATAAAACAGACACAAGTTAATGATATATATGAATAAGAGCATGAGTTATCCGAATCGAACATATTGTCACGTGTCGTGGTTGCAGGAAGAATGAATGAAAACGCTGGATATTAATTAGCGATTCATTATCTACTGATTAATTAATTATTTAATGTACAAATTCACTTAACACTACTAAACGCTATTCTTTAAATTACACTATTTCGTAATGTATCACTGATAAATAGATACTTTATTATCGTTTTAACATTTTATTAAACATTCATTAGAACATTCCATCCAGTTTCGCACGTGTTATTCGTTTCAGTTTACGTTCATAGCGTTCAGTTATTCACAATTATGAATAATGGGCTTTCTAATTTATTGAATTCATTAATTTCAAACCTGTCAAACGTAAAACGTCAAAATTGGCGGCATTACAATGTTTTACATAGCTGTCGAGATATGTCGAGATACAGAAATAGCACTATTGCTTAGCTTAGAATACTTATTTAAAATACATATACAATTTTTAATTACTACATATTTCATTTTACATTCATCGTCATCATCTTCATCCCCTTGGCCTAGTAGATTCGAGGCTCCAAAGACTCGACAAGGAGCTTCCCTTCATTTACACTAAATTATTACATAAATTTTAGTAATTGCTTTACTCTCCATAAAATGAGTTATCACTCGAGCTTATAGAAGGATTATTACACATCTTGTATTAATTGTCTAAACAACACATCTTGTAAATGCCTGATTCTTGAAGTTTACTTTATGACAACAATATATTGTACTTTTTGTGAGGTATTTGTTCTCCGCCTCCATTAGGTTGATGTTGTTTAACGTAATGTCACTAATATTTCATTATTCGTCATCAATATTGCTGTTTATATTATATTTGCTTTCTGCTACATTATTATTTTAATGAATAGGTACATAATGTACATAATTTTCTCTGTACGGGCGGTGAATGCCTTTTTGTTGGCACCCATGACATGCTGCATTGCTGCTGTGATATTTTGCGGCATAGCATGGTTGCCACGCAGCATTGAAACAATGCCAAAACGGCGGCGAATGAGTAGAACCGATATGGCAGCCTTCGTTCATAAAACGATCGTGGGTAAGTGATTCATCGATTGATCCCTTGCCAGAATCCAGCCTGAGTCACCTTGATAAAATGAAGGAAGTAGATGATTTTACTTACTTACTATCACGCCGTTTCCCCATGAGGGTAGGCAGAGAGAATAGAGTGCCACACTCTTCTGTCCTGACATACAACTCTCGCATTATCCATATTCATACATCTTCGTATGCAAGTTAGCCGGTTGTTGAGGCTTCTAAGGGGACCATCTTCCAGTATCTGGTTAATCTGGTCATGCCACGTCTTCCGCGGTCGCCCCCTCTTTCTGGCGCCATCAACACTAGCATTATATATCTTTCTTATTATTCTTTCCTCATCCATTCGCTCAACATGCCCAAACCATCTGAGCGACCCTTTTTTAATTCTATTAATTATGCTATGACCAGCTTTACATTCATTCCTAATATCTTCATTCTAAACTCTGGATCATAAATGGATTTGCAACGCGTACGTCTAAGGATCTTATAAAAGAGAGATGTCTCTCGTTTCGCCACTTTACTGCGTCTGATTTACAGTAAAAATTACCAATGAATCTATAATTTACGTTAGTATTCAGTTCGAGCTTGCTGCACAGGTGACCCGCATGCATACACCATAGTGTTGCCCTAGAATTGTGCAGTAAAATTTGTGCATTCAAACCGGATTAAACAGGCATCGCACAATACCTATCTAATGAAATTTTGAAATTGGCTGTAAAAGCGTCAGAGGCGTCGATGGTGGCCGGTCAGAGAGGTTCCTCCATCAGTTCTGTAGTTCAGCAGCTCCCACGCGAGGAGCGCGGATAAGCAGAACCAATAAAATTTCAATCCAGAGATATATTTTATTAGTCAGCGATCACGTGATTTTGAATAGACGTGCGCTTTAGAGGAGGAAGATACAAACGTAGTGTTGAGAAAGCTTTTGTTGGTTTATTTGTTAAGAAATTACAACTGAACAATTTTTACAGTGGAAAGAAGCAAGGAACAATGGTAGGCGCGTGCAGTCTGAGCTTTCAAGCACAATTATTATCATACCAGCTTTATAACCCGTCAAAAATGACGGACTTTTTATGTTTGAAAATCAGCTTAACATTTATTATCTATTACATTATTATTATTAGATTAATTAGTCACAACTACAAAAATTGTAAAATATAAAATTAAAACTAATTATTTTTTACATAAACACATATTAAAATATGAATGAACTCACCGTTTATCAGAAATAATGGTAAATCAGTTAGAAAACAAATACAAATTATTTTATACAACAGCAGATTAAAGAATATATATAATATTTAGAAGAATTATAAAAAATGAAACACTTTGATGAACACATAAATACACTAATACCTGTAATCAACAGGTGAGTACTTAAGCAACTGCACTTGACAATACTATCGATAATGTGTTCACTTTTTTTATATAACTATGGGCCCAGTAAAAACGAATAGAGGTTGTTCGAACCAACTGCGATAAAATGGACACCAAAGATATTTTGATGTCATTATTGTAACCAGCAAAACACCCTTAATCATTTTTTACCACGCTTATATTAGCTTCACCTGTTTGTCTGGACGGAATTTTATAATCGATATTTCACCCGCTTCCCAATGTCCAATCAAGCTGACATTTGACACACAGACGTATTCTCATTGACAAAATATGAATCAATTATCAGATTCACTAATTAATAAATTAATGTATCATAATTAATAAATCAAGTATGGGAAATTAGTCAAACCAAAATATGGCGCTAGTTTCCTATCGAAGTGACGTTTTACGCTAGGTAATATTAGAAAATTTTATGACATTTTTTTCAAAACCATGCTTATATTTAACTGTACTAAAAAGTAAAAAAAATTATTTTGGCCATTAATTTTAGATTCACTCTCAAAATAAAAGTGTGGGCGCTTTCGTTCCATCAACAACAGAATTTTGTAAATTAAACGTAATAATTTCGTTATCCGTCCGTCCGTCTGTATGTCTTTCTGTTCCCGTAACTTCGTGTAACGTCCGTAATTTCCTTCGGAGTCACCGCTAAAAAACTACGGTCGCCTCTCCGTGGACCGCCAAAAAGATCATATAATAGGGCTTATAGCGAAGTCGCGAACAAATGCTCTTTTTTCAATTTTTGACGGGTGACAGATAGTATCTATAAAAATAACGTAAGCGCCCACCTTTTATTTGGAGAGCGAATAAAAAAATGTTGGCCGAAAATGTATCATTTTACTTTTTAGCAGTACATTTAAATACGAGCGTAGTTTAAAAAAAATCATGTAATATAATCAAATAGTGACAATGTTCTTGAAAAGAACATTAAAGAAAGAAGCCTCGTTTAAAAAACTTATTTTTTCCAAATGTTGTCTTCACATTATCAACTGATGTATGAGGGAAGCACACACCCTATTGTTAATATTTGCCTTCTCATGTATTAGTTTTCGTCCATTGCTAAATACTTCCGTTCAAGTCCATCAATGCCGCCCACTTTGACACCTAAACAATTCACTTTCTTCCTACAATTAACATCCCGAGTATTTATGAGCCGCGGTGAGATTATGCACAGACGAGAGTACCTACCTACGGTCGAGAGCAGTGAGTCACGTGCTTACAATGTGAGTTCTAGCGGTTGGGAACTCCGCTAAAATAGCGAGCGAGGTGCGTTGTTCGTAGAAACAGGTTTTGCTATTCCATTTTCGTTTTCATAGGACTTAAATAGGTAATTTATTATCTAGTTTTATAAGTTACATAGGTACAAAATTATAAAATAAAATTTTCTGAGACACAGTTTAGTACAAATTGATCAAATTCGTGAATGTTTTTTTTTACAATATATTTTACATAGGTACCTATATCACAATATTAATTTACATTTTTATTTTCTTTTGTTATTCCTGTCTATCAAAGTTTAATTCGTGTATGGGAACAAAAGTAAAAGCATATTTTTAAATGAAACGACTCCAATTTAAGAGATACAATAATTAATATAGAAATTGGAATATTCATAATATTGTGAAATATTATTCTAATTATATTCTTGTCCTGATTATGAGTCGGAAAATTTTCAGCAACCATGACCTAATATCAATAATTATGGAGATATGTAATATCTAAATTAACATTTTTTCGATACTGTTGTTATGTCAAATTTAATTATAATTAATAAACCCTTGCAGACATTGAAAATAATTTTTTGATACGTCAAATAGGTATACACACGCAGTCTCAAAAATTTATTATTTTATTATTAGTATATACTTTTTCATCAATTAATCAATAGCTATATTCCTGATCCAGAAAAAAATGGTTGCTTGACCATCTTCGAAAAAAAATATTTTGACGGCGCATTTCTTTACGTTTTGGTAGTTCTAAACTAATTTTTAAACATTTATTGTATCCATTTCAAATAAACTGCACTGTTTCATAAACATGTACATTTTTAAATAAATTCTGGTATACAAAACGAAAAACTACTAACTTACGTGATATGTTTTTGTTCATGTAGGTACTCATTGTAGCCAAAGGTATTGAACACGAAGGAACAACAATGAATGACAGTTCATCAGTCTTAATTTTTTCTGTGCTTTTATATGTACCTAAAAGTTAAGTAACTTTATATAAAATATCGATAGTGAGTAGTTTACGTCTTAAAAATTACTAACTTACTAACCATCATGCCATTTCTCCGCAGGGATAGGCAGAGGGGATAGAACACCATATTCTTTTACCTTGGCACACCACTTTTGCTTCGGCTACATTCGTACATCTTTTCACGCAAGCTCTACGATTGTTGAGGCTTTTAAAAAGACCGTCCTCCAATATTTGTAGTATTTGATCATGCCAGGTCTTTACGGAAGCCCTCTATTCCTGTTGCCTTCAAGACTCGCACCGTATATTTTCTTAACTATTCTTCCCTCGCTCATACTCGTTCTCGTTCTACATGACACCTCGTTCTACATGACCAAACCATCTCAGCACTTCTTTCTTTATTTTGTCTACCACATTATAGCCAGCATTACATTACTTTCTAATTTTTTCATTCTTTACTACAAAGATTTTCCACATAAGCGGCTTAGTGAATGCATTTCCACCGCATTCAGTCGACTTTTATTCCTTTTTTACCAATTACAGGATTCACTTCCATATATCAGAGTTGGCACTAGAAAAATTATGTGCCACTAGACTTGCTTCGTTTGACAGGTTTTTGTTTTTTTTTAATTTTCTACTGCATTATCTCTGTTGAGTGACCTAATGAAAATCTGAAAATACGGAGTAAAATGAAAATGGCCGCCATTTTTGAAGTGAAAACAATAAAAGTTAAAAAAAATAATTCTGGACTACCAAAACATGAGGAAATACACCGACAGAATTAGATTTTTTTCATAAATGGACCAATCGAAATGGATTAGTTCTCCTGTCTTAATTGGTTTTGAATAACAAGATGCATTTCTTGCAGTTTGAAAGTCCCGATTAAAGTATATGAGTATTCAATTAAAGAATGTCGGGAAACAATTTAATAAGCGCAGTTTATTGGATCGCGTGTAACACGATACCTGATAGTGGAATGGGGGTATGAAGGAGCCATATAATATTATGCACCTCGCTGTACATACATTAACCCTCTCTCCGCTGCACTCATACCATGTCCTTGCGAACATACATCTGTTTTTATTTGATGCAGCCCAACATCTTCAAAAATTTAAATGGAAATTAAAAAAAAGTCATATGTAATATTATCACAAAATGATATGAATAAAAGATAACATAACATAATCGAAGATTTCCCAACGCTTAGAAACCAGTTGAATACAAATAAAAAATAAGTTTTTAGAGAAAATTTTTCCATTAAATCTTACAGCTAAAGATGCAAGCACCAGTGTTGTTTGAAAATTGCGGAAATCCAATAAGGGCACGAATCCGAGCGAATATAATCAGGCGGCGAATAAAGTGCCAGAGTACCTACCTACGTGCGAAATATTTTAGTAGGTAGCGGAATGAATGCGTTAGAAACGGCATACATAAATGAAGTGATCTAGAGACAACTGGAGTATTCTCGATTGACGATTAGTACGAATTACTGAATTCCAGTTAATTTTGTGTCCAGTGACCTACTCTGGTTTCTTCTCGTTCTGGTATGATCTCGTATATTCTTTCAATTTCACACCTGTGTGCAGACGTGTTATTACTCGACTATGTGTAGTTCTTCTCGATTTATTTAATTTGAAATACTATTTTATCCTTGACACTTACCTCTTGAATCGCAACCAATCAAGTACGAATAGTAAGTCGACACGGGGGTGTCGGCTGTACTCTTGTCTATTACTTGTTTATAGTATGACGGCGGTTACCAATTCACTAACTTCTATTATCTATGTCGCTTGTCAAACTCATTACAAAGTTCGCAGTAGCCGGTCGATCTCTTTTATAGTAAATGTCGCTTCACGAGGTTTCCAGAATCTACTGGGTTATTCCAAATCTCTGAAGTAATTTCCAAGTTACTTCAAAAGATGTAGAGTGTTGTAAAATCTTCGACTACGTGCTTTTGCTTCTACCATCACATGACAATATCTATAATAAATGTCATACAATAACTTATGTTATATTACAAATACTATGTTTGAGGTAAATTTGTTTTAAAGTTAATCTTCTTATTTTTTATATATAAAAATTGCATCCACTAAACTCTGTCTCATGACTCATGTTTGCCACATACATCCTTTATCCACTTTATATAATATTGCATAACAAACTCATGCACCAAAGCTTTCCTTGATTAGCCCCTTAACATTGCACAAAATGGTGTTTATAAAATAAATAATATATTCATTTGTCCTTTAACAACGAAGGGTTGAATTCAACCGGCATGTAGCTTTACGAATATCCCATACAATAAAACGTCATTTAATAAATTTATACCTCGGATTACAACATCATTAAACAGCTTTCGTAGCCAATTGCACAGACAAGGAATTTGTAATGAAAACACGCGGATCGCCCGGGTAAATTATCGGTAGCAAGGGCCCGTACACAATTTCACATATTACATATAATATTACATGCACCGCTTGTCCCGCGAGCCGAGGCAACGAATTGCCGGTGATTTTGCCGCCAAAATAATCAACACTTTCACAAAAAACAAACATTTTTCAGATAAAAGAGTAAGTTATTTGATGTGATTTATGGTCTCTAACAAAAAACAAACATTTTTTATGTTTGAACGAATATTGAAACAGTAAAAAATGTTTCTGAAACACAGGAATGGTCGTTTACAACGTTGGAATTTCATGTGTCATAGTATTTTTTGCAATATTTATAGGAATATGTAAAGTTTTTTAGCTTGGTATAGAACTCAAAAAAATATACTTACATTATATAAATCATATTCTGGTACCAACACTGCTGTGTGGAAATGAAGCCTGGAGCTGGCAGAAGAGGATCGAAAGTAAACTAAATATAGTGGAAATGAGATCACTTAGTATGTATAGAAAATCCATTTGTGAAAGAATTAGATGACCTTCGTTTAGTTAATCGAATTAAAAAAAGGTGTTTTGGGCATGTTGAGCGAATGAATGAGGAAAGAATGGTAAGAAAGCTATATGACGCAAGTGTTGATGGCGTCAGAAAGAGAGCCACATTTAATTATTTATATATAAATAGTTGAACGAAAGACAAATATGTAAAGAGAAACATACTTTCTGTTGCGATGTGAAGTAGGTAATTTATAAAGCAATTGCCAGACAAATAAAGACTGAATTAATTTGTGAATGCAACAAGTATACAAATGGATTATTTTTAGACCAGCGTACAACTGTTAAGCCATAGACAATGACATTTGTAGAGCAGGGCCATAAAGGCGAGACTATAAAAATTCCACAAAGGCAGTGGGCAGAAAGTTAACGTGGCAGATTGTTTATAGTAAACTTGAAATTACCCAACTATTTTTAACGACTTTAAAGTGAACTTAAAATGCTGGGACCACATCAGAAGAAAAGCTTTTTTTTAATGTTTAATTTAAATACTACAACCGTACCTTTAGCACCAACACGTGTTGTCGCAGTGGCAATATGTGACAATATATCATGCACTTTGGAAAATAAGCATCACCTGATAATGAGATCACACTAATATTATTGAGTATCAAAATTGAAATATAAATTTCTATTTACTTACAAAAAAATGACGCTGTAAATTTAGAATAATAAAATATACACATTAATTTCCGATTTGAGACATATAATTTGATGTAACCCTCACTGCATATATTTTATTTGTACTCAAATCAACAGTTACTTTAGCCAGACATATCTTATATACCAGACATATCAGCAGTGCCATTAAAATATTTCTTTTCTTTCTAATAAGATAATAATCTTCTAAGCTATTTGAAATATGAACATGATTGTAGCACGGTTTTAAAGAGAAAGTAAATGCTAAAATTTTAGTTAAAAAGAGCCAATTTTGACCAGAAATTTATATGAGAGCTTGTGTTCAAAAGTAATGAAAAAAAATCATTAGAAATTTTATAAGATGACGTGCAAGAAGGATGGGCTATGTTAGTTTAGGTTTGATGTTATGAAAACATCCAGTTTTTTAAAAGAAAAATTGGTTAGTGCCCAAAGAGCAGGGGCGTATCGTTAGTACAATAAAAAAACTGTACATAATTAAAAAATATAATAAATTAAATATCCTTAATCTAAAAGAACTACAAATAAAATCGAGTAATCACGCGGCTGCACATAAGACTGGAATAATTTGGGAACAATTAAAAATCAGCTAGAAGACACGAGATGACATCAGAACATTCAAGAAAGCGAAACAACAGAAAACAAAAAAGAAAGACAGCGGGCGATTCACCAAACTAACGGCGCGAGTGGGGTACCTACGTGTGGAATTTTCTAGTGCGAACCTGAGCGGTACATACAGCAAGCATCAGTATAGCAGAGACAAGTGGAATACTTTCGAGAAATATTATGCCGAATTCAATTAATGCAAATTACAGAATTCGTGCCCGGTAAAACATTGGGGATAAATAAATGTTTGGACTTTCAGTTCTTTCATTTTGTTCCCCACTGCTGGGATCCGTGCTAATATATATTGTATTTAATATATTATGATATGAATAAGGTGTGTAGGTCAAAATGTGTGTGTGACAAATAAAGCTGCGCGTGTGTTGCGAATAAAACCTGACTCAAGCGTATACAAACTGAGCTTAATTCTTCCAGCACCATGCAGAGTTCTGAATACACTTCCAGGCTTGAACAGAAGTCACGATTTTACTTTTTTCAGGTTTTGTTAGAGTCATTGAGAATTCTTTTACATAAGTATTAGATTTAGACGGAGGCTGTGACCAATATCAATAAATCCTAACATTAAGTAATTTAATGAACTACAGGAGTTAGGAGTAGTAAAACACATGAGTAGGTTAGAAAGAATTTCAATTAGTCATTAGTCTGTAAGTAGGTGTTGTGTGTGCGTATGTGTGTACGTGTGAGTATTTGTGTGTGCATGCCCACACTAATGTGTAAGAGAGAAATGTGTCTTCTCGCAAGTTTACCCCTAACAGAGTTAAAAAACTGCTCAAAGCTTAAGCAAATAATGCCGAGATCTGCAAAAGCCATGTCATAGGTATCAAGAACACGGTTAATTACAGAGTTTTTGCCATAGTTTGTTCCACGTTATATTCGTGTGATTGCTGACACCATTTTTTTAATTAAACAAAAACAATGCGATATTTGTATTTTTTTACGAGTGCTTAAAAGTGAACACTAATAATTGTCAATGGAATTCAATGAATCGTTAGATTTCATTTTATGATGTCCTGACTACTGTCGTTCACAATTATACATGGAAATGAATTTCTAACAATGGCCGGCAGAGACGCATTGTTGACGTTAATTTGAAATTTGGTTCAGTTCCCAGCTGTGGGCGGGTGCAAGCCGTAATAGATATAAATTGTTGTAATGAGCAGTCGGTGTTACTCTGCGTAATACCGGGAGTGTACTAACTGGTCATTAGCCCAGTAAGGCACGTCGTCTAATAAGTTCCGGCACATCTCTACCACCATAAAACACTTTTACATTGAATAATTGTGGAGTATAAAAGCAAAGGCAACAAATATCTAAAAAAATTCAATACAGCCATAAAGCATTACTAATTTATAATGTACCTACTGAATTCGAGATTTTATAGGAAACACAGCCTATAAATTTATATAAAACACGATTTTGGAAGGCGTAGATACATAAAATCTGGAATTCAGTACATTTTAAATTAGTAATCCTCGGTGACTGCACTCAGTATAGTAGTATATTTTGCATAGTTCAACGTTTTGTAAAAGGAAGTCAGAAATATTGAAAAAAAAATGCATACGTGTAATTTTGATATTGCATAACTCCACAACTATTGATATTAGGTCATGGCTGCTGGAACATTTTCGATTCATAATCAAGGCAGCAATATAGTCCTGCGAGTTTATCAATGTTTTCCAAATAAGCCTGTAAAAAAGTTAAATAATTTAATCCCGGTAGCAGCCAAATATTTTTTTGTGGATTTGATTTTTCTGTGCGTCTTTCTAATTGATTAATAAATTTGGTTTTCAAATTATTTAATTTATTATTTGTATAGAAATTTTGGATATTTTTAAATGTGCTGATTAATCAGTAAATAGTGGTTTTGTGTACATAAATTTTTTTATTTTTATTAATATGAATAATGTTACCTCAAAGATATTGTGATATTATTTAAGAAGTAATTAATTTACATTCGTATTTACGCATTAAGGTGTTCATAACGAGTATGAATTATTAAAATATAAAATGAATCATCGATAATTTAACAGCTTCGTCGAATTCCATAAAAATATATAATGATTTAACACTTCACGGAGAGGCCTGGTAATGAGTTTCGAGTATTTATAATTTAGCAGCGGGGAGTCTGTCAAATAAATACTTCACCCATTGAGCGCGGTCGCCGCGGAACTTGAAGAGTTAAAGCAAGTGACATTTTAACCTTTTGAACGCTGCTGACCGGTAAATTAAATGCCCGCCTACTTGTCACATCGGCGTTTCTCTGATTTATTTCTATTCCGGATTTATTAATGGAAATTTAGTGCTATCCATAGCTGATTACTAAAAAAGTTTTCACGAAAGAAAACATCGTTTTTTACGCAAAGTTTGACAGTTTTTCAATTAAAAACAAACTAAGTTCGATGTGAAATTATACGTATTTTCCATTTTCAATTTTGAATAGTTTGTTTGTTAACTGCTTAAGACATTCACCTAGTGTTCCAACGGTCGGGGGTTCGAGTCTTATTTCAGAAATCCCGTATTGTGTGCATGGACGATTGTCTGGTACTGATTAAAATTCACCAATTTATACCATAGTTTCTCTGGCATTGACATTACATTTTTGTATGGAAAAGTATCAAATTATAATTGATTAATTACGTGTGAATTTTTTTTCAAATAATTTTACAAAACGAACGATTACCTTTAATTAATAATATTCATTTTTAAATCATCGTTCAGCTAGTTTTTTTACAATTTGTTTTCAAAAAAAACTGTTTTTTAAAAAATATTTATTTTCAAGAGGATTTTTTTTACAAAGTTAACATTTGTATATAAATAAGTGTTTTGAAAGACACTGTTTGTAATGAGATTTTTAATTTAGAGATTATTTTTATGCATGATTTTTTACATGAATATATTAATAAATTTTCAGAAACCTTACAAAGACAAGAAATAACAAAAATATTAAAGTAGCTCTTAAACAATGTGACGTCACCGATTGCTTGTCGCTAGTATTTAAGAATTATTCACATGCTTTCGTTATTTTTAAATGGAAACATTGCACACTGTATATCTCACTTTTGAAACAATAATTATAACGTCGCCCTGTATGTTTTTAATGCACTCTTCAAATAGCTTTCCTACTTTGAAGGAACTTTTCACGTTGTTTTAACTCTTTAATTTCAAAGTCACTTACGCATATTACTAAAGCATTATACAGTTGTAAGGTATGTTTGCGTATGAAACATCTTAACCATGTATGTTAAACTAGAAATTAAACGTAAAAAATATACTTGCTTGCAGAAAAAATAAATGAATGCAAGAAAATTAACATATTGATTTCTTTCATTAAATATCATTCTTGAAGTGACCCGAATATTAAATAATGTACGCAAAAATTCTACACATTAAATAACATCTAATTGTATTTTAAAATAACCCGTAGTTACATGTCTCTTCCCTAACATTTCTTCATACGACTTCGTTATTAATGTCCTTAGGTTTTCACGGCCGTTCAGAATCTTCTGTGTATAGTTTTTTGGGATATTCTGCCATGTATATGTGAACTCTCTGGCCAACGTTTCGGATCCCATTGCAAGGTCTATCATCACATCAGCCCTGATGATGGACTCTGCAATGGGATCCGAAACGTTAGCCAGAGAGGTCACATATACACGGCAGAATATCCCAGAAAACTAAACACAGAAAATTTCGTTATTTTTTAAAACTGGCAATGGTTATGCACTGCACGCAGCATTGTTATTCAAGCAATTGTAACATATGTGAGTTATCAGATTTGCGCAGCCCGGAGCACAGAGCAATTAAATTGTTCGCTAACAATGTCTTTCCTCCACTCGCCCTAGCCTCTGGCCACATTCTTCACAGACTGTACACTTTATCCACTAAAGTCATCTTGCAGGATCACCGCGTCATCCGCGTGTAATCGAAAACCGGCGCAGACCTCGCGGACTTTAACAAAAAAGGCAAATTGTCGCACGTACCGAGTCGGGTTAGGCCGGCCGCACTTTGGATACGAATTATTACGTGCGTAGTCGTACGATTATTTTCGTACGTATTGAGCGCGCACACTGATTGCGTCTTGCGTTGGTCACGATCAGTTACTTTTCGCATTTCGCCAATAACGTTTGTGCCAAATGAATAATCTGTATTCTTCTGGAAAACTCTTTTCTTACTCGTAGGCTGCTATGGCGTCGTCGGCATTGTAGAACCAAATGGGTGAACGAAATATAACATACTAGTAGGGATGAATTTGGTAAATTCCATCATATTATGGCAGACTTAAATAACGACAAATTTCGTGACTATCTACCTAATAGATTCACAAATGCTGTGGAGGATCGAAGTACAACGAGAGCTAATCGGAGAAATATTTAAAGTTGTTTTGTTTAAAGTACATAATTATACCTCACCTTCATTAAACCAAATTATTTAACTTACAGGTATTTTTAGTTCTTTAGAGATTCTCCGCCATGATCTGCGCTGATGGTCACGCAGTTGAATCACTTTGGTCCCACAAACATTTGTGGTCATGTATCAAATTGACAAATTTTTTAATATACATCGTACGAAATCGCAAAAATTTCCGATCAATTCCGGATCGTGTCGGACGTCGCATCTATAAGTGCGTACACGCATTAGTAAATCGTGTACAGCGTGCAATGTTCAATACTACTTCGAAGGTCAGGAATGTACTTGCGTATTCGTACGTATACGTACTACTCGATTTCGTACGAAAACGCATCCAGTGTGCGGCCGGCGTTAGGTTGCGTCAAGGTCAGCGGCAGGCTTTGACACGATGACCTCAGCAGATCAGTGCAGCCCTTACCCTTTGGTTACCGCGGACACGTACTCACGGGCGGAATATTTCGAAAGCACCATCTGGTTCTTTAATTGATAAAATCAAAACGCATGAAAAGTAACAAATAATTCGGGTAAGATAAAACATTGTAATTTTTTTCTAAATATTCCTTATTGTAGCCAACCTAATCAATATATATAAATATATGTATATATATACATATATACATAAATAAATATATATATATATACATAATTGTTTATGTATATATTTGTTTATATATAGAAACCCGTGTTTCCTTATTGCCTGCCTAACATAACTTGGCGTGCGGCAAGATTGGAACTAAAACCAGGCCCGCCCGCACCCGGCTCCCCAAACCTCTCGCCTCGCCCTCTCGTAAGCCCTCGCCCTATAATTCAGTACAATTTTGTTCGTGCAAATATTTGCTCGGGAGTTGTGACATCTTGATTACCAATATACACTGAATTATTATGTCCAAAACAACCAAAACAGTCCGGGATGGTGCAAGAACAATTGCCAATGAAGTATTAAAGTTTTGCGAAGCTAAAAAGGCAAATAATGGACCGATATTACCGTCTGACAGTTTGAAGATAGAGCGGCCGCCGCAGAGCGCGCTGTTACCCGACCAAATTTATATTGAAGGCTCTGACACTGGTCACCGGACATTTAGTACATTATGTATTGTGTAATAAATTTACACCCTGGCAACTTCTGCTTCGCGACAGGGGCGACCTCCCTCGCACGCCAAGTTATAGTGGTGACACTCTAACCACCAAGTTTTCTCCACAACCAGCCACAACCACCCACCACTAGTTGTGGTAGTGATTAGCCCATAGTGTCAATCAAATGTACATCGAAAATATGCGAGTTTGGTGGGAGTGACTGTGCGTGGGTGGGAGTGAGTGACGAAAATGTGCTTTCTAGCACATAGTTTTGTTATGAGAAGGCCGCAAATGCTTCAGATTGTTTCAAAACAGGCACGCTGACTGTGTCGGTGAGTCTAGAAGGTTCCGGAAAAACCTGCTCTAGAAAATTCTGGAAGGAGAAGGATCTAGAAAATTTCCGAAAGTTCTATAAGGTTCTAAACTGAGTGGCGGAATATGTCGGTGTGTCTAAAAGGTTCCTGTACATTCGAATTTCTTGAAAGTTCTGGAAGGAGAAAGCTCCGCGAATGTTCTATGACGATCCAAACATTGTTCTAAAAATCTACGCGTGCGAAGCCGCGCGGGCATAGCTAGTGATATATATATTTTAAACTCGGTTAAAGTAGTACAGAGAACAATAATTAAAGTAATTCTAAAAAAATTTAACCTTTGCAACACAATGTAAATATTAGGTCCTTACATATGAAATTGGCGTTTTGCCGTACTGGCAAATTTGATCTCAAATATCTTCTCTTTTGTTAGGAATTCCAAATCCAAATTTATACAGCTATTTACTCATGTATTTGTGTTTTGAAAATTATAATTCATTTGTTTTTTCCTCAATTGTTTTTTTTCTTTGCGCCACTCAGTTTACAAAATGAAAAACTTGAAATATCGCGTTATTTACGAGTACGAGTTCCACCGTGGCACCAGTGCTGCAGAAACGGCTCGAAGGATTAATGATGTGTATGGCGACGGTGCCGCAAAAGAAAACACAGTGCGTTTTTGGTTCCAACGTTTTCGTTCTGGAAATTTCGACCTGCAGAACAAGACCCGTGGACGGCCGGAGACCAAAGTTGATAATGAAGAATTGAAGGCTATTGTGGAAGCGGATCCATCGCAAACCACATCCGAGTTAGCTGCAGGCTGCGGTGTTAGTGATAAAACTGTTTTAATCCACTTGAAGCAAATTGGTAAGGTGAAAAAGCTTGAAAGTTGGGTACCTCACCATGCCCCAAGCGAAAATTGACTCCAAAAAAGTTACTTGTGAGCGTTTGGTGGACTAGTGCTGGTGTCGTTCACTACAGCTTTCTTAAATCTGGCCAGACGGTTATGGCAGATGTCTATTGTCAGCAACTGCAAACCATGATGGAAAAGCTAGCTGCTAAACAACCGAGGCTGGTTAATCGCTCTAGGCCACTGCTGCTTCATGATAACGCTAGACCACACACTGCACAACAGACAGCTACCAAATTAGAGGAGCTTCAATTGGAATGTCTAAGACATCCACCGTACTCTCCGGACATTGCCCCAACAGATTACCATTTTTTTCGAAATTTGGATAACTTCTATCAAAGGAAAAAATTCAACTCCGATGGGGCAGTCAAAACCGCCTTCAAAGATTTTATTGATTCCCGTCCGAATGGTTTTTTTAGTAAAGGGATCGATGAACTACCTATGAGATGGCAAAAGTGCATAGATAGCAATGGTACATACTTTGATTAAATAAATATATTATAATAAAAAAAAATCGTCTTTATGTTCCTCCCATACTAAACGCCAATTTCATATGTAAGGACCTAATAGAATGGAAAATTTTAAATATAATATATATAAAAAGGTATCGATTATTCAAATAGTGATAGAACACAAACTTAAACAATTCAAAACAAGCACATCTTTAAGATACCAAAATAACTTTAAAATACCAAAGAGCAAAGCAAACAATATTAAAAAAAACTACAAAATATATATTTGGGCATAAAAAACTGTAATAATTTCCTACCGAAATCAAACAGCTAAAAGACATACAACTATTAAAAAATAAATTAAATGATATTGTAATTGACAAATGTGGTAATTAATTTATTGAGTACATAAATATATTACGGAGGAATACCTCAAATATGAAATACGTATTTAGCATATCAACAGAGATGTTCACAAAATGTCAACTCAGTTGAGAGCACCGGAGAGGAAAGGTTAATTTAAAATTCTCATTCTGAGCTACCACGAAAAAACGGGACTTTAAAAACAAGCCAGATTGACGGCGAAAGAACAAAGCGAAGAAGTAAAAAAGGCAGATATGCATATGCGGCACCCAGTCTTCTCCAAGAGCCGATTCGTATGCACGGTAGGTATTTGATCTTAGATCCATGTTGCCTTGTAGGAAGTTCAACCATAGCTACGCGAGAGCGATTCGCACGCACCAAATCAAACTACAAAAGCAGTAAAATGTCGAGATACGGTCGACGGTTTGACGCGAATGGCCAGAGTTCCATTTCACTCCGGCAGGGGCGAGATCGCGACCCTAGATGTAATATTAGACGAATCACTACTCCCATTCACAAATGCGATTCTGGAATGTTTTGTAGGTACCTAATTTCTTTTGACTGAGCCGATGTGGCTATAAAATGTTCGTTACTGGTGATAAAGTGATTAAACGGATTACAGAACAGTACAAATAAATATTTAACAGGGTGTTATAAAGGAATCTTTCGAAATTGATGTTTTAGAAGGATTTTTTAGATAAGATTAGGAAACTTACGCAATTCAAGTTTAGAAGGAACTTGTAGATTACTTTAATTTATCCAAAAGGTTTTTCGTGCATACATTTTTCTTTTTTCTTCATTTGGTTTCTCAATGCTGTAGAGTATGATTATTTGAATACTAGATTTTTAGAGAACTTTTCATATAGGTACTTACTGTATTCTTCTGTATACTTTATACTTTTTCAGTTTTTCTGTATATTCTGCTAACCAACTGATTCATTTTTTTTAAATAGAGTAACGAACTTGTAATTCGTGTCTCATCAATGTTCTTGCTTATTTAAATTAAGCCAAACGCTTGTGATTGATTGCATATGGGTCTAACTTGTTGGAATGAGGCTCGAATCACTGACCACTGTATCAATAGATATGCGAGAGTCGTATCCACTACACCGACAGGTTACTTTTTTTTTTTGTGTCGCAAGCCTAGGATTGATCTGCAACAAGCACTCGCTTTCTCTACTCCTCTATGTCACCTGCCAGCCTCTTCATTTCTTGGTAGCTACAACGCACATCTCCGATAGTCTGGTCTACGTAGCGTAATCTCGGGCGGCCTCTACGATTGTTGCCTTCAAAAATTTCCCTCGACGACGGTTAAAAGCAGGCCCGGAAGCCTTATCTTATGGCCTATCCAAATTGCTCGGGCGATTCTGTTAAGGAGCCGCCTCTTTTCGCCCACCCTGGTCAACACCTTGTCGTTTCGGATATGTTTATTTATTTCTGTGAAACTAATTTTTGCTTGTATTATGTACTTTTAAACACGGCAGTGCAACTTTTATATTATCACGAGAGTCTAAAATAATGGTAACTACATGTTTCATCTAGAATCAAATATTCTCAAAGAAATCTTAATCACTATAAATATGAACAAAACGATCAAACATTCTCGATGTGTCACTAACCGATATTTTGTATATAAGCAATGATAGCAGATGCGCAGAGTTCAAAGTTGTTTGACAAGGCGACCATAGAAAGGAAAATCTACCAGAAACAAGTCCAAAGTGGGTACTTACGTGCGAAACTGAGCGGAATGACCCGGCCATATGAAAAAGTGCAGAGAATGGTCTAGTGATAATTAGTGCTAAATATGGTGTAAATTAAAGAACCGGTGCTTCGATTGAGTTCGTATCCAGTAAACTAATTCAATTTTTTTTAAAATTATTTTTCACTGTTTCATTTGCTTCCTGCAGCCACGACAATATGACAGCTTATTTATTCTGAGAATCGTCATCATCACTCTTGGCACTCAACCCTTGGTAGGTCTTGGCCTCCTCAATAATTTTCCTCCACTCATCTCGGTCTAGTGCCAGCTCTGTCCAGTTCCGAAGCTGAGATGTCTTTGAGGACGTTGTCACTCCATCTTAGTTTTGGCCTTCCTAAGCTCCTTCGCCCTATTGGCCTTGAGTTCAGCAGGGACTTTGGTGCTTGATGCTCGGACATTCTCTCCACATGACCCAGCCACGAGATTAAAAGTGGAAAAATACTTTCAGATTAGTATTTACATGCGTACGTGAGCCATTTACAGCGATGAACAACTTTTAAACGTCCAAGAATTTCATGTAAATACTCGTAGACGCCGGCAAAGAAGTTTCCACAATGACTCTTGCGAATTGAGATCTTTAAATTAAATGAATTAATTCATAAACCGTTGCGCCCGCTAGATACCGATACATCGCAATTCAGTTTAATATCGCGGGCGCACTTGAGCGTCCAGTCGGCGGCGATAATAATTATTCTCCCACTTGGCCAAGTGTCTGCCCGCGCATTTGCGTCAAGTGCAGTTTACGATAGCGGCGGAGGAGAGGTATAACATGCCCCACCGGGCCGCGTTTCGAACAATTCATTTGCCGGGAGCCCCGTTTTTCAAAGGCCGCAAGAGTCGCCTTCACAGTCGGCACTTAACGTCAAACCGATGTGCCCGCTCAACTCCGAGATACGTGCACGAGGAGCGCGTTTTCGTTACCCGTCGAATATTATATTTTACCAGCTGTACTCGTCGAAAATGACGAACGTTTAATGTCGGTTCCTAAAGAATAAGTATTTATTTCAAAAAAAGCAAAATAATTTTGCGGCGACATTGAATACAAGAGTATACTGACGAAGGGGCCATGGGCTTTGAAACATGTTGATATTTCTCAATACAAAAGTGGTGAAAACAAAGTTTATTTTTTATTGATTATATTTAGTATTTATTTATTAATAAAAAGTTTATTAAAAATAAGTTACGGAGTTACAGACAGTTACGGACAGACAGATAACGAAAATATTTTTATTGGGATAATAACATAAGAATTGTGTCGCGTGGTATTTGCGTAGTGACTATTTGGACCAAATTCCCGTGGATCTTTTGTCGCTGGACCAAATTTCCGTGGCACTTTTGTCGTTGGTTTAAGTATTTGTCGTTGAACCAAATGTCCGTGGACCTTTTGACGCTCTCAAAAAAAAATCGAAAAAGAAAAAAGTTACGGACAGACAGACAGACAAAGAAATTATTCTTACTGGGATGAATTTTGTTAATGACCTTTTAAACTTTGTACCGCACACACATTATCTGAATTATTTTTCACTACTACAGTTTCGACAGGAGCAGTCCATCATCATCATCAGGTATAACCAATAAGTATTTTAAATATAGAATTTTCTCCGGGTATGTACCCAGTATGATTATAATATCAAGAGCCTGTAAGAACGGAGAGAACTCAGGTAATCGAGGATTTCACAGCACTCTGGACGTTTCACAGTAAATTGCTGGAAAGGTTTAGAAGTCAGTCGATCATACTCGAAAGTTCGCGAAATGATATTCCCCATTTAAAGGGCGACATAACATGTTCAGTGACGTTGGTGATTGATTTGTATATCGAGTGTTCCATTTGTCTCCCAGCGCCATGATTCCGTGAAAATAATTAAAAATCCTTTTTGAGTTAATTGTCAATTAATTATTACAAATTACTAAAATAAGCAATCCAACGCTGGAGGAAGACCTCTCTACCACTCTGGTTGTGCTCCCTGATCTATGATAAATTGTTCCATGTATGCGAGACCTTGGACAACCTCTGTTCGTTTTTTCCTCGTGCATACCATTCAAGAATATTCTTTGTCCATCGATTATCTGTTCGTCTTGAAATATGACCCGCCAATTGACATTTACGCTTTTAAGCAGTGGCAAGTGACAATGACATCCCTCACCTTGGTCTGCGCTTGAAGACTGAACCGACTTATGTTATTTGTCAATAAAGTAATTGAATTCAGAAAAAAAGTTACGCCGCTACCGAATTCATATTATTTAAAATGGCCGACAGGCTGCTGAGTTCTAGTGCCGAGTTGTTGAGTCATGTAATAGACTAAACACTTTTTTACGAAACGTGTAAATTGAATCAATATGTGTATTTAAAACCAAATTAATTAATCAATTAGAAAGACATACAAAAAAATCCAAACCACGAAAAAATATCCGTGGCTCGAATCCCGGTAGCAGCCAAATATTTTTTCGTGGATTTGATTTTTCTGTATGTCTTTCTAATTGATTAATTAATTTGGTATTAAATTTTGTTCTGAAAAAATTGCAACTTAACAATAAGAATGTGTTCTTGAATATAATATAAAATATTTATATATTTGTGTATGCTCATGCATGTGAGTTTATATTTACATAATTATTTTACACTGTGTTATCTAGTTACGTATAAAATCTTTTTTATTGCAATAGGTGTTAACCGTTGAAATAAAAAATAAAATACAATAAAACAAATTTATGAAATTAATAGTGAATAACAAATTTTGATATTTTCGCAAAAACATTGGTAAATATAATTTTTCAGAATTTTCGAATCATTTAAAGTAAATTGGTCATACTTTCGTAAAAAAAATAAGTTTATTTATTTTGCATGCAAATAAAAGAAACCAAAATATCATAAACAACTACTAAATTTAAAAACACAGTCCTATCTTAAAAATATATTTCCAATATTTTTAGTCGTTTTCCCATACAGTTCAGAACACTATATTTTTATAAATATCTATTAGTCACATACTAGTATACATTATATTTAAAATGTTATTTTTTTATCGCTTTACCAAAGGAAGTTGTATTTTCTAAAATCTGTCGGTTTTAATAAATAAAAGTAAGTGGTCAAAACATAGTATTATAAATTTTATTGCCAAACAAACACTAACGAATGCATTAAATAGCTGCTTTAAATTATTAATTAACTGTCAATTAACTTTGAATAATATTGAATGTCCGGAATTCACTTCATTTAATAAATCTATATATGGGCATTAAATAAATGCACTTCTTTGACTAAAATCAGGTAAATAACAAAAAATCATTGGAAAGAATTCATACAAAGCCGAGTTGAATTTACCGAAATCATCAATTCATTTTTCAAAAATAAAAATTATTTTCATATTTTGTATAGATCGCTCATAAATTAAATTATGTCACATTTAATTCAATAAAGTGTTTAAAGCTGAATAATTAAAATGCACGTTCAATAATTCATTTGCACATAAAAATTGATGGATTGCACAGTGAAACAAATTTTATCTATGGCACCGTCAGTTTTGTTATCTCGCTATTGATAAAAATATAAATTAATAGCCTCAAGCGGATTGTTTGATTTACTGTAATAACTGAAGCGACTGGATAGGATATATGTGGGGTAGGTATATTATAAATTTATAATATACTAAATTCGAGATTTTATAGGAAACATAATTAAAATATAGAAAGTTTGGATGTATAATATATATATATATATATATATATATATTTTATACATCCAATATGTATGTATAAAAAATATATACATATATACCCCGCAGAGTTTGATAATGCTTAAAAAGGATTGTATATATTTAAAAAAAAAGGAGTGGTAATCCTGGAGGTAATAAAATATTTTTCCATTGGATATTTTTTTTGTGTATCTTTCTAATTGAATAATTTAACTTGTTTTAAGAATAATTGATTAATTAATTTATTTCCCTACATCTGCATCCACCTCAATATATGTACTCAAATAAATTCTCTGGCAAACCGCATATATCCTTAACTCGGTCGCCTGGTAAATTATTAGGTACGTTTGACCCAGGATATTAGGTGAACCATGTTGTAGATACATGGAACTGTGAACATAATGCATTATACATAATATTATCGTAAATTCGCATAATATTTGTAACAGTATTATAAATAAAATTACGTTAGAGAAACTAGTTTCGCAAACTTAAACGACTGCAGAAACGACACATTATGCACGCAATACCATGAATTTTTAGAGCGTAGGATTGCTATTGCTATATTAGCTCGACAAATGATCGCGATTTTAGCTGCAGTTTGAATTCTAAGTGATGATATAACTGTGTGAAATAAAGGACGCTAATAAAATATTTGACGAAAAATTGTTATTTTATCTTCTCGTTTACATAACCCAGTCATTTACATAACGGTAATGCGGTCACTAAGACACTTGTGTAGAAAATCTTTGTCGATTAAGTGAGGAATGAACAAATTAGAAGTGAATGCAATGCTGGCTGTAGTGTGGTAGACAGAATAAAGAAAGGGGTGCTGAGATGGTTTGGTCTTGTGGAACGTATGAACGAGGAAAGGATGGTTAAGAAAATATATGAGGCGAGTGTTGAAGGCAACAGGAATAGAGGGCGTCCGCGAAAGATCTGGCACGATCAGATACTTCAAGTATTTGAGGATGGCCCAGTTAAAAGCCGCAACAACCGTAGAACTTTTATGAGAAGATGTATGAATGTGGCCGAAGCAAAAGTGGTGTGCCAAGATAGAGGAGTGTGGCGTTCAATTCCTCTGTCTACCCCTATGGGGAAACGGCGTAATGGTTAGTTAGTTAGTTTAGTTAGTTAGTTAGTTAGTTTACATAACCAACGTGCTAATGGTCATGCCTACTGCAATAGCAAATATTATAGTAAACAATCTGAACGGCCATGGTCATTGCTATCGTACCAACTGCTCTTCACAGCCCTAGTAAAAAATTATATATATAATGATCTACATGAATGTTTTAATTTCAAAAAATGCAATGAAATTGATTACAGGCAGATTCTTGAATAAAAAGTCCAATACTTAATTTGTGAAAGTCGTTTAAGCGACTTAAATACTTGCGAAGTATTTTTATTGCAATGTTAACCACAATCATCCAAAGAATATAAAATTATGTGTAATGCTAGTGAGGTGTTATTACAAATTAAGAAAATATATGAAACTAGTGTTGAAAGCGACAAGAACAGCTAACCAAATATTAGAAGTAATGGTTAGTTGGTTTGTTGGTTCTCCAATATATATTGCACTCATATATTTCATCATAAAGCTTTTACGAAAAATGTGTCAGTTTGAGTAAAGTGATTATTACATTAAAAGTATTTCTCACATATGATAATCGACAGACGTTTGTTTTAATAATTTTTAAATATTAATTATTGTTTCAATGCCATAGGTAAGAGATGATTCGTGAGTTTTCCAGTGAGAAAAATAAGAAATGCGATCTATATTCCTTACTATAGACATTGTATAAAAGAATGAAATACTTTGATGTTTTAAATATATTAATAAAAAAAAGTCATTATGGATATAGATATATTAATGCATGCTACTTATTTCGATCTTGATGTGTCGAACTTACCACAGTAAGTGATCTGTAACTGGCGCCGTCGATAAAGGTATCAACATCCATTAATTAACGCTGATATCTTGAGCGCCATTCCGTGTTGTTACGGCTGGGATCCGTGATGTTACAGTACAATAATATTATTCAGACAACAGATTACGTAGCGGTGTTTAGCTGATATCCGCCTCTAGGGTACTACACCACCACACGCGAAAATAGCAAAGTTTTTACGAGTCTCCTGAGCTCTGCAATATCTGTACTGCTTCTGAAAACGGGATTGCTAACTAACTCCATGCACCTGGGACACAAAAGGCCGTATAGAAACTCCTCGCTTTGTTCGCTCTTGATGATATGATTTAGTAGATCTGTGTGTACACTGCCGTTCTCCGACCCGCGCAAACAGAACGCTAATTACGTAGGAAACTGTTCCCGTCAATCAAGCAAAAATTTGATCCACTTCTTCTGACAATGCACTCATCAAAATTTCACATTATCAAATCATCAGCTAAATGTGGTGGCTTGGTAACACTTAAACATAGTAAAAATTGTCAAGTATTCAAGAGAGAAAAAACTGTTCTTTTTCATGATTAACGATTCATATTTAGTTAATTTAAACGGACAAGCAAACCAAGTTTTAACAAGATATATAAAATGAGTTATCTTGCATTTATTATTTCAGCGGTAAATGTATTTACCTCTGAAACAATAAATGCAATGATATTATATAAGCTAATGCATCAAATTATGTTAATTTGTAAAACTAGAACTCAAAGTGGTTTTAGCTATTCATGTTTGAGGCGATTTAGCAAAGTTTAAGACGATATTTGGAAGTGTTATGTGATTTGTCTAAACCTGGTTTTAGCTAGATTATTAAAAATATTTATTATATTTAGTATGTTATCTCTAGTTTTTTAAATATTATTTTATTTTTTCACTACTTATTTCGAGAAAATCATAATCTCTCATCGACAGGCGAAGTATTAAATATATAATTATAATAAATATAATTAAATATTTTCAATACTCTGTCATTATGAATCTCTACAATGTAAACGCCAAATCCAATAATAATAAATTGGTTTTAGCTATTCATGTTTGAGGCGATTTGGCCAAGATTAAGGAAATATTTGAAGGCTTCTATATAGAGTCTTTATGCAAAAACAAAATTTTACAAGAGAAAAAAACACTTAGTGAAATAAATAGCCAGAATTTAATTAAATTTTTATTTTCTAATATTTACTTGCCAATAATGGACATTAATTTTATGTTTTATTTGTTTATTCATATCGTTAAGCAAGCTTTATGAAATCATCGAGCTGTCGACATTCGTCATATTTGTTACTATCATAAAAATATACACCCTTTTACCTAGGCGCGTGCAGTGGGAACATCGAAGCGAAAAATAGAAATCAAATATTTATGCTACAGATTTTTATGATATATCAAAATGTGAATGCTATGATAGCAATTGTGATAGAAATACTACGAAATATATGCTGTATTCCGATTTTTTTCCAAATAATTGGTTACCTAAAAGTCATGCTGCGATGTTTCCACTGCACGCGCCTGCTTTTACCACGATAGCCAACTTTTGAGGTCGAATTTAGGCAAGATTGAATTGAAATCATGGAAAATAAATTACCGGACACGGTTCATACTATTATACAGGCCATTTAAAAATATTAAAATCATTCTGTGACCTGGTATGCTATACATATATATAGACCCTTTTTATAGTGACGCCATCATTTGCTAATCGAGTTTGAGATTACCTGGCTAAGGGCCGGTTGTATCAACTTGGATTATAATAATCGTTCGTAAAATCAGTAGATATTCACGGCTTATGCCATTTCTATTTGTGTCGCATCTGTCTATCGCATCAGGCATGTGTTCTACGTGCTCAGATCAAAACACGTACGTCATATTTCCAAACTGTTTTACCGACCCAGCCCGGAGTCGGGCCCATTAGTCAAATGTTACATTCTTGTCGATAGCATTTTTTTAATGACAAGCAAACTGAAACACGATATAAATTAATTAAAAACTGTCACATTTGAGTGATACCAGTGGCGTGTATCGGAAGTTACTTAGGTTACGTATATTAACATAATCATAATAACCGGGCTGACAGATCAATTAGTGAAATTTAATATGAATACACTAATGTACAGGATGCACATGATTTTTTTATTTTAAAATAAAGCTACATAAATATGTTTAAATTACGTCGGACCCATCGTATGCTTGTCACTGAAAAAATAAGGAAGCTAAACAAGAATTTAAATCTAAGTAGGTATTCTTAAAATTCGTCTTACTGTTGATGTGAGCAGTGGTGATCGTGGATTTTGCCACTTTTTTCAGTCCATGATAGAGATGTATCGTTCATGAACGAGTGAACGATACAATCCAGTTTATAGTTTATCAGTTCAGCAGGTGGAAAATTAATTGTTTATTGAATCGCATATCCGAAATCTAAAAATCTATGACATCTCTGGCTGGCATTCTATTCTTCCTCTCTGGGCAGTGAAAATTTTGCAGCGGTCAAACAATTTTTTTTGGTGATAAAATTTTCTGGTGGCAAAGACTCTTCTCATCTATTTTGGGAAGTTGATATAGGTAAAATGAGATTTCGATGGAAACTGAAAGCACACTCCCCCATGGTTTCGAAAATTTGCCGCTGAAAAATTCCTTGGAAACAGGTCACACAATAATTCAAAGTAAATAAACTATAATCCGCTTAACGATTCAAGGTGAACATTTCACATGACTGAACGATTCGGTGAACGACAGTTCAGTCAACTGAACTAAAATTCTCATCTCTAGTCCATGACATTTCTTACATAAATTCAAGGTTTATATTACGGTAGTACGAAATAATTAAGTATTGATACAAAAACGTATATTTTATATGAACTATATAGACATATAGAGATTCGATTCTCGCAGTTTCGCTAGAATCATATCACAGCGTCTTCAGGAGAGTGTCCTCTCACCGTAGTGGTCAAGGAAGTACTGATTGTATGCACTAACTGGAAATTTGTTGCTTCTTTCTACTAATAGTAAGAGAGTCCATCCAAATTTCGATACAAAAGGCATTTACAAGTTATCAAATATAAACGGGGTGTCTCACAGCTAGTAGAAAAAACTTTACATGTGGTTTCCTGTCTTGATAATGAATCAGAAATGTTCAAGCAACCATGACATAATATCAATAGTTATGGAGATATGCAATATCAATGTTTGCGTTTTTGTTTCAATATTTCTGACTGAAAAAGTTGAACTATCATACAGTAATTTATATCAATTATGAAAAATTCATTCTCTTCAATAAAACTCAAACAAAATGATAAGAATCTTTTCATAAAAATATATTTTAAATTTTTGCAAGGTTTTATTATTATCTATGTATAAATTTTTTATAATCGATATAAGTTACCGTATGATTTTTTTATAATCGATATAAGATACAGTAAAGATAAATTAAACTTTTTTGCAAAAAATAATATTGAAAAAAAAAGTGCAAACTCTAATATTGTATATCTCCATAACTATTGTCATGCTCGCTTGAACATTTTCGACTCATTATCAAAGCAGAAATCCACCTGTAAGGTTGTTGCTACTAGCTACGAGACACCCTACATAGCTGTTCTCACTACTATGATTTTACCTATAATATATATATCATCAATAGCACTCCAACGACCCCGAACAGTTACAAAAACTTTGGTCCAGTAGAAAGTGGCGCTCTTGTTTATAATCTGTTTAATACTTAAAATTATTTTTAATTATTCTCAGTTTATTGCGTATAAGTATGTATTGAATACATAATACGGGACGCTCAATTCTTTCTGCGTACCCTCGCTGAGAAAAACTTATAGAAAGATTGTAAATAATTTCGTTGACGTTGAATGTTCGTTTGTCTGTCTCCGTCCGTAATTTCTTTATAGTTATTTTTTTTCTCCTTCTTTATAGTAATTTTTTTTTAAATAAATAGGTTCTTATTATTTACGAACCAACATGTAAATTCAATTTTGTCGGGTGACAGCTAGTTATATATAAAAGTGGAGCGTGTGACTTACGATTATTAAGCAGTCTTGAAAACCTTTCCAAAAGTATGGACTCACCTGAAAAAAAAGAAAATTAGGCATTTATTATAAAAGACAGAGACAATTTTCATTATTTTATGAATATTGTATATATTAGTGAATGAAATCAGGTAATCTTTGTCCTGAGATTTGAAATGAATTTATAATAATCATGATATATTATAGAAGTCTCATTGAGACTAAGATATATATATATACAAGTATACAAGTGTTTTTGGGTGTACATAGGGCTTACGACCTATCGTACGGCTGGCTTAAATGATCACTTTACACAATGTAACGTTCACCAAGCCGACCAATTTTTAATTATATTAATTATGTTAAGATCAGCTTTATATTTATTCGTTATATCTTCATTCTTTACTCCATCATAATGGATTTGCCACACGTACGTCTAAGGCATCTCATCTTCACTGCATTCATTCTACTTCACTCTTCCAGATCCAGGCATTTAGATATGTATAAATTTTTGTTAAACATATCTAAATACCTATATAGATATCTGTAGGTGTATAAAATACAAGTTTAAGCCTACAAGAAAAATAGGGTGCATGAAAAATCATAATATAATACACACACACGTAGTTTAGAATATGGGTATGGATGCGGTACCCACGATGGGTTGATACAGTCACCCCCGAGGCGAAAGATACATAAATTCCATAATTTCACACGCTTTGAAGTCTGGCGCGCTCCGCCCCATTTCCGCTTTCCACGTGCTAACATCCGTTTAGTCTCGTTTTCGTTGCCGGGCCAGCAAGATACAGCTAACGGCGCTGATTGACATAACGATTCGTTAACGAGCCGCTAAACCGCTAAACACTTCGCAGACCGAGCGAAACTAATAATAGTTGTTATTAAAATAATTTTTCTTCTTTTTAAAAATAATATCTGTGAATGCTAAATCTGCAGTCAGGTTATTGGGTGTACATATCGATTCAGATCTCTATATGAATACACACATAAGAAAAACTGTCAGTGCATGTTTTAATCAACTGAAACAGATTCTTCTTCTTCTTCTTTCTTGGCGTTTCATGGGGTGTTCTCGCCACAAAACAAGTATGTTTCTTCGTTGACAATGGGTGTGATGGTTGCGTTTTTTTTCTCTCTTTTATTTTGGAAATTTAAATTGGAAACGATTCGTTTTAGGATAAACATTATTCTGTGTGGATGATTCAATTCTATTAGAAATGGAAAGGATATGGTGTACATAATGTTAGTTTATTTAATTTTTATAGATTTCTACCGTTAGCTTTTAGGAATCTTGTTAGTAAAGATAAAGAGTATTCGCAGACATCTTCTCTCCGAGGCAGTCCATCGACTGATTAATGCATTTGTTGTATCATTTTATTAAAGCTTTAATAAAAGCCAATATATTTAACAACCGGATAAATTTTATGAATAACCCGTTACTTGACATATTCCCCATTTCGGCGTCCACTTCTCAATCTCTTTTTTCGTCAATTGCCCCCACCATAGCTGTAGCCAGCCCCGTTCAAAAATTGATTTGTTTGCTAGAATAGAAAATGAATAGTTAGTTTGCGTCCGTCCTGAAGAAGATACGGTGGTATCGAAACCAGTAGACGTAGAGTTACTAGTGAAGTGGTTAATATAAATTTGTTTTTATTAAAATTAATAATGTGATTTAAATATTCAGTTTTAATTCGATTATTTAATAAAATGTTTTAACAACTATGGCTAAATACGTATCAGATATTATTTGAGAACATTGAACTAAATCCAATGTATTTCTGGTAACTATTTTACTTTAAGAGTACTCCCTTAACTACGGAAAAACAATGTGGTAAATAATATCAGTAATAATGATATTCAGTGTCTTGAATTCGACACACAGTAATTTTCCTTTATACGTTTCATTAGTCCTTTGCGAGAATATCACTTGAACAATGCCACGGTACGAAAAGGGTTGAACGAAGTTCCGTTAATAGCTCATTCGTTCATTTGAACGTACGAATAGAACGCATTTAATTACCGCAATGACAGCTGACAGGCGTTCTATTTCGGAATTCGAAAATTCAAACGACCCAATGAAGTCGTTTCGTGGCGGTTCAGATAAGATGAAAAATCGTTGCGATAAAGGGAACATGACCATGCTCATTTAGATAAGGAAAGTTCAGAGTCAAAAGGGATAAAAAAATATATTTCCTTTATAAGCGGATAACGGTTTTTCAAATTAATTGTATTTATCTGTATTAGTAACAAAAAATGTGTCTCTCTTGGATAAAATGGTTCTTAAAATCTATTTTTTTCAGTGAACTTAAACCCCGTAGTAAATATATTCAGACCAGCTTCGAGTATAGCAATATTTAATACGTAGTATGACTACTAGGACTAGGTAGATTTCTGTCTGTCGGGTTAAACAATTCTCTTTTCATCTATATTAAAACAATTAACAGCTCGTCTATTGCTAAAGATCTCCTCAGCAATAGATGAGC
The DNA here is from genome assembly GCA_016648135.1 of Agrypnia vestita. NCBI lineage: Eukaryota > Metazoa > Arthropoda > Insecta > Trichoptera > Phryganeidae > Agrypnia > Agrypnia vestita. The sequence goes on from JADDOH010000024.1 coordinate 817,488, forward strand.
TTTAGTCTTCAATTGGACTTTATTCTAATATCTTATCTTATTATATCAGATCTATTACCACATTCTCTACATTTTGTGATATTTAAATATTGTCTGTAATTATTCTTTTGCGAATTTATCTACGCGTCCTTTCCATAAAATTGTTATAACTAAAAATTAATTGGACTGTGTATAAATAAACTCTTACCATTTTTTTAATGTCGTTATATGCATTATGTTTATTTATTATTTTTAAAATAGTGTATAAATAAATATATGCATATGCTCTTTTATAAACAATATTTTTCAATATTTAATCTATCTAAAGTTCACAAAAATATGTTTTAAATATTGTTCCTACAAAGAATATTGCTTTACAAACTCCAATCATAATATAGATATCTCATTATCAACAGTGATATCTGTATTGGATTATGGGAATGACAAAGCTTTGAACTGTAGGTGGCGGTATTATAAATACAACTGACATACGAAACAAGTTGTGTAAGTTAAACATATATACAACTTCCAAATATTTGATAGATGTTGTAGCCTATCGTGGATGGAATTGTGAACCTTACATTATGTAAAGCTTAAGCCAGCCGTAGGATAGGTCGTAAGCCCAAAAAGACTTAAATACCTACTTTTTCATAAAAAAATATAGCTTCGTCTCTATGAGGCACTATAATATAGCTTGATTAAATATATTTTCTTTCATCTTATTTCCTCTGGCATTTCATGAACGATCTCCATTGTAATGTACAGTAGTATATTATACACTTTTTTAATATTTAGTATTTTTAATATTTCTTCCTTAATTGCAGTTACTTCTTATTTTTACTCTTGTATCTTATTCGTACTTATATTTTATTGCATGAATTTTTTAACAAAATTCTATCCATATGGTTCTGGTTAGGATTTGGGGAAGAACCTGTTTGATTTTTTATATTTCTCACGAAAGGTTTAAGATTGGACAATCTTATGTTTCAAACAGGAATTATATGAAAACAGCGTTGTATTTGGATCCGCTGGCAAGATTTTATCTACTCAGCTCCCTCGCTTTATTAAACATCTTATTGCAACACCTTAAGTTATTTAATAAGTCGTTCACTTTGGCTGCCAACATCTTCAGCTGTAGCAACAAAAACGCAATACCCCGACAGATACCCCCCGCTCTTCTCGTGGCCAAACTTTCGCATTAATTGAAGAGGGGGGGCTGGAAGGAGCGAGGGCAAAAAACTCAGAAATACCGGTAGATTACCCGGCACATCTGCCGCGACAAAAAGCAGCTTTCTAAAGGAGATATATGGAGGAAGAAGGCACATTAAGATGTATTCTCGAGCGGCGCGGAAGGGAAATGTGTGGGAAAACATTAGCGCAAGGCGTTTCATCGGCCATAATATTATTAGCAGGGCAGTTATTAAAATACTTAAACAGGATAGGTTAAAATACGAATCAATATAATTTACTTTGAACCAATATCATTTATTATATTTCGGCATTCAAAAGTAAATACAATTCATACAGTAAATAACTATTAAACATATCGGTTAGGTCTAGCAGTAAAACGTAATAAAAAATTGCAGTAATAAAATTAAATATACATAACTCGTAGATACAGTATTTTTTTTATATATACAGCTCTAAAAATTCGAAAGTAAATAGATATTCCTACCAATAATTACAAGAATTTGAATTTTTCAAAGTAATTATTTATGTTCTAAATAAGTTTTCAGTATTCAGATAATAAACCTTTGATTTACTCCAAGACAATTATCATTTACGTTAATAAAACATAAAAACTCCTCGGATTGTAGTTTAGCCTGAAGAAAGAATGGTGCAATCAGTTTGTGTTATCAAAAAGATGGTTTCTTCAATAAGATTAAAATGATTTTGTGGTGGCATTATTAATATAATTAAAAAAATTGGCCCCGTAACATGTTGGTGTTTTCAACAAATTATTGATGAAAAAAAACGTACATTCTTATCTATGTATACGAATATTATTAGGTTAAGTTTGTAAGTTTAGATGGGGGAGGTAATCTCAGAAACTACTCATCTGATTTCAAAAGATTTCAGCAATATTTAGAATGGACCTTCAGAGTATACATAGGCTATATATTGTCCCGTCAAAATAAAAAGTTTTTCGTGAAGACCAATTTTGCAACGTAAGTCGACGAAAAAACGGTCGAGCGAATGCGTAGGCGCATAGGCGAAGGCCTATAAAAAGTCTGCAATGATATAAATCTTATATCAATGTTAAATCCAAAATTGATAAAATATGAATAAAATATGTATTTGAGATTAATTTTAATTTGTGGGTGTTGGTGTAATTTTAATTGATAAAATATTATAAAAAAATTGCTTATCGTCAGGCAAATTTTATAAAGATAAAAATTTTCTTTTACACGACATTGTTTGGACGAGTAGTTAAGATTATATTAATTTTACACTGATACTCTTATAAACTCAAATTGAATTCTACGCGGGCACAGTTGTGAGCACAGCTAGTTAATAATAAAAATATAGTGATTTGAACCATGTTGAAATATGTATTTAATTTAATTAGTAAAATAACTTAGAGAACTAATTGAATATAAATTTAAGGAAAGGGGACAGTTTCTACCAGTCAATACATCAGAGGAAATACGATTTATCATCAGCAAAATTCGTAAAACATTAAATAATCAAAATTTTAAAAACAAGTTAATTGACGACATAAAATATCGTTGCATGAATGCAAAATGGCTCATGACCCATCGAAGGATAGTCCCGTTTTGAAGAAAAACCGAAGTGAAGAAAGGATAGTACTCGAGCTGACGACTGATGCGTCGTTAGTTGGGGAGGGGAGGAAGAAAACCTACCCCTGACTGCTACCTCACTAATGATCTGAACAAGTATTTCCGCGACAGGGGTGGACTTCTAATTTGTTACTCTTCGCCATTAATTACATTCGTTATCGGGCGTGGAAGAATCATACTAACAAAAAAAAGCTTTGACAACAGTAGCAACGATACAATAGATGTACATAATGTATTGTACAATATATATTATACAATAGACTCCACACAAATCGTGTCAGCACAATCTCTATAGCGTAATGTTTTCACACAACTACAGGGCGTTGGCTTATATGACAGTATAAAAATTATGTTGTTATTAAATAATATGTTCATGTATCGTGACTGCAGGAGTAACGATTCAAAATACACTGGAAATTAATTTACAAAATCACTTATACGAATTTTTTTTAATCTACACTATTTCGCAAATAATAAAAAAAATTAGAGACCTCCATAATTTATCTTAATTAAACATTAATCCCGCGGTAAAAATGTTCTCAGGTTTTCGCGGCCAGGATCTTTTGTGTGAGGTCTCCTGTATATCTGACCTCTCCGGCCGACGTTTCGGATCCCATTGCAGGGTCTATCATCGGAGCTGATGTGATGAATACGTGTTGATGTTCACGTTAAGTATTGGCTTGCAATAGCGTACTGAAATCAGCACGATTTGTCAATACCGTATCGAAATCAATCTTGCATTGGTATTGCAAGCCAATATTAATCTTAACATAAACACATAGTCATCACATTAGACCAGATTATGGACCCTGCAATGGGATACAAAACGATGGTCAGGGAGGTCAGATATACACGGCAGAATATTTCAGAAAATTACACAACAGAAGACAAATAAGGTAATTGTGTTCTCAGAACATACGAGAAAAAATATTTTTATGTTATTGTTTTGTACCATTTGCCGTCAGTTATAGGCATAGAATTATTTCTACGTATAGTTTAAAATAGTTTAAATCCGTCAAAAATGACGCTACTTTTACATTCCGGTTCCTAGTGAATAAGTTTTTACTTATTTATAACCGACACCGATGAATAGTAATAACGACTTTTATCAAAATATTTCAACATTTTTTTTTATTTCCCAGCACAATCGCCAAGGTTTAAAATGGTGATTTTAAACCTTGGCGATCGTGCTGGGCGGAACATGGAATGGGTAGCCCTGGTATATATTTATGGTAACTTTTTGGCGGTCCACGGAGAGGCGGCGGTAGCATCATGCGTTTGGCTGCAGGTTCGGGTTTGCTGGCCCGGGGTTCGAGTCCTATCTCCGGCCGTTTAATTATTTTTTTTAGCCGTGAATTCGAACAAAATTACGGACGTTACACGAAGCTACAGATGGACAGACAAGGAAATTATTATGTTTGATAAATAATCAGATTTAAAAATGCGTTTTCCAGCTGCAAACTGGATGCCGCATCGCATTGTGCCCACGAGAGCCCGATTCGCGTCTCCCACCCCCAGAGACACCTCCCTTCCCTCCCGCGCACAATTTGACATTTCGTCTCAGAAACCGCCCCAGTCAGCGCCGTCTCCGCGGGCCGCCGGCCTGAGTAATGCTGCACATTAATCAGCCCGGCTCCGGCCGCAGATTCATAAAATCCCCCGGGAGCGGGGTAATGAAGGTGTATTGTGTCATCTCCCAGGATATCTCAATTAATAATCGATCCGCGAGGCTGCGGAGAGAGACGAGGCGAAGGTGAGGGATGGCATCCCTTAATTAACATTTTTATCACAGATCATTATTCGCCGAGTTTATTAAATGAATTAATTACTCAATTTAAAATCAAGCCTAAACTTATTTTGTAAATCTGTGTAAATCTTTTTTAACGTCATCGAATTCTGCGAAAATACATAACAGCAATGGACAGAGAAAAGTTAAAGATACTTTATCCAGCAGCGGCTAATGATGATCTACAGTTACCTGAGTCAATTTTTGCAAATACAAGGCCACGTAGAGTACTAAAATATCAGATGTTAATAAATTTATTGTTTCAGCGGTAAGTTTGTAGAACTCCATAATCGCAAGTATAGAAATAAAAACAATTGTTTTTTAAGTTCTACCTTTTTAATTTTCTGAGACGCGTTTCGCCTTAACAATCTAAATATCTTGCATTCAACAACTTGTATATATATTATTAGAAAGATATGCTATATAATTTTAACAATTAATTAAGGTTTTTGAATTTCTGCATGATTCTAAGATTCTGTTAAAACACTAATGACTAGTAATATATATAAGGATGAGGATAGATTCAAAACTTGATATAATTTATATCAAGTTGTAAATCTATCCTGATCCTTGTATCTATTACTTGTCATTAGCGTTTGAACAGAATTGTTTCTTAGAATCGTGCAGAAATCCAAAAACCTTAAATAATTTTTAAAATTATACAGCATCTCTTTCTAATGCTTTTAATATAAATACAAGACGTTGAATGTAAAATATTTAGATTGAAATTGCCCACATAAAGCGAAATGCGTCTCAGAAAATTAAGAAGGCAGAACTTAAAAAACAATTGTTTTTATTTCCATATTAGATGTAAACATAAAAATATTGTGGACTAGCTCTGTTACACCCTATATACGTTCAACTGTCTTTTTACTCCCTTTATATTAACTCGTGGCATCTGCTTGTCTTCTTGTCAAACGAAAAACTTTGGATCCATTTTAAACCCCTTTCCCGTGATCCAATCGAGCTGAAACTTTGCAAGCAGACTCGTGGCGACGATCAAGAAGATCTATCAAATTTTCGTTAAAAAAAATTAATAAATTTTTGGATTTTTCAAATTTTGAATGGTTTTTTCATACAACTTATTAAGTTGTATGAAAATATTTAAACGCGTCTGGTAGACGCGAAACCTGATTATAATATAATTTTGAATTTTGGAATTTTTTTATAACTCACTTTCGTAGCGTCGCCCGACCGAAGCCCAACGCGTAGGTTAAGCGAAAAAAAATGTTTCAACTAGTAAATGAGAAAGGGAGTGTAATAAAAACTTGGTTTTTATATATTACTTTTTTTTAAAACTTTTATTCAATTTTTTTTTTAATTTTGACGTCTTCCTTGATGGCAGTCTCACTCTATCTCTTTTCTGTACATACATATTATGTAAGTCTGCAAGATCTCGCAGAAAAACAAAATTGCGTTGAATTCTCGTCGCGAAGATTTGTAGCCATTCCAAAACCCGCAGACGTACAGAATAGATATATTACGCATAAGGAGCACTCCGAGCAGAAATCATCCCATTAAAGCAGAAGCCAGTCTTCCCGGCCACCCTGTGGCAGAGGCCGCCCCGCGCTCCGGCCGCAGAGTTAATGAGGCGAGCAACACCGACCCTCGGTGGCTGGAGCCGAGGCGCCCCGGAAGAGGGCGATGACCTTTCCAGGCGACATCGTTAGGAAACGCATGACATTTCCCGAAGAAACAGACCGCAAATTGGCACATAAACGAGCGTCTTTTGATCCAAATAACACGCTCGGGTTTTTTAAAGAAAAAGGTGAAAGGCGTCTTATATTTGGCAAAGAAATACAAATATGTAAACATATAGGGGAAGAGACCCAAATATTGGATGAAAAAAGATTTATTTTGGCGTATTTCAACAAGTCATTACTGCTGGCCTTTTTTTAATGGAAACTAGAAAGCATTGCAAATGGTCCGGCTGAAACAACCACATATGCGCGGAGTTCAGCAGTAGAAGTAAAGGAGTGATTATTTTGAAAAATGAACACCTATAACTAATTTAAAATATGTTTTATTTTACTTTGTAATACCTGATGATGAGAGGGACTGCTCCTCTCGAAACTATAGTTGTAATTTAATAACTCATATTGTGTGTATATTACAAAGTAAAATAAAACATATTTTAAATTATCATGTTGCACCACGAAGTATCTGCCAAATCTTTCAATGACCTATAACTAACTCCATTTGAATTTATTAACACTACACAGACTCGATTAGTGTTAATACACTCTAGTACCTCTCATCGATAGGTGATGATATACATTGTACTGTTATGTTTGTACTTATATTGTAACGAAATGGTATGCAGTAGGAATTGCACACTGTCTGAATGCCTTGTAACATGTTACAACAATATGGAAGGATCGAGAACTGCCTACAGCAATCTCGGGTTGTCTATAACGTTCGAGAGATGAAAAATAACTCAGAAGCGACGGAAATCTTCTCCTAAACACTAAAAAGGAATAGAATAATCTAGGAGGTTCGAAAGTACAGCGTATCGTGTATAGCCTACGCGAAAGTACGCGTAGGACGATGGCGGTGTTCCCAGTCGTGGAATTTCGGAGCGACAGATATCGAGCGAATAAATCAACTTACCTAAGTGATGTAATAAATATATGCGACTATTACAAGGGAGAATTCAATAGAATGTTCTAGCAAATGTTAAATAAAGTGTTCCAGGCGATAATAAAGGGTTCATAGACAAGCGATACCTTACGAAGTTGTGTGATTTAAAGAATTACGTTAAGTTTAATTCATGTTAAGTGACTTTGTCCACTTAATAATTAATTGATCACTAATTAATAAATCGCCAATTGAACTCCAGTGTCTTCATCTGTCTTCCAAAGCCAAGAAACATGGCAATATCTTCACCTGTCGATGAATTGTTTATCGACACCCTTAACGAAGTTCATTATGAAACTCTTCAAAGTTTCAATTCCATTTCCAATTCCAATTCTATGAACAGTATAATATTCAATCAAATAGAAGTTTTCCAAAATAAGTGCGATTTTTGTCTTTATTGGTTTTCTAAAATTATTTTTTTTTAGTTTTTCTACTTGTTTTCATTGTTTTTTTTAAGTGATTCTCTGTGAGAAATATTTTTCGTAAACCTTTGTGTCAGAAAATCAGAATTTATTTTTATGCTTCAACAATTTCAACGGGCCAAGAAGCCCAATTACTGAAGCGAAATACACAAAAAAAAACACCCAGGCTTGAGTAAATCACGTAGATTAATTGTGACTTCCCGCACACCGAACACGGAACCATCGGTGTGTACATCGATACATTTTTGTATTTTTTTTCTGTTGAAATTATTACGGAATATATTTTTTAGTTTTTCTGTGAACACACTGGTAGGTACAAATATATTGTAGCACATATCCAATATTATTTGGCTATACATATATCTGTTCACAATTAATTTTTAAAATATTTTTTATATGAAGTCTGTGTATTTCATTTGATGTTTGTATCGCAGGATATTAACTGTAAAGATGATTGGGAATTAGAAAAACTTAGAAATAATATTTCGAAGATTTTTTTTACAAGTATCTGAAATTTGGGCCGTCTCACCCCCCCCCCCCCCGCTACTTAAAATTTCTGAGCCAGTAACCTGGATAAATACAAGCCTCGATTTTAAAGCGAACGATAGAACGACTTTTTAACAGAAACAGGCAAAGATAGCGAAATCCGTGCGTTAGACAATATAGTGGAGCGTAGACAATAACGTGGAAAGCACTACCTGAGGCGAGTGAAACTTTCTAACGAACCCTTAATTACGAACGTACTATTATTATTATTATTTCTTATTTTTTATTGGTACTAAGATTTATTCATATAATAACTACTTTATATAAATAATAAATATTCTTGCACATGTGCTGTACCTACTGGAAGAGCAATGTCTCTTACAATACAGTAAATTACTAGTGTAGCAGGCAGGGCGTTAAAGGAATGTAGTTTTACTTTGCTGCCAAGACCCTCAGCAACAATGAAACAAGCTTATATAATTTTCACACATTATAAAAAGTTGTCGCCTATGAATGCAAAATAAATGTATCTATCTAAAAAAAATATTAATAAAAAAACTAACCCATAAAAACCAAGTTTTTATTATACTCCCTTTCTTTGTAAAATATAACAACAATTAAAGCTGAATTAAAACATATAACATAACATTAAACTTACAGTAATTTAATATATTTCTAAAATGTCAGATGTTTTGAGCTTTGATAAGACACCTCATGCTTTGAAGTGTCTTATCAAGTGAAATTCTAAAAATATTTGTCAGTCAATTTAGATTTTCGAAATTCGTAGTGAAATACCTATTATGTATACCGACGGAGTAATTCAAATTTAGAAAATATTCCGCGACGTTATCGGGCTGCCGTTGCTAGTAATCAAACTTTTGTAATGATTCCAATTTGAAAAAAGTAATAAAATTTCTAAAAAACCGAAATTATGCTGTAATTATTTTTTTAACGAAAATTTGATAGATCTTCTTGATCGTCGCCAAGAGTCTTCTTGCAAAGTATCAGCTCGATTGGATCACGGGAAAAGGGTTAAAAATCGATCCAAAATTTTTTCGACGGCAATCCGGCAAGCAAGCACACGCCACGAGTTAAAAGAAAGGAAATAAATATACATTTTTTACAAATGGTTTTACTCGAATTTAACCGCAGAGAAGTCATGACGACACTATAAGACGTCAAAAAACGACTTTTAGAAACAAAAATAATATGAAACCTCAGCGGTGTCGAACCCTCGCCCTTTCCCGTCGAAAACATCCCCGGATACTCAGTCATAGTCTTTAGCTAGACTAAATAGAATAAATGTGAGGGGTAAGACTGTTCACTGTACGGTAAAGTTTTTCACTGTCTCTTGGCGATACAAACATTAACAAGGACATTCATTGCCCTCGGGTTAAGGGAGAATAGAGTCCCACAAAGTTTCGTCGTAAAAACTCTTCACAATTATTTATATTCCTAGTTGCCCGTGGGCAGCGCGCCTTTAAGTTGTGTATGTTTTCAAATGATATTGTTGCAAACTTCGTTGAATAATCTCAACGCCAAACTTTTATCAACTGTACATGATGGATATTTGAAAATATATTTTTTATTTGGTTATTTAATCATTTCATTGATTTAAATATATAAAAAATACATATTTTTATTTTTATTTTATTTATTTATTTATATAGTAGATACATGTTTTTTTTAAATAATAAATTGATTCTATATTATAACATACAGGCATTATACTCCCTATAATATGAGCCAAAGCTCGAGCTTACGGGAGGAGTATTTACAAGCTAAATTAAAGTATAAAACAAGAACTAAAGAATAAAAGTATAAAAGGAATTAAAGTATCATATAGTATATGTCACAATAACATTGATAATCTCGCTCCCTTTGCTAGTATAATCCTCTGTCGTGGGGACCTATTATTTAACATTTTTTCTGCTACATAATTTGTAATTAAATGAATAAATTGATACTCATAACCAATCATTGAATATCAACTGATGTTTGTAAGAAAATTTTAAAACTAACTTAAAAATAAATAATTTTCAATAAACTCCATAATCAGGCATTAATAAACCTAGTGTATACACCATGTGGGTGTCTATTCCATCTTCCCGTGTGCCTCACCTACTTTGCCTAGAATCCTTACAAAAGTTTTTTGATCTAGTAGTTTACGATTTATGAATCCAGTGATCGGAAATTCGAGCCCCATTCCAGGAGGCAGGACTTTTTTATAGAAATAGCATCTATCAGAATTATTAATCGTAAGAATATTGATTTAATAAGCATTCTGTGTTTTATATTCAACATATCTATTTTTAAAGAGAAAAAATCACAATAAAATTACGACATTTCACCCAAAATGGAAGAAGGCAGAAGCGATGAAGAAGAGATTGAAGTCTCTAAATTGGTGAACACATCTCAAATTAACTCACGCTCGCTGCCTCGCTCTTTCATCACGAAGTGTGATGCAAGCAGATGTGAACATGGCAGAGACATTGCGATTATGATAATACCATCCCAATTATAATAATTTCCGTCTGTCCGTCCGTCTGTCTGTTCGTCCGTCCGCGTAATTTCGTGTATCGACCGTAACTTTTTTATAGTAATTTTTTTCTTCAAAAATAATTTTTTTCGAAAAAAATTTTTTGTAATTTCTTTTCCCAAAATTCTTTTTTTTGAAAAAATTTATTTTTCTCATTTTTTTTTTAAATAAAATAAATACATATTGAAATAGTTGCAAATATTTAAATTGTAAATCCATTTTCACCCGATATAACATAAACTAAACCCTCATATATCGTACCCTATATGAAAGATTATCTAACTAACTAGCTAATTAACCATCACACCGTTTCTCTGCATGGATAGGTAAAGAGGATTGAACGCCACATTCTTCTATCTTTGCACACCACTCTTCCTTCAACTATATTCAGGCTTGTTGAGGCTTTTAAGAGGGTCATATTCCAATCCATATTTCCATAATTTCAATCCAATATTTAAAGTATCTGATCGTGCCTGGTCTTTCACTGACGCCTTCTATCCTTGCTGCCTTCAACACTCGCCTCATATATTTTTTTGAACATCCTTTCCTCGCTCATACGTTTTGGCATAATGCATGTTCAAAATATGCTTCCTGAGATAATTGGCCCCCAATCCATGATGATTATTCCATTAACAAGGGTTTAGTGCAAAGTTTTTTCTTTTTATTGATAAAAATAATGTTATCAATAAGTCATTTTGCAACTATTGAAGAAGTTTTTAAGTTATTTGTTTTCGTAGTTGAAATAGTACCTACTGTAAGCTACTATTAAAGTGAAACTTTTGCGTATCAACATGACAACATATCATTATTGTTTTCATATTTCATACAACAAAATAATTACATTTCAAAAGCGATATTCTTGCACTCAATTTAAAGCAAAAAATATATCAAATTCAAATGTATCACTTTTCATTGTCAAACAATAATGGAAGATCACACAAGGTTGATTTTTTGTTACTAGGTAGAACTAACAATCTAAAACGATGTCATTTTTAATTCAAAATCGTTTATATTAGGGATGCGATGTGGTATATCAAAATTTGTAATGACTTATTAGAAAACGTGAAGCTTTATCACCCCGTAAAGTATATAACCTTCGATTTAATACAAGACATAACGTCCGTAAATAGGAGTTTACCTGCGGCAATGTAGCTATTTCTTATCCGTGCCCAAAAGCCCAAGAGGGCTGTTCGGGGAGTCTGCGAAGTTAAGGAAACCGGAATGGATTTTGTTTTGTATAGATTGGATGTATTGTTGAAGTTGCAGCAATATCGGCTGGATCACTTTACTTGGACAACTTCACGTTACATAAAGAGTGGATAAAGGACAATGTATCTAACTCATCATCACACAATTTTATGATAGGGTTTGGAAGAGAGGATAGAATGCAACCCACAACTCCGCCTTGCTCATGCGCGCTTTTAATTTGAAGGCGTCCCTGTAAAAAGGGTACATTTAGTACAGCAGGTTATAAAGTGGTATTATTATTTTAAAATGGTCTATACAACAGTATGCACCATGTGCGATATTTTATTTTTCATGATTTCAATTTTTTATCGATTATTTTTAGTGCTATTAGCTCTGTAATTTTTATTTTTTTTATTGGTTCAGATTGTCATTTTTTAAAATATTGATTGTATTATTTATATAAATCTACTTATATTATTTGATTAATTACACTTACATGCAATGAAATAATATAAGTGGATTTATACAAATAATACAATCATATTTTTCTGTAATTTTTTGCCATTTGTTTAAAAAAAGGTGGTGTAAATTGGTGATATAATGATTTTTTACACACTTGTAGAAAGTAAAAAGCAACTTAAACTTGATATTTCGAACCCCCAGGGCAAGACTATAACCATTCCAAAGAAAACGTGTTTGTACTTGTACATCGTTAGTTCTGCTACATCCCAAAAATATCTTTTTTGTGTAACTGTCTATTTTTGTTTTACGATGATACATTTGAATTTGAAATATTTTTCTTTACGCGAGAATATCCATTTTAAAGTGTGATTATTTTTTATAAGAAATATGAAAAAACTAATGATATTTAATCATATTGATATGCAATTTTTTATGCTTACGGTACTATTTGTATAAGAAGAATAAAAAACTTTATAACTTCTTTAATAATGCATCAATTAGCAACTGTATATTTCATTATTACTTCACATATATTTTTTACACCACATCTATTTTATTTTCTTCATTTAAATATTAAATTTCTACTTCTAACATATATGTTATAGACTGCATTACATTACTTGGAATATATTACACTGTAAGCAAACTCCCTCTTTAAAAACGAGCAGTTCTGCTTTCTTAGAGAGGTGGCACGTAAAAGATTTGATTGTTACAACTATTAATAAGTTTCATTCATTTCAAATATCCCACTGTAATTAACTAAAAATATCTAAATAAAAAATAAAATGCAAAATGACTTTTTGGCAACATTATTTACGTTAATAAAAAGAAAAAACTTTGTATAAAACCAGTATTACGTGATTATCAATGTTTAGGGATGGGACGTATTTCGAGCCCAATGCTCCCTTCATCAGGATAGTAAACATTGTATCCCGATGAAGACGCATATTGATAATTAAAAAATAGTTTTTTTTTTACAAAGCCTTTTTCTTTTTAATAATAAAAAAACTATACACCTTATAATCCCCAAATGCCTATTTTGGAAAGGTTTTGCATCCGGGATGCGATTAGTTTCGGAAGATAGCAAATGAATCCCGGGTAGTACTCCGAATCTTACAGCCGCAAGACAGAACTGAAGACCTCGATGCAGTGATTAAAACACCACCGCCTGTTCGGATCTTCCGATGCGCGGCAGCGCGGGCTGCAGGGTTGATCCCGCCGGGCTCCGAAAGAACCGCAAATTTTGTTGTTCACTCCATCATCCCCCTTCCCCCCCCCCACCAAGGCGCGAGGGCTGATGGGGCCCGGGGGAGCGCGCGGGGTGGTTTCAGGTGTTGCGAAACGAACGAAAGTTTAACCGAAGCCTTCTCAATGGTTATGATAACGTGCGAAGTTAGAAACAACTAAAATAATTCTCTTGTAATCGATATACTGACCTAACACGTAATTTAATTATATTTTTACATTAAATTATTTTATATTAAAACTTATGTATTAGATTATTTAAAATTGAAATTAAATTTATAATTAACATTATTTTAATAACTTTAGTTTATTCATTAAAATCAATCTATTCAATAAATTTCATTTCATTCATCAGGGTGGTAAAACCTTTTATTTAACATTATATTTTAATTTTAAATATATTTTTAATACACTTTGTAGAACATACGTAATATTAGAGTTGTTTATCAGTACTACAGTTTCAAAAAGAGCATTCCCTCTCCTCATCGGGTATAGTTAATTATACCTTTTGATGAGAAAGACGGTGTCCATCGAAACTATAGTATTGATAAATACTCTACAACTCTACTAATAAATAATATTGTGTGTGTAAAGAACAAAGTGAAATGAAAAATTATATTTTTACTTAAAATGTTGCATTACGAAGTGACAGTGAAATCATTAAATCAATTTTTTTTTGTTATTGCATAATTAGATTTTTTTAAATTTATAACTTAAGATATGAAAAATTAATATGATAAAAGAAATAGTTAAAGAATGGATGGAAAATTATAGGAGACATTATTAGGATACGATTAACAATTATTTCCGATCATTAATTTCATCTTGCCATATATTTCATCGCCTTGCCTACGACTTAGTATCTTGCAATGCTTTGGACATGTCGAGATGAGAGTGAGCGCACGAAAAGACTTGTAATATTTAGTAGGGTCGAAAGACGAAGAGAAAGGGGACTCGATAGACAAACCAGAGAAAAGTGTCTGTAGCCCGCCTTGGCAAAAAAAAATTTTGCTCTTCAGAATGTCGTGTGAGATGGAAAAAAATGATCTATTCAACCGAAGGGACATGATGTGTGTGTTCATTTGTCTATATTTTTGCAGTACACATAATCTAGTAAAAGTGCAGTATAACACAGTAAAGTTGTGCATTAAAATATTTTCATCGTAGCTCATTGCACGACAAAGAATTCATCTTTACCTTTTTCATTTTATGTAAGCAAGTTAGTTTACGGATTGAACTCAAGTGACAAGTAACACGTGTGCTTTAATCTGATAGTGCAACTTTAAGGTCCATTTGGACAAAGGAAAGTTTCCTAAAGTGTCAGGTGGTCTTTTTGGTATCACCAGGTACTGAAAACTAACTCATAGTGAACGAGAACCCAAAACATATTGAAGGTAGTTGTTTGAGTTGTACTTTAATCACATAAGAAGTCATTAGTAAATTTTAAAATGAATAAAATAATTAATGTATAAATATTTCCATGATTTTATTTCAGCAAATATACGACGCTTGTGAACATTAATGGTCTCAATGGATCGAAGAGAAATGGAACCATCAGGCACGTCCAAAAGACAAAAGTTTTCTCTATCTATGCTTGTATTCATGTGTCAAATACTTTTCATTTAAACTAGGCTGAGGTATATATCGTCTTGTTTTTCGCCCAGAAGTATTTGTAAGCTATCGTTTAAAACACGTTTCATTTCGATCGGACGTAAGATTTACAAACTATGGCGTCACGAAGTCGACTGAGTGCGCCAACTGCTGTGGTGGTTTTGGTTTTGTTAATTTTCACTTGCGTTGTATACGTTCTGAGATATAAACGTTTCAAACCAAGAACTGATTTTGAAGACGAATTTACATTAAAATCGGAAATTTAGAAAAGGAAAATAATTTAGCTTTAATTTAGAAACTAGTTTCAAACACCTGGCGACAATCTTCCCCGTAGATGTTCATGCAACGAAAATGAAACGGGACAGATATGTCCCAACGTGAGGGGGGTGTTGAAGTTCAGCCCCGTAGTCGGGAAGATGCATCGCATCTTTGAATAGCATGGACCAGGTAAGTAATGAAAATCGTTCGGAATCCGGAACACCGATCTAACTCACTCCCCTGATTAAAATATGTGTGTCACCGATCTGTTCACATGATCATCTCGAATTTCGCGTATTATAATTTTAAAAAAGAAATAAAAAGCATAAACTCACACTCTCATAGAGCAAATGTGCCGAGCTTCAATGATTTTCTCACTGAATTGTTATATATTTTGCCTCGTTACATATATTTAAAATTAAAATAACCAATATTCTACGTGGATACAGAGAATTTTTCTATTTCAACGTACCTATTTATAATGTATTATTTCATTTTGTTTTTTGTTTAATCGGTAACTTCAATTATTTGTCGAATCGAAATATTTAATCAAAAAAGTAGGCATTCAATTTTTTCCTTTTTTAATATTATTTATACCATTCTGTTGTAGCATATATCTGTTTTATTAAACAATAATAAAAATAATAAAATTTTCATACCATTGCCCTATTGCTCCGTAGGGAGTAGGAAGAAATTTCAAGAAAATATATGTACGATATGAGTACGATAACAGATTTTTAAGCACTCTTAAGATCACTAAAGCAGAATTTAAAGATATAAATTATTTTAAATATTCCAATTTTTTGATATACGCGATTCAGCCAATTTTCCTCTTTATTTTATTACTAGTTGTAACATGTCAAAAAGGACGGTACTTGTTCATGTCAGTTCTTAAGGAATAATAATTTATTTATTTATTTAAAAAAAAGAAGAAACAAAAAAGGTGTTTATAAAAGAAGCTACAGACGTTAGAGGAAGTTACGGGAACATAAAACGAAGTAATTGCAATTAGGAATCATTGCTAAATAATATGTTCATGTACAGTGGAATCTTTTGAAATAAAGCAGATAAAATTTTATTTGTCTTTCTGTCGATTGAAAGATTTTCAAGCTTAGAATGCAAAATGCAAATTCTACGATTGACAGGGGACTCAGATAGGGGGGAGTGGGGGAGGTGTGGAATGGAGGGGATGAATAAGAAAGTTGGATGAAGCGAATAAGGAATTTTAGATGACTCGGGGAGCGGGGTGGGCGACTCCATTTCACGTTCGGCCAAATTGAGGAAAGAAATGAGAAAAAAGTCCCGAAGGCGGCAGTTTAAATATACTAATAAGATTATTTTTACAATCAGCTTTACAAATCTGGGAAAGAAGATAAAAGCAAATCTGGTTAAAGTTTACAACATGTAAATAAACTATGTTCATTACGCTAAATGGTGATAGGTAGCGAAAATGACACATCAATGTCTAATACAATTAAATTACGAAATCAAATTATCATCAAATTTCATGTTAATTATTAATTTTTAATGCAACATCTATTTTCTTCCCCCGGAATCGGCGATCTTTTATTACAATAATTATATAATTACTCAAATACACGCTTTGGAATAGAAATCTGATAAAATATTTTTTATAACATTTTAAAGCTGTATCTTTTTTGTATCTTAATTAATTACAAAGCTGAAAGTTTGTCTGAAGCAGCAAAAACTCTTTACAAAGCAAATTTAGTCTGGAAATGTTAAGTCGACGCGACCATTCTTAGCTACGAATGTACTTTATTGCTATATTTTTCGTCCCTCAAGTGATAATAATAATAAGTATTAGAAACAAGAAAAGATATTTTCTCTCTTAAAAGTTATCTATAATATGATAATGATATCTTAAAAGTTATCATTATCATATTGGTAGATTGAAGATCTACGAAATCTTACGGTGTTCGTATATGTATCGCGTGGGGTATGAGGACAATTATGTATAGAATAATACTCATACTCGATGTATTTACTGTGTATAAATTGAGGTTACAAGTGAAATTATACTTACAGGATTGATGAGAGGCCAGGGACTAAATTAAGCAGCGGCATGGGGTTCTCTGCCGTCGCTGCCTTTTTGGATCTCTCGATTAATTAGCTCACCCACGTATTAAAGTTAGGAGGGCCTAGTCTAGTACCCTGGTCCACGATCACTATGACATTTTTTCAGTGTTTTTCAGAGAAATGTACGTAAATAAGAAATAAATATACACGAGACTCCAAAGCGCGGGTGAAACCCTTTTGTTTGTTACTTAAACATTTGTCGCTTCGCCAAATAAACTGAAATAAAATATCACAGCCCTTTCAGGGACCCTAGCTGTGGGTACCTACCCGCCACCTACCAAGGCGCTCCGGTCAACACTGTAAGTAGCGGAAATGACGCATTTAAGACTGGTAACGGAGGTGGCACTCGAAGGTCACGTAGGTAACACCCAAACTAAAGGGTCACTCGGAATAATAGAACCTTTATAAAACGGCCCGAACACGTTCTGCGTATGCTAGCGGAAAGCCTAACGTAGCAGATTAACTCCGTAATTCCAGAAGACAAACGACAGGTGAGATGTCCCGGGCGAAGGATGGGATAAACAGGAAACCCGAGCGAGGAAAGGTTGTTCCCTGAAACTAAACCTGGAGGTATGAGCCTCCTGAAGTGGTATGTCCCTGATTCTATTAAAGTAAGTGAAAATTACACAAAAATAAATTAATATACTCAGTTAATTCTTAATATATTTTTAAAATATTACATTAAATTTTATTTGGAAACGTTTAGGAATTTTTTGGAATATTCTGCTGTGTTTCTATGACCTTTCTGGCCATTATTTCAGATATCATTGCAGAGTCTATCATCAGGGCTGATGTGTTGTTATCACAATAACTTGAATTGTATTTTTTAAATATATACTTGGATTAAATTTTGTAATTTTGACGGCCGTAGATTGACAATTGAGCACAAAATTTAAATATTTTACAAACATTTTGAAGGTCACTTGAATACAGAATATATTTTTTATGATAAAGAAACAAAAAATAATGTTTTTACAATAAAGAAATTAAAAATAATGTTTTTAAATTGGGAAATTAAAAATAATGTTTTTAAATTGGGAAATTTAAAATAATGTTTGCATAAGAAAAGAAATAATAGGTAATGTTCAGAACAAAATTAAGAGTGTCACAAATCAATAAATATAATTTAGGAACGTATGCAGTAATGTAATACATACACGTTGAGTTACTGTGTCATTACTATAATTTAGAGAGGAGTAGTTACTCATTATTGTTTTCAGTCGATAAAAGTTATTAGTTTATTTAAAGTCAGTCAATTTATAATGAACTTTAGTTTTGTGTTAATAAAATTTTCATGATGCCACAAATGAACTACCACATAAAATAATGGTATTTTTTTATATTTAAGAAACAGAACTGAGTACCAATCATGGTTCGTGAGAGGGACGCCTCCTGGAGCTTACTTAATCTTGAATTGAATGTTTGGTGGAATGAAATCTGAATTTAAATATCTTCAATTTCGAAAATATTTATATTTTATACGAAATCGTTTATTTTTTGCCAAACTTTTATTTATTGAAACATGGCCAAGGTAAATACATGTAAATACACAGGAAAGTAATTTGATTTTAAATTTACGATGTCAAATTTGATTTTATGATTTTCCATTCCATATTCTAAACAGGCTCGGGGAGCTGGAGGGGTGGTCTTATCTAGCCAGGAGTGCACCAGTCGGAGGCTTGCGCTATCAAAACAGGATAATAAAATCGATATAAAATTGCGGTGACTGTGTGACGGGTGTTTTCAAACCAATTTCCGTGCATTGATATTTATCCAGTTAGTCCCATGTACTCTTATAATAATCTTTCCCGATTTTTTTATTTATTTCCATGCAGAGGCAGCAAAATAGAAAATTTAAAAAAAAAAAAGTTTCGAATGCAGTCACCGAGTATTACTAATTTAGAACGCAATGAATTCGATATTTTATAGGAAATATAGTCTCTTCCAAATCACTATTAAAAGTAAATGCAGCAATATCCAATCCAACCAACCAACCGCCAAGGATGATTCTCGTGACAAAATGGCCGCTACATAAGTGGCAATTACATAAGTATATGGCAATTACATTACTACTTAATTGAGAATTGATGTCAATTTCTATTTTTATTTTTTATATATTTAATAATCCTTCCATTACCACCCATCAAACAATAGCAATATTTAAAAGTTAAATATTTATACACGCATATAGAAAAAAAACGAAGTGGTAATGGTTTTTAAAAACTTATTAACTACCTACTACAAAATTTAAAATAAAGCAATATTAAGTAAAAACACATATTAACAAAAAAATACTAATTCAAAAGAAAAAAGTGAATAGCATACTTAATTATACTAAGATTATACTCACATCTAAGTGTGTTTATGTTCAAAGTCTAAATAGTTATTCTTATATCGAAACATATTAACAAAATTCAACCTGTCACCGAGTCATTATATCCGTACTATTGGCGAAATTACAGCATAGTTATCTCTATAGCTTCGTAAAAAATACTTCATGATGTCTCGTTTGTGTTAATATTTTATAATAAACCCTTTGAACTTGTTCAAGGCAGTAATAATTTTGAATAAAAATATTATATTGCTCACATCTCTTCGGCCAATGCCAATGGTGATCAAATACTCATAAGATAGTCATAACTAATATTTTCTATTGGATTATTCAATTTAAATTCAACCCAATTCCAATAACCTTTATCATTGTATAATTGTTTTATGAAATCTGTTCTACTTTGACTGTTTCAAATTTTTTTGTTTTTGTCCTTAGGCAAAGGTTAGTGATACCGAATTCATTCAGAATCTGCATTCCTACAAAAGCTGCAAAATCACCATTAGTAATTGATTAACTTTTGATAACACCATTTTGCAAAGAAAATATACTATATTCTGAACACATAGGTACTCTTCTTTAGAAGTACCTATGTAGAGTACCTATGTACTCTTCTTTGCACAAAGTACTTTGTATACCTACCAATGGTTGGAAAATTCTAATAGAGTAGATGTCACTTCTAGATCTTTCGTGAACGCCCACTATTCTTGCTGCATTCAAAACTACTTCAAAAAATTTCCGCAACGTTCCACGTAACCAAATCATCTCAGCTACTCTTTTTAATTCTCGACTATGCTAATAACAGATCCATAATTTTTCCTAAGGCTTCAGAAGACTAAGAAAAACACTTCATAAAATTGTCTGATGTACAAAGGTCTTACAATCCTCAATAGCTTGCCAAAAACAATTCAAAACACAGTGAATTTAAGTTTAAACACGAGTACAATTTTTTTTATAAAATCTTTTAAGCTACTAGATTATGGAATGCAATATGTTTAACTGAAATCATGTATTAGCCCGCACGACATATGTATGGAAGTAAATAATATATCTATAATTATAATTTCTCAAGCCAAGAAGATACAATTAAAAAAATCTTATTATTTACGCGCGCATTCGCTTTTCCTACATACATCAAGCTCTTCAGGCTTACAGATTTTAATATGCCTTCAGAATTGCAACATCCCAAAAGGATAATCATTAAAATTTATGGAAAACATACACTATGTTATCTCTACTTGAGTTTTATCTTGTTAATCATATTATTGTTTAATACTTGTCCTGTCGAAGAGAGTTTATGATACTCTCGAAACTCAAATAGAAAAAACAAATTTTATGTGTTCGATCCATTTTAATGATTATCATATAAACTCTACAATATTAATGCCAAATCTATCTATAATATCTCAGAAGGATATTTATCCAATGTTTCAGATTTCTTAAACTACGAAAATCAATTAGTAATAAATATAAATTTATAATTAACCCTTTTTGACAGAAAATAATTTCGCTGTCTTGCATCTGTCCGTCTGTCCATCCGTAACTTCATTTAACGTCCGTAATTTCGTTCGAATTCACGGCTAAAAAACAAATTAAATGGCCGAAGATGGGGCTTGAACCCTGGACCACCAAACCCGAACCGGCCCCTTCACGCATGTTCTTACGGCCGCCTCTCCGTGGACCGCCAAAAAGATACTACAAATGTATACTAGGGCTTAGCAGAGACGCAAATCAATGTTCCATCATTTTTAACCACGGAAGACATGGACTCCACCCCACCCTGTGTGGGATTACCTTTTAGCCATTTCCCCAAGCGGTCTACTGCTCACGATATCATAAAGGCAAGTCGATAGATAAACCGCTTAAAATGTGTTTTTGAAGAAAATTAAATTGCAAATCGAAGATGGTTCAATATCCAACGAGTATTGGTCACAGGACTATTCAGCAGAGAGGTTCCTACGAGTAGATGCTGCGCGCTAACTTGAATGTTGTCGGGAGATAGTCGCGTTCAATTCGACAAGTAGTCAGACTTATTTGTTCAGGGATTGGCTTTTGGGGGTGGTATTGACAATTTCCTATACCCAACGTTAAAGAAAGTACTATAGATTGTTACAAATCAACATATATTATTTTTCTTATGCTGAAATCACATGAAAATTAACTTTATTTATGTATTTAGGAAAGTAAGGGTATAAATAAATGTAACTAATAATAATACCCTTTGTTTTCACCACTTATATATTAAAAATATTAACATCTTTCAGGGCCAATAGTCCCTTCGTCAGGATAAAATGTATACTAACAAATTGAAAATAAAAAATCCAAGTAAAGATAGTAAGAATGTTTAAAATATTATATGGGCCGTGAATAAATAATAAAATACTAAGACGAAAATAAATTTAAAATATAACTATTTGTAAAAAGGAACTGGTTAATAATAGTATGATTTTTTATTTTTTATTTGTTAGTATACGTTGTATTCTGATGAAGGGATGATTGGCCCTGAGTTGATATTTTCAATATATAAGTGGTAAAAACAAAGTATATTTTTATGAATTATATTAATAATGTCACCATAAAATCATTTTGACCTTTTTGAAGAAGTAAAATTAAAGGTCAGATTATATGTGAGTATCAAAGGGCAAATGCCATTTTACAAGATTGAATAAATTTAACGACTACACACATATATAATTGCCATTCAATAATAAGCTGTGAAAATCCAAAACTAAAATGTAGGAGAAATAATGGAGATAAACCTCGTGTTTTGGGTATATGTAAGTGTTACACGGCCGTAAGGCCTTTAAAAAGTATGTACATAATTTAAATCAACACTAGATTCACAAAAATATAAAAAATAGATAAAGTGTAGAAGAACAAATTATATCAAATAAGTACATAAAAAATTCTGTAAAAACAAATAAGATGTGTGTATGCATTTTGGATTCAAAAATTAAGAACTACTCTATACTAATAAGCATACGTGGGGTATATATGGTAGTTAGTATAATATAGTTAGGATATTATTGCCTTTGTTTTTATAGACCCACATGTGTTATATAGAATAAATGTGGGCTATAAAAGCAAAGGCAGCAATATCCAAAAAAAAACAGTGTATAAATTTGAAATAAAAAAAAATAGATATATAAAATAACGAAATCACCACATTTTAAATTAGAATCGTCGGTGACTTCATTCTAATTTTTTTTATATTACTGCCTTTGATTTTATAGACCCGCATGTGTAAAAAAAATGAATGCAGTCATCGAGGATTATTAATAATCTAATATTCAGTACATTTTAAATTAGTAATCCTCGGTGACTGCTTTCAAAACATTTTTTTTTAATTTTCGAAAATTGCTGCCTTTGCTTTTATACCCCACATATAACATATGGAAATATGAGAGCGATGGCTTATGCAAGCGGAGTTATTTTTGTTTGTGTAGAAAAAACTAGGATATATTTTTCGGAGACTTGTGAAAAATACAGAGACATGATGTATTAAGTCATTTGGGATAAATGGAGATTGCAATATTTCACTTCTTTCGGAATATTTCCGTGACAAGGAAGAAATATTATTATTTTGTGCTGTAGGAGCAATAAATAATAACGAAAAATAACTTGTGTACCATACTCGTAATTTAGTTGAGAAGCTTTCATGAAAACGAATCCTTTAGCCTCTTCCATTCCACAATGCTCTACTCAACTATGCCAGACTTGCCAATTTTTGCATTTCATCATGATGATGTATTGAAGAACCACAACTTATAATAAAACATATTAAGTGTGTCAAATTTCTCGAATAAGAATTTTAAAATTTAAAAAAAAAGACTGAAAGTCCTGGTGCCATATAACAAATTTGGTTTAAAGATTAATCCGAGAAAATTGCCATAAATAGAACCAATCAATCGGAACATTTAAGCATTTTCAGGAGCAAGAGTAAGTAGTCTGTCTACCAAGAGTAAAAAGATCATGGGTTCAAGTCCCAGTGAATGATTTGTTCCATGCATTTTACGTATTTACCTTGACTACATATTTGTTAATTAAGTATATGTAATGTAATTCTTAAGTAAAAAGTATGTATATTTGAGTACAGCACATAAATCAAGAGTTAATGATAAAATAAGAGTTAATGTTACTTAATGATAAAATTTCAGCCTAGTAATAAAGTGGTCGTTGGTTAAAGCCTCAACTCGGGAAATCACCATTTATATATATATATAGAAAAATAGAACAAGCTTTTAGATTACTTAAAAAATGTATAATTTTATTATTATGCAAATTACTTATATTTTTTGTTTTTAATTTTCTGTAACTTCTAACTTTATCTACCGTTTATAAACCTATTAATCTTTTAAGATTTTTTTCATAGATTTTCAATTTGTTCATAGATTATCTGTGCATCTTAAAATATGTCCGGTGCATTACTATTCACGTTTTTCAGCAGTGAAAATGACATCTTTCACGCCTATGCTTTATCATACGTGTTTTTTTTAAATCTTCGCGGCATACAACATTGACACAAGACTAGCGGTGCCTTCTAGCCAGCGGCGTTCTAGTGCCAACTCTGATGTATGGATGTGAAGCCCGGAATTGGCATAAAAGGAATGAAAGTAGACTGAATGCGGTGGAAATGCAGTCACGCAGTCACGCTAAGACGTTTGTGTGGAAAATCTTTGGTCGATAGAGTGAGGAATGAACAAATTATAAGTGAATGTAATGCTGTCTGTAGTGTGGTAGATAGAATAAAGAAAGAAGTTCTGAGATGGTTTAGTCATGTAGAATGTATGAGTGAGGAAAAGGTGGTTAAGAAAATATAAGGAGCGAGTGTTGAAGGCAACAGGAATCTGCGAAAGACCTGGCACGATCAGATACTACAAGTATTGAATGATGACCCTGTTAAAAGCCTCAGCAACCGTAGAACACGTATAAAAAGATGTATGAATGTAGCCGAAGCAAAATTGGTGTGTCAAGATAGAATAAGATGGCGTTAAATCCCCTCTGTCTACCCCTGCGGGGAAACAGCGTGATGGTCAGTTGGTTAGTAAAGACTACAGAATATTGTACTTACCCATATAAAACATGCTTCATATTTTGCACATATTTATGGTTACATGGATTGATACCATTTTCACAAGAATTTTAGAATTTTCTACCCAAACATGTGCTTATTTTTAAGATGTAGTAACATTCTTTTGTGGAACTGGTCAAAAAAGGATTCTGAAACGAGAGGTGAATTTGAGCAGATCGGTGAATTCAGGTGAAAGTGGGTTTGAAAAAAAACGTGAGAATAATAAAAAATCCATGACTTAAAAGATATCTTCCGACACGTTAAGAATTCATATGCAAATTAGTCGTACATCTGCAATGAAGACAGGAGGACCTGTCTCGGCTAGCATTACCGCGAGAGTCAATGACCCGCGATGCTAAACTACTGGCCTTAGCAAAAGACCCCGAGGGCGTATAATAAACATACCTTTACCGACAGACCAAAGCAATTTAACATTCAAACGCACTTTTTTTTTAAATATCTAAACTCCTGAGAAAGCAAAATATTCTAGAAAGCTCCATCGGCGTCACTCTGAAATATTATTTACATAGATAAGGCGTACTGCCAGTTGAGAAATTTATTCCATCGGATTTTTATAGATCCACCGGTTATTGGGGCCGTGAAATGCGCCATCAAATAATCGTAAATTCGATATAGGCACTAAAATGGGTATAAAAAACATTTTGGGGTTGACATTTTAGGTGAGGTGCTTTAGCCTCACGTCGGAGATGTTTTTAAAACGCGATGAAAAATCATGATCCTTTCGTCCGACAAAAAAACCACAATTTTAGTTCAATTATACAAACAGAAGAAATAGCGCATTTTCCGAATCCCTAGTAATACGCGGTACATAACAGAGTTCTGTTACCGACACTAATGTATGGAAGTGAAGCCTGGAGCTGGCAGAAGAGGAACGAAAGTAGATTGAATGCAGTGGAGATGAGGTCCCTTAGACGTATGTGTGTAAATCCATGTATGATAGAGTACAGAATGAAGATATTAGGAATGAATGTAAAGCTGATCGTAGCATAATACATAGAATAAAAATAGGGTCGCTCAGGTGGTTTGGGCATGTTGAGCGAATGAATGAGGAAAGAATGGTAAGAAAGATATAGGATGCAAGTGTTGACGGCGCCAGAAAGAGAGGGCGACCACGGAAGACGTGGCAAGACCAGATTAACCAGATACTGGAAGATGGTCCTGTTAGAAGCCTGAACAACTGTCGATCTTGCATGCGAAGATGTATGAATGTAGACGAAGTGAAAGTTGTATGTCAGGACAGAAGAGTATGGCGCTCTATCCTCTCTGCCTACCCCCACGGGGAAACGGCGTGATGGTAAGTTAGTTAGTTAGTTAGTTAGTAATATGTCACTACACTATCGCAGGATCTAGAACGGTCTACAATCTTCGGGAAACGTCTAAAAATGACTAGAACAGCCTAGAAGCGAAAAGAACTTTCTCTAGAAAAAACTAGAAAGATCGAAAATACCAGCATTTGAATATAAATACCGAGACTACGCCGCGGCGCGAGTGCTTGGTGTTTTGACAGATTGTTCGGTGCAAAGTCGGCCGCGAGGCGACGGCCAGGGTGGCCAGTTATTAGATAATTGAAACAATATTACGTTGTTTCTTGTTTCGTCTTTGCATTCTAATTTATTCTTCCTTTTTTTAATTTTATTTTAACTTGCCCCTTCTTCTGTGGATATATGAAAGACGCTCTTTTGATAAGAAATATTAAACTACCATTTGCATTTATTTCCATATTTGTCCTACATTTCGCATTATATTTTTATATTTTGAAATATTTTTTACTCTTGATTTTTACTGAATGTACTTACTTTCAAAATAAATATGAAATGTCGATGTAAGGAGATAAAATGTTTAAAAAAAGCTACCTATTTCATAACAGATATTTCTATATATCTAGCGTGGTAGGTAGTAGCCGTATTATGTGTATATATAAAGCAATCAAATGTCTATTTTTGTCCAAAAACTGCCGATTCATCGGCAATGAAATGGAAGAATGAAATAAATAAAATGAAATAACCGAACGCAGTACCTAAGTGGCGAAATAAACCAGTGCGACTTCTATGAGCGAGTAATGAATATTCTACGAGCGATAAATATGTGTCACTCAGCGATAACGTGGTTTTATATTGCGAAATAGTGTAGATTAAATGATAGCGTTATGTTTAATTCGTGTGAAGTGACTTTGTACATTGAATAATTAATTAATCATTAATTAATACAACGCAAATTAATTTCCAGTGTTTTCATTTGCCCTTTCCCGCAGTCACGACCCGTGAAAATATTAATCAAGGAGTATTAAATAGAGGAAACCGCTTCTGGCGATAATTTAAATATCATAGTAGTGTGATGGCGTGCTCCTAGATGGAGTCTGCATAACGGACGATTGTGTGTAGTGTTATAGTGCATATAGTAAAGAAAGCGGGAATATTTCGCAATCCGATCTATCTAAAAGGCAAAGCTGTTAAGTTCCTGACGCGAAATTTGGCATGCATCCAAAAAATAATGGAAATGGAATATGAACTTGTATGTTGAAACTGTGTGAAATAACAAACACACAAAACGAAAATTGCTTAATCCAAAAGATTTTTTGGAACATGCACTGAAAACGGATTATTTTAAACGAATATTTCTTCATAGCAGCACTTCACACTTTTGCGCAATTTAAAATATTACTTTAAATAAATTAATGTCAACTAATTAAAGGGGGAAATGTCTCCATCCCTAATGAGGGATGAAAATAATACAATAACTTTTAAGAGGAAACAAAAAAGTTTTTGAATAAAATTTTAAATAATTAATGTAATATTATATATATTAGAAAATATAAAATTTTTGTGTTACCGACTGTAAGAATAAATAAAAAATTTATAAAGAGATAACTAAATATTTGTTTAATTGAGTAACCTAGTAGCAATCTAGTAAGTAATTAGCAAAGGTCTCAAATGCATCTATTGAAAAAGTTTATCGTATGGTAGCACTGGTAACACGCGTAGGTATACATGCTCTTTTACACCTTATATTCATAAAATATCTTGACAAATGCAGATATCATTATGGGGTTAAACCATCTTGACATTTTCAAAAAATCATGTTTGTATTTTACATCTTACAGCTTTAAGTTCTAAGAATGATATGAGTCATCACTCATTCAAACATTCAAAAATTGCTTGAGTTATAGCCAATTGCGGCTAGTAATGGGGAGTAATTTTTAAATAAATTTCATTATCCTTTTGCGTTTTTCTCGAAACTCCCTTTTTCTGACTTGTGAAGAAAATTTCTTAAATCAGCCTATTTTGTTTACATTTTTCAGACTTCTTACTAATACATAACACTGTCTATTTAGAATTTTTAATTTCGATTTTAACGAAAAAAAATAAAATTTTATCTAAATAAATAGTTAACATTGATTTAGGTCTTTTATATACCTAATATATTTTATCAATGTATGATGCATCAAGCACATAAACAACATATTAATCCTCCTTAATTTTACCTCGCATTACCGCATACCTAGTATATATAACCACTAAAAATTACTTTTTTGTCTGCCGGTTTTAATACGTAACCTGTTTCTTCGTCAGGACAACCACTTAAGCAATTTTTAGTCATTATATGCTAACATAAATAACATTTTGTTTAAATGTCTGACCACTAAATTCATGCTTTAAATATTAAAAATATTAATAATACAGGAGACTTGTATTCACATTGTAAATAGTAAAATTGATATGATCCAGTAATGCAAGCTTAAAGATTTCTGAGGCTTCAAACTGATTTTTTCGAAATGTTACATGAAATTACACAATAAAAAAAATGATTAACTTTTTCATTTCGCTCAAAACGCGGCAACATTTTCAATAATAGTTGAATAAAATTTTTGAATTTGAACGTAGTTTTTGATGCCCCGAGTTGGTGTAGCCCTTTAAAAAATAATCAACATGTTCTAAGAAAATTATGAATCACGTATAATGTGATCAAAGCAAGAATAATTGAGAATTTCGCCTTGAAAAAGAATTGAATGGAAAAGGATTCCACCCTTGTTTTGCACCTCTCCTGGTCTAGAGCCCTCGACCCCTCCAGCCCCTCGGCTCGAGAGGGTCACCCGCCCGAGGGAGGCCGCATCTACCGCGCGATCTCAAGATCCAGTATCGAGTGCCGAGTGAACTTGTTGGTATTGCCACCTGTATACATGTTCCGGTCTTTTGTTTGTACCAGACAAACGTGCAACACTGTGAACGGAATTCACAGATTCCCCAACAGATGGCAAAATTAAATATTTTAAATATTGTTATAGAACAGTTACTTCGTGGTGCAACATGATCATTATAACAATATTTTAATTTGTATGTTCAGAGAACACAATTTTGTCCACAGAGGGATCATCATCATCATCATTCTTGGCACCACAACCCTTGGTGGGTCTTGGCCTCCTCAATAATTTTCCCCCACTCATCTCGATCTAGTGCCAGCTCTCTCCAGTTTCGAAGCTCTAATGCAGAGATATCTTTAAGGACGTTGTCACTCCATCTTAATTTTGGCTTTCCTAAGCTCCTTCGCCCTATTGGTCTTGAGTTCAGCAGGGACTTTGGTGCTTGATCCTCGGTCATTCTCTCCACATGACCCAGCCACTGAAGTCTTCCCAGTTTTATAAATTTTGTGACGTTTGGCTCCTTAAATAGAGTATAGAGCTCATTGTTGAGCACACAGTGGGATAATTATTAATTAAGATAAATTATATAAGTCTCACAGAAACGAAGCTATTTATATGGGAAACGTGTATGGAAGTCTTTATAGGGTGGCCCAGGGCTTATTAGGCTGTATGTATGTTCTGAATAAGTTTCTTTCATATATTTGAATGGACTATGCTAGAGATATCTATAGTCCTTCCAATGACAATGTTTCCATAGATTTCGTAGCTAGTAATGAAAATATAGAGGTATCATTTAGTGTTATTATAATAACTCAAAGATTGTTTAAAATAGTTTTTAATAAGAGTTGAGTTTGCTGTTGGTGTAGTGGTTACGACTCTCGCATAGCGATCCGGTGGTCAGTAGTTCGAGCCCCATTCCAGGACACCAGCAAGTTAGTCCTATTTTCATAGCATAAGCGATTAATTTTATTTCCTTTTCTCTTCTCCCTGGCTTCATCTCAACTTTCTGTCATCTTAGACTGTTGGGGTCAGCTCTCCTTTGGTTGTAGGTTCTTCTGTCCTGAATAACGTCACCCAATCCGTGCGACTGCATTTGGCTTTCCCTTTACACCACTTATGAATTTTTTGATCATCCTCTGGATGTAATTCGGGGAAAATCCACGGAGATCGCCTGGTTAGAAATATCTTCGGATGCTCTGCGTCCAACGTGTCCATACAAAGCTTTTAGCTTTATTTGATTTATTTGATATTTACAAAAATATTGATGCGACACGTATTCCGAGTTCACATCTCTAGTTTGAAAAAAATGAAATATGCCTATTTAAAGTGTCCTCTAGCAAAATATTCCAGCGCTAATTTTAAAGATTTTACATTAGAGAACGCGCAATTGAATATTCCGAGTATAAATATATAATTTTCAAAGATTAAAAAATTTTAGGTATATTGATTAAATTTTCCAGTAATAAATAAAAAGATAAAAAATATGGTAAAATGGCCATAGTGATCCAAAATTATCGGAAAGTTTTTTAGGAAAGAACTTATGGTTATAGATACTTAGTTTTTTATAACACAAATTATCTCATTTATGATCATAGAAGTCAAGGCAAAGTTTTAAAAAAGTAAGTATGAATTATGTTTCCATTTATTTAATTAATTTTCATTTCTCACATTAATCATAATATTACAATGCAAGACAGTGTAATTTGTCCGAATTTATTTATATGACTTAGTAACCCATTTACCCCGAGTTTCCTATTGTCAAACGTATTCATCCCTTAAAGAAAGGGTGGTGGCGTAGGGTTGTTTGGGCAACGAAGCGTTTTTATGTCCTCGCTGATCTAAGGTTATTTTTCTTAGGCTCGCGATACGTACAAGGATAAAAAACGATCCTTTTGTGTATGTTGATGTCGTTAAGGCGCAGCGCGTCACGTTATATTTGCGGGTTGTAAATCAAATGTGTTTTTTTTGCCTGGAATAAAGGAATACATCAATGTCGCCAAAAGGGTGCGGTATTGTATTGTTTTTAAGATTGTTTTACATTTACTCAGTGACTGAAGATAGCGAGAAAAAATAACCCATAAGGACCACACTTATATTATGTCATTTATTACGAGTTGAACTCCGAACAAGAATTGAGTCAAAAATTGTTGAAATACTCCTGTTTGCTAATGATTATTATATAATGTTATCACTGAGGAAAGAAGGTTGCTTTTTAACAGGCAGGTAAGCCAAAATTACATTTAAAATATATTTTTTTATATACTTATTCATTTATAACGCAAGAGGTCACCCCGAACGTATAATTTTAACGACACTGTTCATTTAAGAGCCTGAGATACCTACTTTAAGTTTTCATTGAAATTCCGATTCAGCTCTTGACCATATTATTTTGATACTTGACCGCGGTTTACTAAGAGAAATGTCAAGATATCTGTCAATGTCATCACGTCATAATTAACGTAGTGTACAATGTCATATAACGGTGGTTAAAACATGCTTGTTATGAAATCGCAAAACAATAAGAATAGAGCTTACACTTTCTTGTCTTACGAAAGAATTTTTTTGTTATATACTAAGAATTCTGCTTATTCTAGAAGTTAGCATTTACAACTTATTCATATTATTTATAATATAAATTTAGGAATGGTTTTATATTCCTCAGGGTCCTAGAGTACAACTGAGAAAAATCGAAATGTTTCCTAGTAATACATATTGGTTTATTTTATTAATGGTATTGGTGATAGAATGTGGAATCAGTATATTCGGTGATGTTTTAGGATATGATCGAGTTCACATGAAATCAAAAAATTACCATTTCTTATTAACATTTACCCTTTAGGATCCTGTGCATAAAAAAGGCATCTTCTCCCCACGATATAAACATGGACCCATTCCGAATTTCTCTCTTAAATATATATATTTTATAAAATATGCTCTGATATCAAGTAATAAACATGCTCTGATAAATATGACACTATCAGTTGTGAATTTTGCTAATTAATATTTTACAAAACACGCTATGATAACGAATAAGAATCTTCGCACCAATATAAAATTAATTCTTAGCGAAGTTTGTTTCTCTAATAACTCAATACATAGTTTTAATTTCTGCAAAACCATAGCGTCGATAGTCTCGCGAAGTTGCCCCAAATTATTCCCCGGAATATTCCCAACCGGCGTTCTTAGTGGCTGTTTTCGCGCGCCATATGCCGGCGAAACTCGCGGGTACACCTGTATCGAGTCGGGAATAACTTATTGTAATCCCGCCAGGCGAATGTGTGCTTAAGTGATACGAAAGTTTTCACCGAGAGCGGGGCAAATTTCACTTTGAACGAGCGCGCCGAGCTGCCGCGGAGTTTTCTTAATTAGTAGGTAAGATACCTGCACGGGGGGGCGTGGGGAGGGGGGGGAGGGGCACCTACGTAGTTGGAATCGGGTTTTTACCGCGAAACAGGAAACTGCGAATATTATGAAGTTCAAGTTTAGCTTTCCATCTTGGGCGACAGAGTGTCTTTGTCTAGCTCAACCGCGTCTCGTATGAAAGATTTTCATGAGGAACAAGATAAATCGTTGTAGGTATATTAGTAACAATTTTCTTAAATCATGTGAAGTTATCAGGGTAGAGGAATTGTTTCGTAATCGCCGCGCGCGGGCCGCGCCAAGATTTGATTGGTTGGGCTGGCGCCCGATGTTAAAAATTAAAAATGAACTCTTAAATGATTTGATTGAAACAATTCTAAAATTTCTCCACTATTATCTATTGTTTTTTGACCGTACCGGTTTCAGCCTATCAAGACCACGTTCAGACTGGTGCATTTTTATCTTAAACTAAGGCAATTATACAATTTGAGTTTAGGGGTATTTACAGTGAGTGTATAATATTTATGTAGTAGTAAACGTCTAATGATTTTACATAATTTTATATAAAATTATTGCATATGAGTGGTGCGGTCAAAAAATAATAAATAATGGTAAAAAGTTAAAATTAATATAACGAAATTCTTCAACAAATTAACAGCTTTAAAATTACGAGTTGTTGAAAGTGAATCATTTAAGCTTTGGTTTAACCGTGGTTTTATTTAAGGATTTCAATTTCCTGCAAATCTCTGACTAATTTTGAAAAATTCTCCAGCTTTTTACTTTATCAAGTGCCATTAGTCAAATTGCTTTAACAAAGGCCATTTCCATTAGTAATGCAATAAACTATATGTAAATTGTTTAGTTATTAGAAAGGAGAGAAGAAAACAGGCAGTCTTTAAAGATAGAAAATTTATTTATAGCTTACTAATGATGACAAGAAAATCAAATTTTAACACGTACACAAATGACATTTTCTCTTTTCAGATAAATACAACCTTGCATCCGCTGTTGCATTGACGAAAACGGTACTCTTTGTGAAAAGTTCTGCAACTCAAGATGCATGGAAAAACTATATTTACTCTACTTGAGATTGATTATATATTATACTACTCCAATTTTGAGAGTGACAGTATCTCTCATCGACAGGTAAAATATTAAAATTTTTACTTCATTTGTTAAATACATATTTAATTCGACACTTTAGTAGTAAATTTGCACGACGTTTGCAAATCACGGGTCCAAATCATGCAAACCGAGATGATGAATATTTTTTCATAATTATCAAATCAAACAAACCTTTAAATAATAAAATTGGGAATAATATTATAGAAAACGAGTGGAGATAAGAATCCTAAACATTCTTCGTAAAAACTTCGCGACGTACATTCAAAAACTCCTCGGATCCAGCCGACATTATCATTATCATCTTTAGTCTTGGCTCTACAACCCCTGGTGGGTCTCGGCCTCCTCAAGAGTCAAGAGTCTTCCTCCACTCATCTCGGTTTAGTGCCAGCTCTCTCCAGTTCAGAAACTCAAGTTAAGTTTGCAGCAGCAGAAATGTCTTTGAGGACGTTGTCGCTCCATCTTAATTTTGGCCTTCCTAAGCCCTATCGGCCTTGGACTTTGGTGCTTGATGCTCGGCCATTCTCTCCACATGACCTGGCCACCGAAGTATTCCCAGTTTTAAAAATTTTGTGACGTTTAGCTCCTTAAACAGAGTGTAGAGCTCATTGTTGTAACGTCTGCGCCAAAGTCCATTTTCTAGAACCGAAGATACGCCACAAAATTTTCTTTTCAAAACCTAGTAAAACTTCTCTAGTGCTCACTCATTCCTCTTAGTTAGTAGCCACGTCCCATCTTCGTGCGTAAGCGTTTTGTATACTAATATCTTGGTGTTTCTGGACAGCAGTCCAGTTTTTATCTGCTTTTGTAGGCGGAAAAAACATCGATTTGCGCTCAGTTTGCGCTTCTGGATCTCCTCTGTAGTATTATTGTTGTTTGTTATCAGGGGGCCTAGGTGTGTAAATCTTTTTACCGTTTCAAAATTTTGACTTCCACGTGAAAAAGTTGGGATATATTAGGTGCACCCTATGGCTATGTAATTGGTCTACTATCGGTTTACTATGAGACCCATGTTTTTGGCAGAACTTTCAAGATTTATAAAGGCATTACGTAAAGCATCGTTTTTTCGCAATTATGTCGTCAGCCGACATTATATTGTAGTATTATTTAGAATTTAAGTTCGGAACTAGGGGTAAATGATTTAATTTTTTCCATTATGAAGCAGTCAAATAGATCAATGTCTTACCAAATGAGCTTTTTGGAATATTCTGCGCGCCGTTAAACTAAACACTGCCATTAATCTAACTCGCATCTCCTATTCCGTATACCGGGGGTGCAGATAGGTAATACGGTTAGACACCATACATCAGGGCGGAAGTAGGGGATGAAAAGCCATACAGGGTAATACAACAAAATATTTTCCTTTACCTTTTTAAATAATTGTTTGCGTGTATGAAAGCTCATGTGAATTTGCTTGAATCTTTAACATAGTAATTTTAAATCAAATTTTTATTAATCAATTAGAAAAGACATACAGAAAACTAAATTAACGAAAAAATATTTTAACTGCTACAGGGATTCGAACCAACGGACCTCCATTATATCCGGGAATGGCGCGTTATCCAATTTCACTACGGCAGTCTAGTAAGTTAACGAAAAATTTTCGACCTTGTTAAAACCTTCAAAAAACTGTGTAGGTGTATTATATTGTCAATTCCTACTGTATTATTGTTAACTATATTAATTTTGCATAGTCTCCGCGAGATTTTTTCTCCTGCCCTAACCGAAAAGATTGACAAAATTCTGTATTTAAGTTAATTATTAATTAATTATACCTGACGATATGAGAAAGTGCTCCTCTCGAAACTGTGGTGTAGTGATAAATAACTCAAAAAAAGTGTGTGGAGCACAAAATTTAAATAGAAATAGAAATTTTATATTTTTAATAATTTTTTAAATATTTGAAGCATTAATTTTGTGATCATTTGACATTTGTTTGACATTTGAACAAAAGTTTATTTATGTTATTATATAATCACTAAAATGATTGGTGCATGTTGGCCTTTAGTTAGAGTAACACGCTTGTGAAGGTGTTGGTGTGTAAATAATACTATGGTTGTGGTGTGTAGTGGTGATGGGTCCGCTCTATACTAACAACTACAATGTAGTACTACATTACATTGAAGTGTACACTTCACACCTTTTGAAGTGTAGTGCACACTACAAACTACACACGCTTCAAAGTTATTGAAAGTATATACTTCAAATAGTACACTTCATTTCAAATCGAACACTACAAAGTACACACACTTCAAAGTTATCTAAAGTACGAGCACATACTTCAAATAGTACATTTTTTATGTGAAATTTTTGGGAAGTCGATGTAGATAAAGGAGAAGAAATCTGGTTGACGACTTTTTTTTTAGGTCACCAAATGTTACTTTGAAAAAAGTTTGCATTTGCCTTTGTAGTCTACAAACTGGTGAACGTGTGTGTATTGTAGTCTTCATTTTGAAATGTAGTTATTACCTTTGCTAACTGTGTACTTACTTACATGCTAGTGTAGTGGTCATCCTGACAAAGAGACGGGTCACGTCTTGAAACCGGTAGACAAATTAAATTTTTATCGGTTATATATTATGTGCTATTTGTGTTTTCCAACACCAGTAAGCGTATCTCCTTCGTTGTGAACCTGCTCTGATACCTTACTGCGATAGTCATATTCACCACCGAGCAATAACGATAGTATTCAATCATCTGCAGGTACTTTCCTATAATACAAAAGATGATAGCGTTTCACGGTTCCGAATGACATTACGGGTGAAAAATTGTGTTATTTCTGGCAATTCCTGCCTCGAAAATTACTTGGGGGAAAAATGATACAGCTAAACGAATTACGCGGATAAAGGTGCGCAGCGTGCGTTCTGCTGGTTACACCCTCCGCATCTTCACGCGCACACACACATACGAAACATATTACAACGAGCGTGTATTAGTGTTTTACCATGTGCAACATACAAACGGTTGTACTTTTTCACGAACCATAACGCTGGATTATCCCAGAACTCATATATATACCGGAATATAATCCATAAATGTCGAGATCGAGATTAGGATGAAACATATTATACACGGTGTCTCGTAGCTAGTAGCAAAAACTTCAGGAAAGTCTTCTTCATTTAATTTTATTTTCTATTAATCCATTAATCCAATCTATTACTTTACTTTCACTATTGCTTTTGTATTATATAATATATACTGTTCTTATTATCCACAATTTATATTTATATACTCAATTAATTAATTAATTAATCTTATAGTCATATAGTATTTTGTTTTATATCTTTATTATTTTTTGTTCTCACTATATTGTTCAGCTGTTCATCTCGGCACAGGTTCTTCCTAGTGAGATGAGCGGCTCCATCTCTTATGTCATGTAACAAGATGAAGATAAATAAATAAAAAATAAATACAAAAATTGACAATAAAAAAATCTGGGTGAAATGTCAAAGTTAGCATTTTTTCTGACTTGTCTTTTGTATTTCATTACGGCCAGTAAAAATCTATCATAGAAAACAAGACTAGCGGTACATAATTGAGTTCTTGTGCCTACTCTGTATGTATGAAAGTGAAGCCTGGAATTTGCAAAAAAATAAAGAAAGAAGACTGAATGCGTAGTAGAAATGCGGTCGGTTAGACCTATGTGTGAAAAATATTTTTACGGTAGAGTAGAGAATGAAAGAATTAGGAATGTAATGTATGTAATGCATCGTAATAGACAGAGTAAAGAAAGGATCGCTGAGATGATTTGGCCATGTGGAACGAATGAGTGAGGAAAAGATTGTAAAGAAAATTTATGAGACGAGTATTGAGTGCAGTAAAGACCTGGCTTACCAGATAATTCAAGTACTGGAGGATGGCTCTGTTAGAAGCATTAACAACCAAGAAGATGTATGAAAGTGGATGAAGCAAAAAAGTACGATGTATACAAGAATGTGACGTTTATCCTCTCTGCCTACTTAGTTAGTTAGTGTTTTGTAAAACGTTAGACTATCGTGAAAGTAACTTATATGGAACTAGCGGACTCAACAGACGTTGTACTGCCCCGAATGTTGGATTTTCTTTGTGGCATAAATCCCAGAACCCGACTGCAGCGCCACCCACCGGGTCCAGTTGTGAATCCAAACCATCCAGGGACCCACTCGAACGAATACAAAAAATTTCATTAAAATCGGCCCAGCCGTTGGGAGGAGTTCAGTGACATACCCACGTACAGAAGAATTATATATGCAAAGATATTAAAAATTCATTCGCTTTGATATAAGTCAAATAAAACAATTAAAATCTGTATTTTCGTCAGGTTTTTGACATTCGGTAGGTACTGGTCGCGACTTTATCCGTCTATGATTCATCTATTTTTACAACGTCTATAGCAGGGCATATTCATTTTGCCATGTGCACATCTATCGATCAGCAACTTTTCTGACCATGAATAAATAAGGACTTTTGTCTGTCGAACAAGTTTGACCGGGAAACTTACACTAAAAAGTTTAAAATTATTGTATTTTATTTACAAAACTTTTGGTTCCCATACGTTTGACTTGTTTAAGAACATTAATGCGAGGTTGTAAATTTTGAAACAATTGTGTTAAGGTCAAATTTAATACTCTTAAAAAGCATAATGTCTTAGTAAATAAGTAGCGCTTTATAACACAAATATGTTTTTACTTGAAAAGACTCGGTTTGGAAAGATATTTTAAAGAATTAAAAATAACGTTTATTATTAAAAATACGTTTTGTTTCCTAAAGAATTTAATTATGCAAGAATAAATACTTAAACTTCAATATACATAGATGTGTCTTGAATATACCTACACTAGGGGAGGCATTTTTCCGCGACCAAATCTCCTCGCCTAAGAAGAAATTTATACAATTTTATACTCTGTGGTTATAATATGTAGTCTTTTCTAAATCTTATATCTATAATTCCAAATCAAACATTAATGCTGACAATCGACTCTGCAATAGAGTCCGAAACGTCGACCAGGAACTAAAAACACAGCATATTACCGCAGAAAATACAAACCAGAAGATCTATCATTCTATTTTGAAATATGTTTCTAGCAACATTATGTTACGATGAATTCAAAAACCTTTAATACATGCTGGGTGTAACTTAATACATTGATTATTTTTTTATTAAATATGGAATATCTTTAAAACAACTTTATTTTTAAAGATTATTAAAGATTTATTTTAAGGTTTTAATAGAAAAACGTGAATTATTGAAGCAGAATTATTGAAAACGTGAATATTGTGAAGCCGTAATTTAATGTGATCGATGATATTTCAAACAAATTAGATAAACTTATCAGAAATATGTAGTAAGCGTATCGGGAAAATTGACCAAGTAAAAATTTTGACGAAATCGTTATACAAGAAAATATCTGTTATTATAAAATAGAAACGAGGATGTATATATAATAAACAAAATATTTCGCCATATGCAGAATCACGCTATTGTCTAAAAGCAACTCATGGATGCGAAAAATACAGTAAATAAAAATGATTCTAGGGATCGATGAATTTGTGTTGATCCTGTCGGCGAAATTTTTTTCATTAACTCTTATTATTACTAATTAACCTTTCAATCGCATTAATAAATCCAGTGAAAAAACCACGTGAGTATTTTATTACTAATTATCTGTTGTACTACGCTTTCTATGCTTGTCCCTCATAAACTATAAATGTGTACCTACGTATATCACGAAATATTTCATAGAACACAAAAAACGTTGGTAGAGTTGAATTTTTCATTATTGTAGCTAAATTGACAACCACATTTAATAAATCACTTTCCAAAAATATTTACTAAAAAAATTGAATCTCAATTTGAAAATATTTTTTGACTTGATCACTTTTCACAGTATACTCACTCTAAATCTAAGAATGCGCTATTTCCAATCAAGTAGATACAGATCTGTAGCAGTGTCTACTAAAATACCAGCAAGAGATTATGAATGTATGTTTGTATGAGAGTGTATGCAATTACGCCCCCAATGGTGCCATTATACGGGGATGTTTCGGCAACGTTACCCCAAAACATTAGGGCGCAATTACTTGGCACACTACCGTCTAATGGCGTGCCTAAATCAACATTTTTCACAGGTTATGATATGCACTTAATTGTGACGAGTCCCTGGTGTTAGCAGAGACCAAACAACCTAAAAGTAGTAGGCAAAGGAACGAATGTTGGACTCCTTGCTTTAATACGTGTAGTTGTCCTGAAGTACTGTTTAACATGTACGTTTATTCGATTACTCGGGTTAAGCATATTTGTAATATCCTGGCTAAGTTGGAGGTCTTGGAGAGGTTCATGATATTTGTACGTGACTGTGAATACTGCATAGCTGCATTGCGAACTTTGGAAATGATAATGCTTTGCTCCATCTTCAGAAAAGCCATCAGGTCGTATGTCGTAGCGAGAGATGCTTACCTATATAAGAGATGAAGTGTAGTGAGATGTGAAAGATATTGTGATGTGAGGAATAAGCAGAAGATGACTCTGGAGACTATGTAGGTATAATGAAAGGTACCAAATGATGCATATCGTAGCATACGAGAGACGACCATCTAAAAGATGAAAGGGTAGCTGGCAATCAACTTTTATACTACAAATTTAATGTTGATGATATGGGTAAGTACATGACAATTAAAAAAAGCATTATCCAAGTTTGTTCAATTAATTCTGTGCAGTGAAAAAAAAAACTCACACATTTAAAAAACGTTCACGTTTAAAAAAATATTAATTCAAATTAGGTTCTACATTAACTTAGCCCTTCTAAGCCAAAGGTTTAATATTAAAACGAGTATTTGATTTGTTTTATCTTAACACTGAATATAAATCTGTCTTTGTGATGATAAATCAAGAAATTGAGAAATTGCCGAAAAAAAAATATAAAGCTTTTACAAAGAAAAGATGGTGTCAATGTGATGAAAATGAAATCAAATTAAAAATGTGTAAATGTGCTCTTAAGATATAAGCACAGAAAACATTGTGTGATGTTCCCTAGTACCGCTTCCCTGCACGCTACGGAGTTTCCTCTAGTTTTCCTATACTAATAAACACTGCATGGTTAAAAGAAGAAGACCAAAAATTTTAATAAGAAGTTAGAAGCTTGCGAGTCTATAAATTTGAAGACTGCAAACATCACCAGTTGAAATTATTTAGTGATGGGGTGGGAAGAATTAATTATGATACGCTATAATATAAGGAAATTAAAAAAATGTTTTAAATGCAGTCACCGAGGATTACTAATTTAAAATGTACTAAATTCTAGATTTTATGAATCTATCCTTTCCCCAATCATGATTCCTATTAATTTATAGACTATGTTTCCTATAAAATCTCAAATACAGTACATTATAAATTAGTAATCCTCGATGACTGCATTAGAATTTTTGCTAGATATCACTGTCTTTGCTTTTATACCCCACATATTATGATCAATGCAAAGTATTTATTAGGAAATGCGGCGAAGAGTCGAAACTATTATATATGAGGTGAAAATATGTAGGGTTATGAACAAAATACAGTACGCAATAAATAAGTTTTACAAAATTTCAGAACACAGGGGTTTTTGCTAGTGGCCTGCAAAATATTAATATGCCATCACTGGCGGAGTAATGAAGCCATCACAATGTACAGCGCGCACACAAAGTTAGTTACCGACAGACAACAGGGTGGTTCTATCATCTGTGTCGCATTTTCCCTGGGGTAGTTCCCCATACGCGGGCGTGGGCTGGGTATTTAGCACTAATCAGTGGGTGAGTTCCCAAGTAATGGGTAACACGGAACTTTTCGTCTGAGTCGGAAAGGAAACTGTTTTTGGAATAAATTTTCTCTTCGGCCCAGATTTTAGCAGATCTCTTCATTAGACTGTCAATGATATATGCAATAGTTGTTACCGCAAAGGTAAGGAAAAGGTTAGCCATTACTACCTCGACAATTTCAAAAATCTTTTTTTTCATTCACTCATTAAAAATTTACAAAAATTGGCTTGGTTATAGCAATTTGAAGTTAACCTGACAGGTGAATTTTTAAATGAATTATTCTTTAGCGTTTTTCTAGAAACTTTTTCAGGGTGGTGATGATATCTCAAAAACTATTATACCGATTTTGTTTAAATTTTGCACACTTACTTAAAATATTATCTGCTGCTGCTGCTGTTTTCGCTATATCTCATAGGTACATCTTCTCATGAATGATCTAATTTTATTAATGCTTTTAACCATCCTCCAATATTTGTTGTATTTGTCATACCAGGTATTTCGTGGACGCCTTCTATTTCTGCTGCCTTCAACACTCGTACCATGTATTTTCTTAACCATTCTTTCTTCTCTCATATGTTGCACATCATTACACCATCTCGGCAATTCTTTCTTTATTCAATTGACCACGCTACATCTAGTATTACATTCACTTCTAATTGTTTCATCCCCCACTCTTCCATCCAGAGATTTCCGCAAATGCATCTTAGTGATCTTCATCTCCGTTTATAAAAAAAATACAAGGCTTTTATTTACATTTAGATTAAGAAATACAAGACTTTTATTTACAAAACCCACCAGCATTACATTGCCAAATAATAAAACAGTAAAATGAAAATGACCGTAGTCATATTTCTTGCAGCCGGGGACACTACCCTTGCAACCCCTCAAAACCAACACGCGAATTACTCCAACCCTTGTATGCAGTATACACATCCACGTGCGTCTGTGTATGGGTGCGTGTTGATTTTGTTATCTCTCATAGGGGTTGAAATCCTGGCTGTTAGTCCTATCGCAGGGTTGCTCTACGGAGGGGGAGGGCTACGTGCGATATTACGGCAGAAACTTGTAACAACAATGATACAGACACTTTTTCTAAATCACCGATAATTTTGGAAATGAGTTAATGAGATAAACGACAAATTACAGATAAATTAAGAGAAACCGCATATAATCGAAGTTTTCCAAACAATCTAAAAAATTCGAGAATTATTTGGAATGCACGAAAATATACCAGAAATTTCCAGAAATCCAAAACCTATATAAAGTGACAAGTGACGCCGCTCAGATTAGTTTTATTGTGGCAGCTCTGTGATTCCACAGAAATGAATACCACGGAAGCGGGCGGTCAGTGCGCGTATTGATAAGCGACAAATTACAAAAGTACCTACCAGCATGCGAGAAGGATTCGATTGCAGCCAAAACAATAAAAACGACGCGAATTAAAAAACTAAAAAACCTGCTGGAATGACGGAATTATCAAACGTAGCAGCAAATAACCAGTGAATGAACAGAGAAAGTTGGGAGGTTTTCATCCAGTAGTGGAATGAGTAGATAGAAAAAGAATTATAATGATCAAATTTAGGCTGCTAAAAATATTACTGCATCGATACTACTTATTATGTATAAAAAATATATTTATTAAAAAAAACTTTCGAATTAAAAAGTCAGGGAGATGTATTTATTCTTCATTTATTTATTTATGTCTTTTAATATAAATACGATTTCCTCAATTAATAATCTACACAACTAACATTTGCATCTATACGCCACATTTTCGAAGCTTCATTTTAAATTTGAATGATTTTGTACCTTTCTTATTTCCTCTGGTATTTCGATGAAAATCTTCATCGCACGGTTTCGTCTTCTTCCTGAATGGCAGTCTCATAGTATATCTTCCTCCTGTATGAATTGCATCAATTTTTCTATTAATTCTGCCCTTCCGTTTCCAGTGCGGATATAAAAAATAAATATCATAACCTTAAAATATTATCCCATTGAAATAATACTGAGTTCATTAAAAATTTAACCGTCCTTCGTACACATATTTCTTCTCAATGTTTTTCTCATTTAACCTGGCATGACCAAAACAAACTATTTTTAAAAGATTACTATGGTATGGTCAAAAAGAAGAAACTATGAATTAAAAACGTACGTTATTTTTTACATTTACTTCAGAAAGTTGTTAAAATGCATATGTTGAATAGAAATTTCACTATTAAAAAGTCATTAGGTGGTTAGGTTAGGGTAAGTGTTAGGTAGTGGTTAGGGCTCTCGCCTCGTGATCCTAAGGTCGCAGGCTCGAATCTCACCCCAGACCAGCAAGTTAGTCCTATTTTCAAAGCACAAGCGTTTAGCTCAGTTTGAAAATAGTAAGAATATTGATGTGACACGTATCCCGTGATCGCATCTCTATTTAGATAAAAAAAGTTTTGAGAAACACTTAAGAATAAATTTCAAATAAAAACAGATAGATAATAAACAGATAGAGCAACGTTCCCAAGATAGTTAATGCCAGTCCCTAGAATGAATCACAGCAAACGCTAATCGAGAGCACGCGCTCTAAGTCTGCCTAGGAAATCCTCGCCTAGGAGTGTGTCAGAACTTAATAGATAAACCTCCCCCGTTTGATACTTTTATCTCTGTGTTTGCAAACACAAGGCTGCGTCTAGCGAGCAGGG
Source organism: Agrypnia vestita (assembly GCA_016648135.1). Classification (NCBI taxonomy): domain Eukaryota; kingdom Metazoa; phylum Arthropoda; class Insecta; order Trichoptera; family Phryganeidae; genus Agrypnia; species Agrypnia vestita. Next base: position 861,491 of record JADDOH010000024.1, read on the forward strand.
GCGGAATTTACTTATATTATTTGCACCCCCGATTCGATAGAGGGGTGCGGAGGTCTGGTTTGAATCAGGCAGTCTGTTGTTGGCGTTTATCTTCATAATTTTATTTATTATACACACACAATTCACAAAGTCTTGTTCTTTGTGTGTTGAAGGGATGACGCTCCGAAAAGCTGAAAAAATAGAGGGCAGGCAAGAATCGGATTACCTGGGTGGGTTTCTTATGATTAAGAATTTATGCAGAGGCTTTGCAGCTACGTAGAAGAATGCTTGCATATAGCGCGACAGGGCAGCACTAAATATATTTGTTTAATAGAAAATTATGAAATCATAGAAAATTGAATAAGGGTTGTAAATAAAGAAATTAAAACAGAGAGAAAAAATGAAATGGTAAATAGAGCTAATTGATATTCTTCAGTAATGGCAAAATAATTTTGTGGTAACACTATTGTTGATTAAAAGGCAATACTTTATATAAAACAACTATTTACTGAATAATCAATATTAAATTAAATTAGTAAACCTAATGAATGCTGATAACAATACAACGGCGCTTCGCAAAGCAGGGTCAGTCATCCGTAACCGCAAATTCTCGAATATTACGCACGCAGTTATGCGTGATCACATTCTCAATCTCGAAGATTTTATGCCATTCCATGACGCCCTAAAAAACTACATTGGAAAAGTCTAGAACACTCTAAATGCGTCGCGTTATCTCTAGAACAAACATTTCGAAAAAAATTATCTATAAAAAGCGTCACTCAATATGGAGTCAAAGGTCAATTCAGTTCATGATGATATCAAGGCGACATCTTCGCGACAGTGTAACCAGTAATTCAAGACAGTGATATTAAACATGCTACTACCAACAGCGCGAGCCCATTGCGACCAGCAATGATGCCAGCGAAAGTGAATAAAGGGATACCGGGGCGAGAAGTCTCTACGAGTGAACATTCAACGAAATTTACCAGAACTAATCGATAGATGTAGCGTTAATCAGTGCAAATTAAAGAAGAGTTTAAAAATAAGTCTATGAAATATTCGGGAGTCATTAAACTCGTGTTTAGTGACTTTCTTTAGTAATAAATAAAACTAAATTAATTTCCCGTGTTTTAATTTGCCTTTCAAAGTCACGTCCCGTGACAATATGTTTTGGGACCAATGTTCATTTAGTGTTAATAACAAATTAAATATAAAAAAAAACATAAAATAGTTACCTTTTAAATTTGTTTTCACATTAGTTATTCAACTCCCTTAAATTATTTGTTTGTTTTTTTTTAGTATCTATACTTACAATTTTAATTTTTAGTATACTATGTAGTATTTTGATGAAGAGACCATTAGTCGTAAGATGTTGATTTTTTAATAAAGAGTGGTTTAAAATGAAGAAATACATTTTTGTAGAAATAAATACTGCATAATCTAGAACATAACTAGCAGGAAAGGGCCAAAAATAAAATATTCGTAAAATAGTCTATGGATTTAATGCACATTGACTGGTAGGCAGTATATGCATTTAGACCACTACTGAAAATATTAGCAGTATCTGATGGAATTTGAATAAAACTGAATGATCATCACGCGGAATCTTTGCTTTCTCATATAAAAATTTTCGCCATAGTCATCTATTTTCATAGGTAGTCCTCAAATAGCGAACGCCAATTATTCACTCATCTCTCCAATATCCCTCCATCTTCTTTGTGGTTATCCCTGTGGTCCCGTCCCTTGAGATTGCTAATGCAGTGCCACGTGTGCCTTGAAGGAGGCATTCTTCGAACATGTTTGGCTCAGCATAGTCGAGCGATCTTCAGTGAAGTCAAGATACACATAAGTCATTTACTTTCCTGTACTGCTGAAAAAAAAATACCGGAGGTTCTTGCTCTCCCAGATAGTATCATCTGCCAGAGATAAATCCCATCGCAAAATACAATTAGATTGAGAACAGTTTTAAAAATTATATGTTTTGACTAGCAGATTGGATTTTCAATTTAAAAAAAAATTTAAATAATATTTTTATATGCAAATTATAAATGTTCTATACACGTATGTATGTCACAATGTTTTTGATATCACTGGATATTTTTTCATTATTTTTGTTATTCTTCAACATTCGTGCATAACGCTTTACTTAATATTTTTAATGCTTAATGTATTTGAATTGAATTTTTGTGTTCCTGGGTGTACGCGTTTGTGTACAATGCTTATTTTAATAGTTCGAAACTTATTTAATAGTATAATAACTTTTTTTATGTATCACTTTCTTCCTTCTATATTGATCGATATTTTACATTTATTACGATTTGCTTATTATTTTGTTTATTTATGTTAATTTTTTAATGTATAAAATTTAGGACTTTTTGTCTTTATAATAGACTATATTTACATTTTACATACATTACATTGCTTAAAGGTAAATAACAATAATATTGAAATAGTAGATAAACATATATATCTGTGATATAAGATAAAAATGGACAAAGAAAACCAAACAAAAGAATTGCCAAGATGAACAGGAATGAGCTGAGTTGCTTTTAGCAAACTCAAACGTATTTTCGATACCAAAGAGATCCCAATTAGATTGAAAAGAAAAGCATTTGAATCGTGCATACTGCCAGTGATGACGTATGGAGTGGAGACGATGGTCCTTACAAAGAAAAGCTCAAATGCACACAACGATCCATGTAGACATCCATATGCTTAGCATAAACCCAAGGACTAAAATTAAAAATGATGAAATTAGGCGCAGTTCTGAAATGGAGAACTTGGGAAAATAAATGAGGCATCGGAACCGCAAAAGAGATGGGCCGACGATATAGTCGCTGTGGGGAAGAAGAAATGGTTTCAACTAGTAAATAACAAGAAAGGATGGAAGGGTATGGAAGAGGCCTATATCCAGCAGTGGAGAGATGAAGACTGAGGAAGAAGAAGAAGAAGCTTAAAGGTTTATTTGAAACACGCAATGAGAATTTGTAATTGATATGGAGATAACTTTATTAAAATAACATATTTTCTGTATATGTCGTGTTCTCAAATTGTTAATGCTCTAGAAAATAAACTCCGTTTTCAAAATGTTATAAGTGTAATTCTAATTAAGGATGAATACTAAAATATTAAAATGTTTATTTAAATACAATTGCGTCCTGATAACTTTTAAACCTCTACTCAATTAAATATTCACACATTGTATAAGAAAATATCTACACAGGATGAAACAATATTTTTGATATATCCCAAGGTGCCTTTAGGTTCTATAAAATTTTTGTTAGGATGGCAAAAATTGTCAAATTCCCCACAATACTCGTAACGCTGGTCCAATGGTGGCCATAAAATATGTATGCGCTTGTACCACCATTAAAATAATTTGCTAGGGTGGATTTCCCTATTTGTGCTAACAGGATAAAGGCAGATCTAATATAATATGGGAACATATTAGGGGTGTCTTTGCTCATAACATTTATCTTAGAATTTACCTCGGTAGAAAATACCTCTCTGAATTAAATTGAGAGAGACTGTACTAATAAGGGTTTAAAATCAAATCTATAATGAATTTTGTTCATAACGTTTGTTTCGGAAATATATAAAAAGATAATTTAATGGAAAATTGTCATAATTTAGATAATAAATTGGATTTACCTATTTATCATGTAATTAGTCTTGGTCTGGTATAGGATAATTTGAAATAAATTAGAATATAATAAATTAAGCTTGTAAAAGAAACAAAAATATCATTAAAAATCTAATAAATTTAATCACCGGATCTATCCTAAAAATATTTCCGTTGAATTACGATCTTAATGACATTTACTTATATCTTTCATCATACTAAAATGATATTTTAATTAATCAAGATATATAATAGTCTCGTAGAGACGAAGCTATTTTTTGTATAGGAAAATAGGTATGGAAGCCTTTTTGGGGCTTAAAACCTATTAAATAATCACTGGATTAAATAATCACTTTACACAATGTAACATTAGCCAATTCCAACGATGATAGACTTCCACATCTATAATATTTTTAGAAGTTGTATACATTATGTTTAATTTCCACACCTTGTTTCGTATTGTGAATTGTATTTGTAATACGCCACCTGCAGTCGAAAATTTTATTTCCCCTAAACCAGAACAGATGTCGCCATTGATAATGAGATAACTATATTTTGATCGGAATTTTTAGAGCAATATTCTTTATATGTGTATATGACATTCTTCCGAATTATTACTTTTGTACTAGAATACGCCTTAAAATTATTTCATTTTTTTTATTATTCTTTTTATTTAATTATTTTTTATAAATTCAATTTGTAATATTTGCTACGAAAACTATGCTAGGTTTTTTTTATCATACCGATGAATGAAATGTATTTTCAGAAACCGAGTCGTTTTCATAAATAAACTAAAGTGGCTATAAACAAGTTCATAATATTTTTGATTAGAAATAACTAACCACAATATTTTTGCTTTAAATATGAATAATGTACTAGCTTCATAGGAACAAACGGATTTCTTTTATTTTGATTAAGGACAAATTATAGAAATCTCACAGAGACGAAATTAATTTATAAATGGAAAAACCGGATGGAACTCAGGGCCTTCAACCTGTAGGAACAGACTTAAGTGATCACCATTTCCATAGTAGGAACATCCACACAGTATTGATATTTTGAAAGTTCTATATATGTGTACGAAATCAGGAATCATTCATATATTTCTACGGTCTCTGCTAGAGGCATCTGTTTTTTTTTCTCATTAACAAGTTAGTATACATATCTTCGTAACTGTTAATGATACCTCTGTATTTTATTTTTTATTGATTTATTTGTATTTATCAACCAATATATGTATGGATATGTATAAAAATCATTCAATGATACTTTTAATGAATTTAAATGTTGACGAGATTCTCGCAAGGAACAGAGCTCAAAAATAACAAGAACAAGTCAGCGAAACGACTTGTAAACTCACGCGCAGAATTTTAATCAACCGCGAATACTGCGGACAATTTGCACCTGCTTGACAGAATTACCGGTTAAAGCTATGTTTTTCATTTACTTTAAAAATGTGATTTACGTTCGCAAGTAAATTTCGCATGCATTTCAAAATCACGACATCATCGCAGGCAATAAAAGAATGTTAAAATAATTTCATACTGCAGATTCACACAAAAACAAGTCGTGATCAATATGTAGAAGACGGAAGATTTGGAATACACTAGGAGCGAACTGATTTTTAGGAATATACCTACTAATATAATCCATCTTCGAAATAAGCTATCCTTATTTTCGTTAATTATATTATTATATCCGCTTTGAAATAAGATATCCTTAACTACACAATACATCGAAAAAATTGTGTCTCGTAATATTCCTATCACAATTATTGTCAAATTTCTAGATAAATATTTAATTGTCACGAGATTGCACAAACGGAAATAATTACAAGATTTTAATTTATCTAGGATTATAATTATAAGATTATAATATTATTTAATTGATCTAAGATTTTACAGCAAATTGGGCAGTAAATTAGAAATTTCTCGTGGTGTCAAGAATACACCGGAATAAATCAGAGACTTCTCAATCATACTCGTAACTTCGTGAAATGACATTCTCTATTAAGACAGAACCTCTGCACAAATCATTTGTTTTTTTGACAGAAGCTAAATTAGAGACAAGAAGCTATTCAGTGCGGCTAGCGAAACAGACAGCGATGGACGGATCCGACGTGTGAAAAGTGTTCGATTGTGATCAGAACGATAAAACGACGTGAATCAGAATTTCTAGATACAAGTGGAAGATTCTCGAGTGAGCAGTGCAAGATTCAGTACTAATTACAGAATAGTGCTCCAATTAAATACGTGTCCAGTAACTACGGTGATAAATTAATTTAAATTAACTTAAATTAATATAAAATATTTGATTTGTCATCCACCGCCACGAACCCGTAACAATATGTTAAAGTACAACTCGTGTTTCGATGAACTGTTAAGAACATTTAAACGCGTCACAAATTGTCAGAGAATAAAAGTAAAACCAGTTAAAATTACCGTTTTTTTTTTAAGAAAGAACTTAATTTTCACGGATAAGAAGGCGCGAGAGGCGATGGGGCGAATATGACCATTCTTCAAGGAAATGGTGCCGCGGAGATAATTAATGTATGAAAGTATTTTGCAAATCGTGGATTAAACAGAATTTGGGAATGTTCTTACGGCGGACCCCAAGGATATAATTTCGGTCCTCGCATAGTATAAATTCCCCGCCTGGTTTAACAAGTTTAAATTTATAGGAGGAACATTTTGTGAAGTTTGCAAACTTGATTAGAAATTCATAAGCGCGCTGAATTCGCTAAGTAGCGGGCGTCGGTTCATTTGTGGGACAAAGAATGGAGATTCTCCGCGAGTTCTGAGGCGCACTGAGAGCAAATTTCATTTTAAACGTCAGAAAATAGGAAATCTGATACTAAAATCATAATATATTGTCATAATGTAAAATTCTGCCCAAATTAATAACTCATTCAAGATTCCAAGCTCATTAGCAAGTTATTTCTACACAATGACATTCAAACGAAAGCAAATATGTTCTCAGGTTTTCACGGATCAGAATTTTCTGTATTTAGTTTTCTGGCGTATTCTGCCGTGTATGTGTGACCATGTATGTCTGGCCGGATCCCATTGCAGGGTCCATCATCAGGCCTGATGTTGTCCACATGAGCCATATGATGGACCCTGCAATGGAATCCGAAACGTCTGCCAGAGGGGTCACATATACAAGGCAGAATATCCCAGAAAAGTATACACAGAAAAATGCAAATATGTTTATATAAAGTAGAATTGTATCCATGACATACGTGTCTCATCAATATTCCTACTATTTTTAAACCGAAACAGTGGAGACAGTACTAACTTGGTGGTGTACTGAAACGAATCTCTAACCCCAAACCACTAGATTGCAAGGCGAGTGTCTTAACCGCTAGACCATCAAAATACATTTAAAGTCTGTTCCAAATGTTGCTCGGTTACTCTTTAGAACTTTGTCGAATCTGTGTTGATACTGGCATATTTTAGTCAGTTATATAATTAAGTATTTTTTATAAGTATCCTGTATATGTATGTGACATCAACGTGTTTGGATGGTTGTACTAATATTATTTCTACCGTATTTGTAACCCAGAATTTTATTTGGTATTTTATGTTTTTGGTGTAATTTATTAACGGATTATATTTGTTTAAATTTTATAACATGCAGTCAAAAAGTTTGGATCCAAAGTAATTGAGACTCCTTTGACCTTATTGTGATAAATTTTCTTGACGCTTATATAGTGTCATTGTAAAGATGGATAGAGACCTCTCCATTACATTACCACTCTGATTAGTTACATCCCCTCCACTGCTCCAAAAGTTAAAATAATTTGTCATAATATGTCTAAGACTGATTTTTATTGAGTTGTTAATAAAATCGATTCTTAAGTACAGGATATTCAGGCAGGATCTTTATGGACGTTTTATTTATGCGAGGTTATGTAATATTCTACTTGAAATCTTATGTAAAGTAAGCGAAACGAAATGAATGACTGCGAGTTGTACATAGACGAAATAAGACAGGAAAAAGGAGATAAAGTAATCCACCTGTGAATGCAGATTAAATGAAAACTGGGACCCTTCTACGGAATTAGATGTCGTATAGAGCATGCACCAGCTGCATTTTCCGTATGAAGAAAGCATTATGCAGCCCTGACCCAAATGTTGAAATGAAAATGATGCGAAGCAAGGTGTTCCATATTCTTTTGCATAATTGAATTGTAGATACTTGCTGCTAAGGCGACCTGAAGCATTTTAGATGTGTCTAAAGTGGTAGTAAGAAGAATCCTTAAAATTACGGAAATTGTAATTTTATGACTGTGAAATATTAAAATAATATATTAATTCATACTCGCAGAGAAAATCTTAAAATCGTGTGGAAAAACTCAAAAAATAGTTTCAAAAAAATAGGTAGGTACCTTACCATAATTTGAAATGTACATATATGACAAAAGCTGATTTTATTTATATTTTTTCTTAACAGGTATTATTAAATCACTTCATTTATAGTACAATTCTTTTACAACCAATTTTGTTTGGCATAATCAATAAAATATATATTTTAATTTATTTTTGTCGATTAGTTTATCGAAACCAAAGTTTTGCTGAGATATTAGAAATCTAACTTTAACATAACACTAATTAATCGAATTTGATATTTTATGTCAAAGTTGAATCTGTCGAATAAAATTAATAAATTCGAAATCTGAACATTTTTTCATTCCTACTTGCTTTAAACGTTTCCGTAGAAGTTAGTTCCATAAACCAAGCGCAAAAATGTTACACATTAATGAAAAATAAATAAATATCCACTTCGACCAATCAACTCTCAAGAAAGTGTCGCGTGACAAAATGACTGTTTCATACTAAAGTGACAATTTATGTTGATTTTAGACTGAAACATCATAGCAAAGACGAGAATATCCACTATTTGATAGCAAATACAGCAATATCCATATTTTAAAGTTGAATATTTATTAATACACATATACGGGGTTTCCCGTATCTCGACGTCAAGCCGAAATCGAGTGATAGGCCAAGTTATAATAGTTATCAGAAAAATATATTTTTTTTATATTTAAATTTTTAAAAAACTCGGTTAATACTGGGCAAAGTATTGATTTCGAATACTTGGTTTGGTCAAAAAGTGAAATTTTCTTCTAAGCTGGAGCAGTTGACTTTGAATTTTGGACAAAAGTTTCCAGAAGCATTATTCAGAATTACACAATAATAAAAAAAAATGAAGAAAAATAAAGATTTGTAGCAACAGGAGTGAAAAGACCGTCACAGAAAAGACCATCACAGATAGAATAACTATTGTAACTATTATAACTATTATCATCCGATTTCGGCTTGACGTCGAGATACGGGACATCTTGTATGAAGAAAAACTGAGGTGGCAACCGTTTTTATAATTTAATTTCCAATAAGATGTCGATTTCATAGATTGCAGAGAAATTGTCTCAAAAGGTGGCCGGTTTTTTGTAATTATCTCAGAAACTCGTCGGGATATTGCTGCCTCAGTTTATATGCCCGTGTCTATAGTTAAAATTCATCGTCTAAAGTTAAAACAAACGCCAATACAGTGCATTATTAAAGCACGTGACGGTTAAGTAAAAACATAGCCCGTAAACTAGAATGTACGGGCAGCGCACAGCGCACAGTCACCGCGAAACCTCCCCTGCGGCCCGCCCGGCGCCGCACGTGCCCGGATTTCTGATCGGCCCGCTCGGTAAATGTGAACGCGAGCAATCACACCACTTTTATTGCGCCGCTAACGTCATACAGCGACAGGTTATATCGCGCAAACTAGTTACACGCGGCAAATTTGGGGGAAATTTTAAACGGCGTCCGGTTGAAGAGTGAGCTTTCGAAGAATCCCGAGTCGGAATGTCGAGTTGATTTTTTTAATATTTCGTAAACATGTTGAACATGTGCTAAGAATGCCAGAGGAACGAGTACTAAGAAGCAACCTCTTGACAATCCTAGAATTGAGCTGGAAGAAACCACGAAATAAAGGATGAGTCTTAACTGGTTAAGTCACAAGACAGAGGAATATGGAAGCGCCTTGTCGAATCTTTGGGCCCTCGACCCTTCTAGGACAAGGGGATGAAGATGATCCTTCATTTTCTAAAATAATGTAGGTGGCCATCTAATATACCTAACTACCATAAGCGAGATAAGTCAAAAAAAAAATTAATAATGGGACTTTTACGGCCCGCAAAATTGAAAAAATTCGCGTATTTTTTTAGAAATCTTCGTAAAGCGGCGAGATTACAATGCTTTAAAAAATGGATGATAATCGACATTTTAGAAGACGAGATACAGACGGATTACAAATCAGTGATGGTCATTTAAGATTTGATTGGATAGATCAACGGTTCCCAACCTGTGGTACGCGTACCACTGGTGGTACGCGAGTGGACAGTTGATGGTACGCGAAAAATAATCAGTGACGAATTACGTGTCACCGGTTAAAATATCATCACTGTTCACCACGAGGCCTTGCTTGCAACAGAAAATCAAGACGAATGTATGAAAATCTTCTAAGCATCCTTGAAAGGGGGATAGCATCCAGGAACACTACGCCTTGGAATATATAATGGTCTACAGGGAGAAAAGCACTGTTGCTAATATAGAAATATTATAAGGCTAGATAAGTTTGCTGCAGTTAGCATATATAACAGTATTTTAATAATGATGCACCTAAATATTGGAAGAACGTCATTAGTCTTCAATTCTAACGTAATTCAAATACTTGTGTAATACCAATGTCACAAAAAATTTAAATAAACCATATTTCTCTTTTATTTATAAGGTTCAAAACTTATTTTCTTTTATTTTATACTTACCCGCGCGGCTTCGCACGCGTAGATTTTTGTCGACCCGGACGTAGTTATAGAACTTTTTGAATTCTACAACTTTTCCATAGAAAATATTTCAATATCTCTTACCGTTAAGGCAGCGACCGTAAAAAACGCATCGCTCTAATATTTTTTCGTCGACTTAAGTTGTAAAATAGGTTACCACAAAAAGCCCTTTTACTCTAACGAGATAATATATAGCCTGTGTCCATCCTGAAAGTCCATTCTAAATATTGGTGGAAGAATTTTTGAAATCGTATAACTAGTTTCGGATATTACCTCCTACATCCAAACTTACAAACTTTATCTCTTTATATATTGGCATATATTGAGCAACCAAAATGATAAAACAATATTCTAGCCATTGAGATCTAATTATTAATTTAATTCATTCAAGTTTTGACAAAAACAAAAATACATTTAGCCTTAATTCATACGCTTAAATGATTTCAATCGCGTCAGATTTTATTTCTTCAATAATTAATGTCCCGTAATCTAGAAAACTGTTTTCTGCGAAAAATACGAGCTCGTTTCCCAAACGAAAGCGATTGGGCCATTTTTAAATATTTCCCAAAGGAGCGTGTCTACTTTCGAAATTGGTTCAAGAAAGTGAAAAGAATAAAAAGGGTTAAAAAGAGAATTTTCTCGAGTAATTTACTGGTCAGGTAAAGTCTAGAGCCAAAAGGGAATACGAAGGGTACGGTGATATTTCAGTAAAATGGGAAGGTTTTTAATAATGTATCTAGTGAACAAATTAGATTTTTATAAATGTTTCATAAATTTATGCGGTGTACGGAGAATTCGGAAGGACCGACGATAAAAAATGTATAAAAAAAGATTTGGGCGACATGCCAAATTAAGAGGATTTTTTAAAGAAATTTCACTATGTATTTTAAATTTATATGTAGGGGTTATGGATAAAATGGTGGATTGGGTGGTTTAATTATGTAGGTACTCTGCAGATGAAACGTTATATGTAACATTTTAAAAACGTAAATTTGGAAAACATGAAGATGTATTATGGATATCTCACAGAGACGAAGTTATTTATGTGGGTAAGTAGGTATGGAAGTCTTTGGGTGTTTATAGGGCTTACGATCCATCATATAGCTGGATTAAGTGATTACCTCACACAATCTAACGTTCACGATTCCACCCATGATTGACCATCATAAATATTAAATTTTTGGAAGTTGTATGTGTAATGTTCATGCAACTCGTTTCACTTTTCTAAAGCCACCTGTGATTGAAATTAGTCATCCCCATGAACCAGTAAAATAGATATCGCCGCTGGTAATGAGAAATTTTAGGATGTTAAAAAATTTTAAGTACACAATACTGGATTTTTATCTCCAGGGGGATCGTCATTAATCAAAATATATTATAGATGTCACATAGAGTTTTGTCTAGCTCGAGAGTCGAAGATCTTCGAAAAATCCAACACTGTGTTCTTGAAAAATTTTAACGTACTTAAAATATTTTGAAAAATTTCATCATCGTAAGGTATTCATCATCATCATCATTAAATTATATTACAGCTAAATGAAGGCTTCCCTAAGTGACTCCCACTTTTCGTAACCATTGTTATTCGCTACCGCGTATTTATGTTTCACATAAACGCTGGCACAAATAGAGTAAAATATAAGAATACATGATCAGTCCCCCGGCGCTCTGCCTTGTTGAGAACGCAGCAAGAAAATACTATACCTTGCTGGCGCGCATTTTTAGCTACCAGCGCAACAGAAGACACTTCAAAATTTGTTGAATTAATATTAATGGGTTGCACAGCATGCCAGTTTTTACCGTGCGAGGAATGATTTCATTTTAAATTATTAATATTTAAAGTATCATCAATCAATCGTGCTTCATGAAAAAGTTAAGTTTATATGTATACAGAATAGCTAATGTTATTTAATTTAATATACATTAAGGATAGGGTATAACATATTGCGGGGTGTTTTTGTTTATGTATTTCCGTAAGGCAACATCAGAAAGTAATTAATTATGAATAACATCCTTTCCATAAGCGTTGTTCAAAGCCGATAGCATTAGCGTCGGAGCTGAGATCCCATCGGACACCTTTACTTGCGCTATTATGGAGTTCCTGCACCAAATGCGACTTTTCACTGACGGTACGCCCCCACAAATGCTCCCTTTAAAAGCAGGGTGGAAATACCATAAGAATACCATAGAGACTTAACACGAGGGCTAGACATACCCCAACGCCACAGTAATAACCAGGAGTTTTCAAAAATATTAAGTTTAAAATATATAAAAAATATTATCTAAGTAATATTTCGCAAAATAATAAGCTTACTGTAATTTCCGTGTATGTACAAGTGGAACTCCAGGTGTCCAAAAGTGATAACTTTTCAGAGCGGTCGGTAAGTATTAATAGTAAAGAAATTAATGTGAGTCTTGGTGGACAAAAATCAAAGTATTTAGATTATTTCAGATCTAGAAAATAATATTTCCTAAACAGAAGTTGCGAGATGCTGTATAAATTCGAACTAAACTAAACTTAAATATTTACAATTCAAAATAAAATAAAATTTGTATTTAATGATAAACTGAAAATTTGATCACGTGTGCTTGAAAAATTTAGTAAAAATATAAAACTATTATAATCCATGGATTATAATTTTTCTGTATTTAAAGAGTGAATATAATATGGGTTTTAATAATATAACTTATGTAAGATGAATTATGTTAGAGTTAATGAATAAATTCCAAATTTAAAAATAATGTCACAGCAGGTTAGCAGATGAATCAAGTTTGATCAGACGTATTGAAATAAATGTCATTGAAATATTACATTATTGACAAAGGCGATTCTGGATAGTCTGATCGAAGAACAACATATACTGAAGAAAAAAAATTAAGGGATTTAAACGTATGATACTCTATCCTCTGAGCTTTCTAGATACATAAATTAAATTTCCGAATGTTCGTTAATATGTAAGAAATATATTCACTAAATTGGGCCAAAAGTAGAGCCTTGCAGAACACCTGAAGTTCAAAATCCCCCCTTATGAATTGATTCTTCTTTAACTAGTATCGAACAGAGTTTTGGCTTTGTGTTTTCTCCCGAGGGGATTATCCGCCGCGGGGGTTCGAACCGCGCACCCTTGGGACATATTACTCGCAAATGGACCTGCGTTACGCCACTAAGCCACGGTTTTTCTATGCCTATTAGTCGTGACATATACGCGGTAATTGGGGGTGGGTGATGTATGGATATTTAGTGCAAGACTCGAAGTTGATGCGAGCTTCTTTATAATGGGCGGGGAGAATGATGATACATAGCAAAAATAAGATAAAGACAATTTTTTAATTTTTTTTTTTTTTTTTTTTAAAAAAATAGAGATGTGAACACGGAAATACGTGTCACATCAATATTCTTACTATTTTCAAACTAAGCTAAGCGCTTGTACTATGAAAATAGGACTAACTTGCTAGTCTGGAGTGAGGATCGAACCCGCAACCTTTGGATCACGAGGCCAGTGTCCTAACCACAAGACCAACAAGCAAGTTTCAAATTTGATTAACGTTTTCCTTTGCGTTACACAATGCGGTTTATTTTTTGTACGGAAATATTTGTTCATCTATGTAAAAAGGATGATTTGTAAAAGTTGATTTTTTAATTCATTCATAGTCGTAATTTCTAGAATTTCAGCAAGTACAGAAGTATATTCATTCTTTTCCATAGAACGATTCTTTGCTACTCTGAATAATGATGTGAAATTTTATGTTGCAGGAAAGATATAGTGAAATAGTGAAAAAATAGCATAGTGGGTTGTTGATAATAAAAAAGAACAGCAATTCAGATATACACTATTTATTATCTGCGTTATAATTATTAAATATATAAACTTTATACATTATAAACATCTATTTTTTCATTACAAATATGTACATGTATTGCCAAATAAAATTACTTATATACAATTTTAGAATATTTTTAAACCATTATAAATGGGACCATTTATATTAATTATATAACATGCAAGAATCGAAAGCGTGCAGAATAAGTTTCTACTTATTTTGTCAGCACAGAAATCTTCACAGCTACAGGGATCGTCTTGCCTTCTTCAAAATTCATAAACTGGAGTCAGGATGGAAAATGTCCGATATTATCATACTACACAAGATACTCAATGGAGTTTTTGGTTCCTTACTTTATCTGACATAAATTTGCATGTTGATCCCCGAATTAAAAAGTGAGCATCCTTATAATGTTGATTAATTTTCTCCCTTCACAAGAATGTGTTGTACATATAATATGTATTTTGCTTATTCTAAATTTGATGTTGATATTCTTGCAGATATTCTATCATCATTTAAAAAGTCACTCCTATACAAAATTAATTATTTGACCTGATATAACCTGTAGGTACATCTGGAATTATGTGACCCGATATGACCTGAAATAACCTGAACCCCTAGAACACATATTATTCATTCTCTTTTTACGTATTAGTACATGATCGAACAGCATTGCTATTTTTATTTTTTACGCTTCAAAAGGCCAAGAAACTTAATTACAGAAGCGAAAAACATCACAAAACACCCAGGCTTGAATAAATCATATAGATTAATTGTGGCCTCACCGAGAATCGAACCCGGAACCCTCGGTGTGATATGCCAGTCATACCCACTGGACTACGCATATGTTAAATATATGCATATTGCTAAAGCATGCCGAAGACACTGTAATTAGTATAGTAGGTACCTACTAACATTTAATAAGACATTATTCTGTAAGTTTCTCATAAAAAATATTTATTTTTTTAAATATATAATCTTAAAATATATATTTTTTATTATAAATACACCTATATTATTATATGGGAAGTATGCGATAGAATAGTTCCTTCATCACACCAGAGAGGCTCTAGAGTTTGAAAACGGGGTGTGCTATTTCGAAACGTCGGCACAGATCTACCCTCAAACGTGATGCAACCCCGAAGAAATACCAGTTCCATTCAGTAGTGCTCGTGAAAAAAGTAGTCGATATGGTAGATCGTGTTGCCAAATTAAAATGGCAATGGGCAGATCATATTGCTGCACCTAGAGTTCTGCGGTGGAGACATCGGCCGATGATATTTATACCTGTCGCGGGTAGTCGGTGGATTAAAAAAGCCCAAAGAAAAGAAGATAGAAGAGGAAATCTACCGATGACTGAGGAAGAAGAAGATCCTCTGATATAAATGATGAAAAGAGGAAGAAGAAGATCCTCTGATAAAAATGATGAAAAGAGGAAGAGACCGGCCTTAAAAACATGGGCCGATGATATTATTCCTGTCGCGGGTAGTGGGTGGATTAAAAAAGCCCAAAGAAAAGAAGATAGAAGAGGAAATCTACCAATGACTGAGGAAGAAGAAGATCCTCTGATATAAATGATGAAAAGAGGAAGAAGAAGATCCTCTGATAAAAATGATGAAAAGAGGAAGAGACCGGCCTTAAAAACATGTACCGATGATATTATACCTGTCGCGGGTAGTGGGTGGATTAAAAAAGCCCAAAGAAGAGAAGATAGAAGAGGAAATCTACCAATGACTGAGGAAGAAGATCCTCTGATATAGACAATCGAATTACGTGCTAGATAGAAAAAAAGGGAGGTGAGTATTAAGATTGGCAAAAATACAATTTTTAATCTAATTTTAAAATCTGTATCAAAAAATGTTTTTATTGTGTTTCGTATACTTAGCAGAATTACCTAAAGTCGATAAATTGATTATATGTGTAGTAATATAAATGTGCAGAATTTAATTAAAATACAACGATCAGTTGTACCGTACTCCGTAAGGGAAAACTAATGAAATGTCTAATAAATTGCGAAGTCCCCCAACCCCATTGACAAACAAAGGGATACTCGAGCTGAATGCCGACAAAAAGTACATTGCTTTTAAAATTGCCGCCATTAGCACCGCTGTAGGGTAGCTACCCACCTCGGCGAGCCTCGAGTGTGTTGTTGAGTTTTAATCTTTTAATTTACACATTTTACAGAGAAATTGACCATCTTATTAACGAAGCTTTGAATGGTAAAACCAGGTTAAATTTTGAAAAAAAAAATCATTCATATTTCTTTCTGATAACTAACTGGCCCCGTTGTGGTAGGCGGATATCATATAATGCCACACTCTTTTGTCCTGACATGTCAATGTTATAGACTAAAAGCCAGCTTACGTCATAGTATCAAACCTGAAATATTTTCTGTAGATGTACACTATAGAAGTTAAGAAGGGTTGGATATTATGACATTCGGGGGATTTTGGTAGATAACAGGTAATACAGGTATAAAAAATGAGTTAGTAATACGTAAAAATAACAAACCTGATGTTTTACTGTTCAACGGGACAGTAGGTACTATAAACTCATATTAATCTTTGCCGGATACATTTCACGGGTCATTTTTTCTTCCAGAATAATCATGCCATTTATTTTATAATAAACAAACTGAATTTTATATATGTTATTCGGGCCACTATTTAAACCAGATATTTTAATGTTTTACTTACATATTTTTTGTACCTATATTACCTATTATCAGCCAAAATCCCCCGAACTCAAACGTCATTATATCCAAACCTTCTTACCTACTTTTACGGAAAATATTTCAGGTTTGATACTATCACGTTCATCTGGCGGCCGTTGGGTTCTACTCTATTACCTCTTTTACTTTTACAAATCTTCTCATGCACCGTTATCGTTTATTGAAGCTTCTTATATAACTGTTTATAATGCAATGTAATACCAGGACGTCCACGGCATCCTTTGTTCCCATTGACTTCACGCATTTGTATTTTATTTTCTCCTTTTCTTATTCATAGATTCCACATGGCCAAACGGCCTTAGTGACTTTTTGTTGATTCTATTGGCTGTGCTACAAGCAAAACTAGGATTTGTTCATTTTTCATGTCGGATACAGATTTTCCTCCGCACCAAAGAAGACCCTAAAGGAATAAACCTAAGAGGCTTTAAAGAAGAACAAAGTTGAAGTTGTTAGGAACGAAGTTGAGGTTCCCTCAGAGAACCAGGTCAACAATGTCAGCGCTTAAACTCCGACCCGAAAGGAAAAGGGGGAAATAAAGTTAATTCATTCATTCATTAAAAGCAACGTGATATAGTTCCGTTAATCTATAGAGTAATTAGATATTTTTCTATTAATAAAAAGAAAATAGTTTGAATAAAACCACTATTTATTGAATTACCAACATTTTATTAGCAAATTAAACATTATAAATATCCAAATTATTTTTGCAAATAGTTGTAAATTTATTTTCACATTATTTAACCTCCATATTATATATATATATATATATATATATATATATATATATATATTACTATATATATATATATATTATATATATATATATATATATTGTTTTTGTTAGTCTCTACTTCCAGTTATAATTTATAGGAAGTATACATTACCAAAGGACCATTAGTCCCGAATCATGTTGAAAATTCAATAAATAGTAATTTTGTACAAAGTGTTTTCTTTTTATAAATATAAGTAATGTTACCACAAAGATATTTTGATTTCATTAACGAAGATATTCTTTCATTAGATATTGGATTAACGTAATGTACTTTAAATATTGTACTCTTACTTTTCCATACATTCATATTATAATTTTCCTCATAGCATCTCCCTAGTATACCTGGCTTTCGCTTTCCTTTACTAATTATACGTTTTTTATCTTCGGTTTTCTTAGGATCTATGTTCAATCAACATGATCAAACCAAATACAAATTGTGGTTCAAATTATTTCAGAGAATACGAAATCATTGCGAAACCTTAAAAAAAGGAGTATCTTATTTTAATTTTAAAATAACCTATAAAAATCAAGGATCCAACGCAAACAAACCGTAAGCACTAGAATAAGTTAATTACACAGGAAGTGGGAAATCGATGGTCGGCACAACCGGTCTCTACTAAAAAAAACACCCTTGTTTAAATATTCCCGCCCCCTGTCTCCCGCCAAACGACTGTGGTTCTAAACTCCCCCAGGGGCACACAGACGACTAAATAGTTTGGGTAAAATATCCTAATTACTCTACTTTACATTATTCATGCGGCATGTGGAAGGTTCAAAGGTTGTAAGCTGCTTGAAATCGAAATGTATTTAACTTTAACCGTGGCTCGGGTAGAAGCTCCCGAGTATGCAGTCGCTAGACTCTTCTGTCCAATTCACTGGGAGGTACATAAATCACTGTTCATTTCAATAAAATATGGTGGAATGGTTCAATCCATTTAATTTTAGTTAAAATAAAAATATTAGTTAATAGTTAAACTAAAATACTTCGAAAATTCACTGATTTGTTTTTTCTTATACTTAAAAGATATTTTCTATATTAATGTTGCTATCCTGCCATTGGTAAAGTGTCCTTGAGATGAGTTTATATATATCCAAATGTATCCAAATATGACGAATATAGGCCGAGTATGTTTAAATGTTCATCTCACTAAAACTATAAATTTGTATAGAAGGACACACTGAATAAAGACCATTTTGTTAATTTTAATAAATCGGTAGTTTCACATGCATGTCATATCAGAATTTTATTATTTTTCATTTACCACGTACATCCAGTGTATAAATACAGCGTACTTGTGCATGAAGAATATACATACGGTAAACTTTATATAATCTAATCTGACCCACGACAATGATACTATCAAGCAACCTTCAATGCATTCATTTCCATTAAATGATATGATATAACATGATATCCTGTATCCCGCGTATCTAACCAAATATTTTGTTAACGAAAGAAAGCTTCTCACATGGGATTAAGTGTTCAACTTTGTATATAATGAATGTTCGGCTTGAGTTATAAAAAAGAAACAACCCTAATGGTAAACACAACCTTAAAACACATGTCTTTTTAGTTACCACTAACAAAAATGAAAAAAAACTGGTATCTAAACAAAGGCACAGAAACGCTTGAAGCTCAGTGTCAGTTTACATTACAATATGTAAAATGTAAACACGTCTCTACAAAACATAGAATATTGTATAAAAGGTTCTGTTTATTCAAGGAGGCAGTAGCGGACTCACTTTACAATAATGACTTTCGCCGCTTTTGCCATTGCCTCAACTTTTTACAATATTGTATTCTCTGATAACCTCAATCAAATAAACTAGATTTTTCGATCGTACCAGAACTACGACATGTTCATTTTTTTATGGGCTAGGAAAGAGTGCATTGGGAGTTTCAAAGCATCATCCAATTATTTGTTTCTTCTTTCTCGTCGGTCGCCCATGACAAAGTATCATAAAACAGTAAACAGTGAGTATTACTTAACATCCTGTGTTAATCTGCCTCACTTTGCTCCACACTTTCACACACGTGACACAAACACTGAACATGGAAGCATTTTCCCGGTCGGATGGGAATTCTTCGCCTTCACAACTTCCATTCTTATCCAACAATGTGGTAAATCAATCACAACCAACCCACCAAATGAGCAACTACGTATCAATTATCAATGATATCTAGTTACTCCAGACAGGATACATCTATGCATGTCTACGGCGTGCCCAGCATGTACCTCCGACACATCTCAAATACACTTTCTTTCAAGACAGTAAGTATTCTTTAAAGTCTATGATTTAATACCATAACGAAATATTGAATATATGAAGACTGCAACCTAAGCATACTTATTTTAGAATATGCGGTCTTTCTACAATCCACCTTATCAAGTCTAAAAATAGCTCTTCATGAATATAGAATTCAAAATTATTAATACAGAGGTCCTTGTTTAATTTGATTATGCATTGAATTATTTAATTATGCATTGTACTATTTGTCACACGCCTTCAATTTTTGTGCAACAGTAATAATTTACAACGTAGTCCAGGCGGTCCTGTTTTGTGAGTAAATATTTCGTTGTCTGTGACAAGATTCGGTGCATGTGTGTATTTGTGGGTTCAACAAATTGTTCGAAGCAGACTTTTTATAATGGCTTTAATTTTGATGTATGTATTCGATCCATGACACCGATGTCTTATTCGAAATGGCAGTCAGGTTTCTAAGGCACTATAAAACGTGTGACGTGGAGGGAGATTTAGATAAATGTAACAGAAAATAGGGCACGTATCTACAATATGTTTGTAGAAGTTGTAGTTCAAAATACCTGTGGGTTCCTTTCAATAGGGCATTTTCTTGACAATCGTATTTTGTCATCAGGCATATATACATTTGATAAACAGATTTAACGTAAGTATAGCAAGTTATGAGTGAAGCAAGATCATTTGTATAAACATCTTTGATTTCGGGAGATTGCTGTTGAAGAGTAACATGGTTTCCTGCAGTTCATTTTAATTCATGCAGATCCTTGCAACTTACTTGGTGTTGCGTTCTGCCATCGTTGGCATTCACCGACGCAGGAGAGTCTATTGCTAGGTAGCGCCTTAGAACCATGATCACCACATGTTCAATATCCGAAAGTTAGAAAAGCTTTGTAATACTAACATGTGTCAATCAGAGAAGACATTATTGTCACCTGCATTTGCACAAATACTCAACTGCCGAAACAGGTCATAATTTATTGCTCATTAAACTTATTTCTTATCACTATTTAATATACACAAACATTAATTTAATTTTCTTATATAGGTATATACCTAAATATAATTTTAACTGTGCATTTTGTTACTATCCATGCATATGATTTTTTATATATATATTACTTTACTTTCACTATTGCTTTTATATTATACAATATATACTGTTCTTATTATTCACATTTTATATTTATATACTCAATTAATATACTAATTAATCTTATAGTTATATAGTATTTTGTTGTTGTATATCTTTATTATTTTTTGTTCTCACTATATTGTTCAGCTGCTCAACTCGGCACAGGTTCATCCTAGATGAGATGAGCGGCTCCATCTCAATGGCATGTAACAAGATGAAGATAAATAAATAAATAAATAAATTTACTTACTTAAAGTACCTTTGCAAGGTAACAGATTAGTTCACATGATCAAGCAAAAATATGACGTTCTAGTGCACTCAGACAAGAAAGACATCCAACAGACAAGAAAGAGCTAAGTGCTGTACCTTCAATATATAAGGTTTACAATACCAAAATGTGTCAGTTTACAGTATAGGTACTCGCACTGAAAAAAAATAGTTTTTCAAGGTGTCCAATTCAGATACACAGTCTTCATAGAAGGAAAGCACGATCAAGCGGAAGATCGTCAATTAAAATAAATAACGTGACGTTTAAGCCAAATAATGTGGGCGAGAAACGTGCAACTTAGTCATAAAAGATCCCGCATCACACAATTAAAATACAGCTTTATAGCGGTAATGACTCGTACGTAGATAAATACACAAAGTACCAACTAATGACTGGAATACATTTTTGACTACCGTTGAAGCAATGATCATCAGGCGTAATGAAGTCGATAACTGGTCGTAAAACCTCCCCGAAGAGAGATATCTAGGCGGTAAAAGATCCAGGAGCCGTCCATATGACAGATGAGATAATTGTATTACAGAGAAAATAAGCTGCTTTGAGAGTTTCGAAAACAGCTAGAGAACTGACTACAGACCACCAAAATAAATAGACAAACAATTTTTTACAGGGTTTTTATTATTTTATTTGAGTTGTATAGAAGTGAATGAATTTTTCATAATTGATTTAA
Source organism: Agrypnia vestita (assembly GCA_016648135.1). NCBI lineage: Eukaryota > Metazoa > Arthropoda > Insecta > Trichoptera > Phryganeidae > Agrypnia > Agrypnia vestita. The sequence continues at coordinate 883,605 of JADDOH010000024.1, forward strand.
GTTAGTGCAATGATAGTTCAGCTATTTGTAAAAAAATGGTCAGAAATATTGAAAAAAAAAATGCAAACGTTGATATTGCATATCTTCATAATTTTGTGAAATAGATTTGAACAAGAATTGATTTAAGCTATTAGCAAAAAGATCGCTTTTTTATTCGGATATTTCCGAAAGCTGCCGAAGGTTGACGAATGTTTGTATCCCCCGCGCCACACCCCCCCGTGACTACACTTTTAGGGCTTCACTTGTTCTGATACAAAACTTGGCTTACTTCGCCTCCGTTGCAATATAACCTCTTTGATATGAACTAATGTAAGTTTCTTATCCACAGCTTGGCACCACGTCTGGTGCCAATATGCCTTATGTGCCTCGTTTAAAAAATATTAAGAGCTTGTAAAACCTGAATCATTTATGAAAACGTCAAACTAAAAACTTTTAAAAAGTATGTCTTAATAAAAAGGAGTCGATTTGGAACAAAATTTAAAACAGGTACCTAAATCAAAAAATAATTCAAGACGTTTATTTGCATCCAAATATCAAACATGTTGTTTTAAAGATTAAAACAAGTTTTCGAACGAAGTGTTCCTTAGCTGTTTTTTGGGGCTCTTGCATATGAGTGACGTGGTTTTTATTTTAATGTGAGTAACGTGTTTATTAATTTTAATCTAAATAATGACCTAATCATGTCCAAAATGATTCAATAATGTATAGTCATGCGCATTACGTAAATGTTGAAAGTTTCAGAGCGCCAGCTAGTCGGGAAGTTGGTAATAAATCAATTTCAAGATTCCACCACAAACAATAGACAAAGAGTGTTAAATAAATGCTTGTAAAAATACATCTATTGCAAAAAATACGTCTTGTTTACTAGGGGACCATGCAAAGTAAATACTTAACTGCAGTATAAATGTGTCTTAGATATGAGACATTTTCCGCTGTGATCCATTTCCCTTTCCTAAAGAACTAGTTTACTTTATCTCTGTATATATTTTATACTCTGTGGAACTGACCAAGCTTTACAATACTAATCTAGGCTTTTTCTCTCCTTACCTAGACTGATTAATTCCTTCAGTAAGATCTGATCCGGTATCGCTAACCTGACTAATATGACTTAAGCTGAATTAAAAAACGAAAATGAACATACATACCCACATAGTTAATAGTCATTAGAATGTGTGATATATGTTTTCATGTATATCATCTTCAAAAGTTCAATGTCACGTGTGAATTATTTGCAATAAATAATTGTTGTCAAACAAATTTAAGCTTCTGAGGAAAAACGTTTCTCATTTGTTGAAATTTAAAGGGAAAAATTTGTGAAAAAAATTTACTCCAGAAAAGAACTATATTTATTGTTGCAGTTACATAGCTCATGTTGAATTCTGGATATGGAACTCACCTGCAACTGTTAGCGTGGCATTCCTGCTGACAGCCTTCCCCGCGGGATTCTGCGCCACGCACCAGTACACTCCTCCGTCTTGTTCCTTTTTCCCGTGCACAACTCTGAAACAAGCAAAAAGTTATTAACTTCACAATATAAATGGATACGTACTAATTTCATACATGTACAGTGGAAAGCTATTAGTTAATTAACTAACTCGGCTTTACGAGATTTTTCGCAAAAGAAAAAATATTCGATATGCATTTACATGTATTTAGAGTTTTGAAATGGAAGAGAAAGTTCTAGGACTATTCAGAATGTTGAGGATGAGCGGGCGGACACAGTTAAGAAAGCTGCAGCTATTGGAACTGCAGAGACAGGAATGCCTCGAGAGTGTTTGTGCAGTCAGCCTCGTCCCAAAGGATGATGAATACGTGTCACATCAATATTCTTGCTACTTTCAAACTAAGCTAAACGCTTGTGCTATGAAAATAGGACTAACTTGCTGGTTTGGAGTGAGGTTCGAACTAGCGACCACGAGGCGAGAGTCCTAACCACAAGACCAACAAGCTACTCTATTACTACTAAGGATTTACTACTCCAGGCCCATACTGGTGGCACCGCAGCCACAGCTATTCGGCACCAGTTGTCGCCGATCTGCTGTTTTCTGAATTGATCATTCATTTGCTTCGGCTTCACAAAATCTGTCTATTTAGTCGGCATTGTTTCGCGGGGACAGGTTGCTTCGATTCTGCCTCGTAGCATCAGTCTCTTCTGGCATAATAATTGATACAATATTAAACATGGAGACACTTGACACCATTACGATGGTCGAGACTTGCGGCGTTTTTAGTTGCCGGCCTTCACCAGAGACTCGATGCGACTAACTAAACTCACACTCTGTATCTATCTACCCATCCTGCTTCTGCTAACATATCTCACATGTCTCTGAACGGGCGAACATATTCTTCATTTTACACTCTCACACCTAACCCGCAAACCCTTCTTCTTCATAGCCTCTGTCCTAATCGAATCAGGGGCCAATCGTATGGACATCACTCTTCCACTGCTTTCAATCCTGGGCTCTTACTAGGTGCCTTGGTGCAACTGGTAGTTTAATCTTTTTTCGCAGTCTCTCTATTTACCATTTCCATGTTCTCCTGGGTTGTTCTTGCCCTTCGTGCTCTCTGGCACTAATGATAAAATCTGGTTGGAAAGGATTTCATTCCTCAAGCGGAGAATACGTCCAAGCCAATGAGATTTTTATATTTGGATCGGCATCGAGTTTATTCCAAATTCCTCTCGAAAGAAATTATACCTAATTTGATCTTTCAACGTTACCCCCGATATTATTCTTAGATATCTCTGTGTAATTCGATGTGGTAAAATATGTTACTTTACATTAAATCATGATAAAATATGTATTTATACAATACAGTGCAGTAAGAGTTTAATAAACCTAGAAATTAAAAATGCAATATCCGGACAAATACGTAGATGATTAAGCCTTTCGAAACCACAGTGCAGTGCTTTCCATGGCACCTAAATAACTTCCATTGAATGTTCTCTGCTTTACCTACGAACAATCGAGACTCTTCCACGTCAATCCTTTTGTCCTCGCTCACATAAAATCTGCATCTACTTGTATTCATGACTCATTAGCTTATATTTAAGTATCGCTTTTTGTTCGGTTGTTTCCGCTCAAATAGGATTTCGCCTGACAATTGGACCGTTGGAACAGCACCTCGACGAAGCGAATCGCAGCCACAGTCGCCCGCCCGTCCGCGACCACAAGACGAAGTCGTAAACCAGACCAAAGAGAACAGTCGGCAGCTTCTGAGAACCGAACCCTCAACACTCCGACCACCGAACTGGCATGCGGTCCATTCACGAGAATATTACATTTTTACATTTTAAGTGACCGATCCTCAACCAAATGCTTCGACCATCAACTGTGTTACTGCTTTCCGGACGTCAATTCTTCAAATAATCTTCTAACCTTACTTTCGGCCATTGATTTCTGGATCCCTCCGACAAAATTTGATATGACTTTCACTTGAATACTAAGGGTCTATAGAATAAAGAATTAAAAGTGAGTAATAGATAGTAAGTAGCGTAATAGATAGAATGAAGAAAAAATCTCTTAGATGGTTAAGACAATTTATGTGTCTAGCTGTTGAAGGTAGTAGAAACAGAGAGCTTCAGTGGTTTATCTGGTTATCCTAGCATAAACAAATAAAAAAATGTTGGAGGATGGCCCTGTTAAAAGCTTCACCGAGCGAAGAGCGTACTTGACAGGATATATAAAATCGAATGAGGCAAAATTGTTGCGTCAGGGCAGAAGAGTGTAGAATTCAATATACTCTGCCTATCCTTTAGGGGTAGCGACGAGCTGGTTGATGAATTATTTAATATTATATAGAAGTAGACCTATTTTTCTGTGTAGGAACACCTCCTAGTAATAAGTTAACAAAACATTTTTTTTTTGTATTTTGGTTCATATCTTGACTATACAGAGTAAAAATAATGTCAATAATTAAAGATATATAAAACATCAATTTTAAAAAATCGCAGCCGGTAAAATTTGATCTTGCACTCCCAAAATCCAAACTTATTCGTCACTTTCCTGCAAGACGTACCGATTTTTATTTAATATATTTATGCGCTATTGGCTGAGTGTACAGTTTTACAGTACGTTTGTAATAATCACTCGTATATAATTAAGTAACATTTACAAAAGCCTACGTCGAATTCTTTTCACTGTAAAATCTGAACTGATATTCGCTGACTCAAAAATTGTCAGAATCAGCTCGATCAAATATTGATATTGGTAACATAGAACAAACTTCTTAGAAGATTGTTCTATGTTACCAAAATCAAACATAGTAATCAGAAACAAACGGACTTAGAATTCAAATACCTTGGGGTGGAATTTTCTACGGATGGGAGGCAGGAAAGTGAAATAGTTAAAAGAATCGGAGCTGCGGCCGGCGTTCTACATTCTCTATACATATAGTGCGGTGACAAGAAAGTGTTAAGACAAAACTGTTTTCAAATCTGTATACAGGCCCACCCTAATATATGGCCATGAAATTTAGATTCTAACGGGGAGATTAAGAGCAAAGATCCAGGCTGCCGAGATAAGTTTTCTAATGGGGATAGCGGGAGTCACACTGTTGGTCAGAGGGAGAAGAGCTGACATAAGGCAGACACTTGGCATGGAGCTCCTGCTTCTATGTATAGAAAAATCAAAAAAGGTGGTTTGGACATATGCAAAGAATGCCAGAAGAACAAGTACCAAGAAATACCTTCTTGGCAACACCGGAAGGAAGGCGGTCGGTCGGTCGCCTTAGATCGAGCTGGGAGAAACAACAAAAAAGTGTAGGAAAACATAATGAATCTGGACTGGTTAACTCATACGGAAGCAGCACAAGACAGGGGAATATGGAAGCACCTTGTCAGGCCTTTGTGCCCCGAACCGACTAGACAAGGGGATGAAAATGATAATGATGAAGATGATGAAAAGACTTACATTTCTTGCAATAGCAAAATTCTCAATTTTAGCACAAATTGATGCCTCCTCTTTTCCCGACTATTGAAGCCAATATAAAATATGAGAGACAGGAAAATATGCTAGACTCGGAGAGCGTAACGAGCCGCTACAGAATAGTAATTCTGCTACACCGAGACGTCTGCCTCCACTCACTCTGCCTTTCAAAATCTTAAAAATTGTTTTTGGGCTGACGACAATGAGCCGTCACAAATGGCGCGTACCTACTCCAGAATGCGGGTGGGGAATTTTGCAGCTCTTTTCAAGAATGAAAAATGCACAGCTTGTTGGATCTTCTCAGTAGTACTTAGTGTATTTCACTTCCCGATGTTTGTGGACGTCAACTGATCCTATCAGGTATGCTTATACACTATCTTTTCTATTTGTGATATCCTTCCGTTGGTCTAGAAAGGATCTTTTTTATCTAGCTTGATGAATGAAAATTAATTCAAGCTCCACCCCTGGCTACCCCCTCCCCCACACATAACCCACCCACCTCTATCAGTATCTAAGATATTTTAGTTTATATTCTCACCTGTAGATGAGAACATCTGTAATTCTCGAAACTAGTCGTGTATAACTTAAACTCAAAAGTGGTATTATACAAGTATTTTATTTATATATAAATTATCATTATTTATTAATGCCAAATCAATAAATAATATAACGTCTACAATAAATAATCAAGTATTTGGCGCCCTATTCTTACGACATCGATTCAACCCTTGAGAGACGTCGTAATGAAGTCCGCTGACGTAACTAGTACATATTGCACACTGGCGACTTCTATTGTAGAAGAAGTGAACACTCCACAACAAAGTGCATATAATTTACGCCCTCGAAAGCAGTAATCAGTCCGCCCTCTACCTCCGCGGGTAAAGGTCGTCCTCCTGATGACGTTGAATAAGCATTTAACGAAACGTCGAGAATTGGTTCTCGGAAAAACATACATATAAAATATCCGCAACCATTTATAGTTAAATAATATAAAAAATCTAATTGTTGACGAATAATACTAATTTATTACATGGTGTAATAGAACTGAAACAAAGGATTTTACCACCTTTAACATCTGTGGCTACTTCAGCCAAATTTTCTTCAAGCATTCCTGAAAACATTGTAGTTGATGTTAAGTCATCGACAAATTCGTCTATCCATACAGACTTTAGGTATCTACTAGACGGATTTTATGGATAATATTAAGGATATTCTTTGTCCATCGATTATATATCTTGAAATATAATCCTCAACTAGTCATTTACGCTTCAATCCATATATTTCTGGAAGTTGAATACTTTCCGTTATAAAATAGCATAAAATTATAAATACCATCTATCAATAGATTGATTGGTTTTCTTTATGGCATGACGTAATAAATAATGCACGTACCTAAAAATAATGAATACCCGCGACCTTATGAACACCTGCTTGTATATGTGAGGTGAGCCGAAATACCTAATCGATATTTGGAATTAGATTCGCCTTTCCTATGACTAACCCTCCCCCGCAAGCAAGCCCCGAGGAATGTCGAAGTTGAAGCAGAAACACAATTATAATTATTATTACAATAGAATATAATATTCCAACGCAATACTCGTGTAGGCACATGCTTATGACAGCTCTCTATCCATAAATTAACATCTGCGGAATTTAACCCAAGCTTATGACTTCCTGTCAGTCGATATTATTAATTTTCCATGTGTAAATTCGAGACCTACGAGAGATATTTCAGAAAATGATAGCAATTCACGTAATCAGTAGAGAAATAATCTTCTAGAGGAAAGAACACAGGCTCATTTATTTACCAAGAATATTCCATTTCCTTTATCTTATGTTCGTCTTTATCACCCTCTATGTGAACAGGTCGGGGGATGATCTTTGACTCGAGGCTTCTCCATCCATCTGTCTTTGGGGTTAGATGTGTGGTGGCTTCTAATTGTGGTTTGGATAATGGACGAATTATCAGAAGGTCCCTAAAATCTAGCTTGAGCTAGAATATCTCGAAATGTATTTAGTAATGGTTTTTTCCCTGTGTAAGTATATATATAAGTATGGTTGATTTTTTTTATAAAAAATGGATGGTACGAAGGAGCTGCTGAACTAACTGACATCAGTAGGAAAGGTAAATCAGTTACCGCGCAAAGCTTGCATAGAAAGAAATGGAGCTGTCGTGGTACTGTAACCAATGTAGTATATGTACCTCGTATTGCATTGGTAGCTCGTTGACGGTTGCCTTCAGCACGTGATGGAAAACATCACTATGGTCTCTTTCTGCCGCCGACTTTTGCTCTCACTACGTATCCACCCTTTCTTCAGAAAAGCTTCATCTTCCAGGTTCAAGAATGACCCGGGAGTCTTCTTGATTCTAAAAAATGACGCATTCATAGGCATTTTCAGAGTACTCTTGACATATGGCATATGAGGTTATAGTGAATCTAATGTGATGAACATATGTTAATGCCGAAAATTACTAAAATTATAAACATTTATTTCCATGATTACTTTAAAGTATTCACTTAAAAATTATATTTATTTACTTCGGTAGCTTAAGCAGATTCCTGTAAAATAACGTTGCATCTATATGTGTTATGTGGTATATGAGAAATACTTTGCTTTATAAGCTAAACATCAAAATAAGGTTTATTAAAGTAAAAACTTTGTCGGTTAGGGCATATGGAGATGATAACTGAATAGTAATTACCGAAGTCATTCCTGAACTCAAAACCAATGGCGCGTAGGACCGACTTGTTTTAAAAGGTCCAGGAGTAATCGACGGAGGAAAATTATTGAGGAAACCAAAACCTGTCAGTGGTTGAAAAACTAATTGTGATGATAATAAAATTAAATTAGTTATAAATATTATAGGTAATAATATCTTAATAGCTTCAACATCAAAGAGCATTTTATTTCTCCGTTATATTTTGTACCTAAGTCCTTCAAAAGAAAATGAAAGTATTCAAAATGAATTGAAAAAATCTTGAAACAAAAGTGAAAACTTCTCGAACACCGATGTGTAATTCGCCTCATAATGCTGCAGCTCAATTTTTACCACCTAGTAGAATACGCCCCGCTGTCATGGACACGCTCAACAATACTCAGCTCTGTTTTATTTCAAAACACCCATTGTTTACGATATCATTTTGGGGAAAACGCGTAAAAGTCAGTTGCGTTTCTACTGCAATAATACGAAATGTCATGTGTCAATGTTTTACAATCAGCACGGGTGTTTATGACGCAAAAGATTTTTTTTTGTTATATTCGTGTGAGTCTTTGTAGCTGACTTTAGCCTACCCTGAATAAGCATAGGTTTAAAAACATGGTATTCCATGATCAAGGCTATAGAAAAAAAATCTAATTTGTTTCTACAATAAAATAAAATTTCGCTGGAGAAATTGTGAAAGTAGCTGCTCGTTAATCGTGAAAATAAAGAAATTTGTGGTTGCTTGTTTGTGTTTATTTCTCATCAGATACAAGCTCCGGGAGCAATTGAAGATGTACAAGTCCCGAGGCGAGAGTGCGGCGAGGACTGACGGTTGGCCAGCTGTAATAGACTAAACAGGAACACAAAAAGGATCATAGGAGACTCAATGATCCTTTTTGTGTTCCCCTTCCTGAGGCAATTGCACAAAATCGTTGACGATGCATTATTGCAATTGCGCACGCATATACGCATTTCCAGTCTATTAATTTACTTGTATGATCCGACCCAGGAATATTGCTAAAAATTACATTACTTGACTCACATACCTTAATACATGTCGCGATTGTTTGATCGACTAGATACTATTGAAAGCCGGTTTACACAACGGTTGCGCAACATTTAGTTGCGTCAAAGTGAATTGTGTCGCAAAAAGTGTAAGTAACATGATCAAATACTGTTCGTGATCTTCAAATGAAGTGGAACTTTCATAGATAAGTCTTGTAAAGCTGTATTAATGTTGACTAGGATATTATTTTGTAATAGAAATAAGTGGACAGAATATATTCACTTAAATATTCTTAGTATTTTCAAATTAGGTTACGCAAATGCACAATAAAAATATAATTAACTCGGTGATGTGGTTCTACCACTAAATCACCGGGTGAGTGTCATAACAGCGAGAGCAATAAGTGATTCGTTAGATAGTTTGAACATCTGTGATAACTACCCACATAAAACCCTATCAACCCGGATCGATACGATCGTTTGTTCACATAAAAAAATATTTTCCGCTAACTAAACCGTTTTTGTCAACATTAATTTTAGTATCTCTATTGCTGGATACGGACTTCACATAAGAATTGACAATTTTCTAGGTCTTCGGCATTTCTTATCATATGCTTTCCGCCACTCTGCATTCCATTTCCCTTAAAGATGGCCAACTCTTCATCTACAACTAGTAAATAACAAGGAAGGATGGAAGGAAGAGGCCCATATCCAGAAGTGGAGAGATGAAGGCTGAAAACGAAGATTGCGAATTTCAGACTTCATTTTCATACTTAGGATTTGCACTTAGCACCATAGCATTATGAACTGCTAATCTCGCTTCGTGTGACAGATTTAAGGTTCCATCTACCTTATTTCCCGTGGTCGCCATCATATCGAAGTCCTACTGTTTTCTATTATAGAACCTTATAAATAGATTAGGAATATGGGTTCGTGACAATGTTAGGGGTGTCGGGAACGTCGATGGAAATGCACATAAAAAAATATAACCTCATATTCGGAATGCTACTTTTGACCCACTTGGCACGGCTAGGGGTGTTTTGTTTCACGACTGACTTGGCAAACGGCGCAAGTAGGTTCACCCGGCGCCCCGTGTGCAGGCTCCGCCGCGCAGGCTGTATTTACAGAGGCCTATTAACCCCGTTGTTGGCAATTAACCGATTGCAAAGAACAGATTATTCAGTTTTAACTATTATCGTGTGCACGAAGTGATTTAGTTCACATTTCGTGTTTTGCTGGCAGGGTTGGTCACACGCCTATTTTCGGACAAGTTTTATATAAATATTAGATTTATGCCTGCAGTTATTTTCTATAGCGTTATTTTATTATTTTATTATCACGGTTGATGGTGACCGCTGCGTGCCCATAGGTGTCATTAAACGAATGTTTTAGAAATACATACGGGACAAAACATATTTATTATTTTAAGCGATACATATGCAAATGTTCTCTACATATGCAAAATTTCTCATTGTTTTTTTGCAAAAACAAAATCATAAAATCAAAACTACTCATCCAAATAATGTTGCGTACGAGGCAATCATTATCCACATAAACTTCTCCTGACGATAAGCAAATTTATTTTGATAATAATTTAATATTAGGTCCTTACATATGAAATTGGCGTTTAGTATGGGAGGAACATAAAGCCGATTTTTTTTTAATTATAATATATTTATTTAATCAAAGTATGTACCATTGCTATCTATGCACTTTTGCCATCTTATAGGTAGTTCATCGATCCCTTTACTAAAAAACCATTCGGACGGGAATCAATAAAATTTTTGAAGGCGGTTTGGACTGCCCCATCGGAGTTGAATTTTTTCCTTTGCAAGAAGTTATCCAAATTTCGAAAAAAATGGTAATCTGTTGGGGCAAGGTCCGGAGAGTACGGTGGATGTCTTAGACATTCCAATTGAAGCTCCTCTAATTTGGTAGCCGTCTGTTGTGCAGTGTGTGGTCTAGCGTTATCATGAAGCAGCAGTGGCCTAGAGCGATTAACCAGCCTCGGTTGTTTAGCAACTAGCTTTTCCATGATGGTTTACAGTTGCTGACAAAAGACATCTGCCGTAATCGTCTTGCCAGATTTAAGAAAGCTGTAGTGAACGACACCAGCACTAGTCCACCAAATGCTCACAAGTAACTTTTTTGGAGTCAATTTTCGCTTGGGGCATGGTTTGGCTGGTTCGGCAGGGTTCAGCCATTGCGATGAGCGCTTCCGATTATCGTACAGGATCCACTTTTCATCACAGGTAATGATTCGATTTAAAATCCCTTCATTATTGTGCCGGTTGAGTAATGCAACGCAGCAGTCAACGCGCGTTTGTTGATTTGCTTCACTCAATTCGTGAGGTACCCACCTTTCAAACTTTTTCACCTTACCAATTTGCTTCAAGTGGATTAAAACAGTTTTATCACTAACACCGCAGCCTGTAGCCAACTCGGATGTGGTTTGCGATGGATCCGCTTCCACAATAGCCTTCAATTCTTCATTATCAACTTTGGTCTCCGGCCGTCCACGGGGCTTGTTCTGCAGGTCGAAATTTCCAGAACGAAAACGTTGGAACCAAAAACGCACTGTGTTTTCTTTTGCGGCACCGTCGCCATACACATCATTAATCCTTCGAGCCGTTTCTGCAGCACTGGTGCCACGGTGGAACTCGTTCTCGTAAATAACGCGATATTTCAAGTTTTTCATTTTGTAAACTGAGTGACGCAAAGAAAAAAACAATTGAGGAAAAAACAAATGAATTATAATTTTCAAAACACAAATACATGAGTAAATAGCTGTATAAATTTGGATTTGGAATTCCTAACCAAAGAGAAGATATTTGAGATCAAATTTGCCAGTACGGCAAAACGCCAATTTCATATGTAAGGACCTAATATTACCTACTTACCACTGACAGATTAAAATGAATTTTGAATATATATATTAGTCACATTTTATCAATTTGTGAATAAGCCTTAACATATAGATATATTTCGTTGCGGATTTTTTACAAGCCTTTTTGAGATATAAACTTTTCTCTAGAAAGCATTTATATATATTGTACCGTTAAGGCAGCTTTCGTAAGAGACGTATTCGTTCGACCATTTTTTCGTCAACTTACGTTGCAAAATTGATCTCCATGATAAGCCCTTTTATTTTAACAGGATAATATATAGCCTATATCTACCTTGAAAGTCCATTCTAAATATTGGTGAAAGAATTTTTGAAATCGGATGAGTATTTTCAGATATTACCTTCTGTATCCAAACATACAAACTTTACCTTCTTCCACAGCCGCCAGAAAGGCCTGGTCACAAAAATCCAAAGATTGACCCTTTCCTGACTCGTTTTCTAAGCTGGTCCCATTATCAAAAAATGATTTTCTCTCCCCTTCTTAATATGTTTAAGAAACCCAAAATTAAGGCCATAAATTGAAATAATATTTAATTCAATAATCTCATAAGTTTAAATAAAATAACAACTAAATAGAGGCACTTCCAAAGTAATTCAGTAAATTAATTACTTACAGAAAACGGGGAATTTTGATAATTAAGCATAACATAGAATTTTTAAACCCAGGAATACTTAATGATAAGGGCCTAGTAAAAAAGAATCTTAATATAGGGCTTCACCGAAAACATCTAATTATCCATAGGGGAAGGGGTAACTTAAACCTAATAAATAAGTCGATTATACATGGCATATCTACTGTTTGATAATGGACTTACAAGCCGAAACAGCTGTCACATTTAAAATATCACTTAACCTGCAGAAATTGATAATAATATTTATTAACATTTAATTTATTTTTAATTTCATTAAAAATAAACATGGAGTTCTATAAACTAAACACAAAAACCATAAATAAATAAATTTTTATGGTGCACCCTTCCCGAGTTCCATGTAGTAAAAATGACTTCAAAAGGGCATAATAACCTGATTGGATTTTCAAAAGTTTAACGAACACATTTTTTTTTCATTTGTTTACCATTCACTCCAGACGACTAAACCAGGTAAGTGACTGTTTCTTAATCTTGTTCACTGTAGAGATTTACATTCACTCCTAATTTGTGCATTATTTGCGCTATGGAATTGATTTGCTTTTTCTAAGCATATATTTAAATTAGGCATCAATACAATGCGTATATAAATTAGACTGCATAGCTACGGCTTTAAAATTTAATTACCATACATATTCGTATTTTGGATTCAATAAAAATATTTGATCGTAAATACGTGTAAATATTCGAATTAATATCAATAGTCCCGGGTCATTAAATTTTAAATGCGTGCATACGATCCAGCATTTATAATACGAATGTCCGGCTTTAGTTACATTTGAATTAGACTTTTAAAATCCAAACCAAATATTTTGTGTATAGAAATACGAATAAACTATGTTTTAAACAGCAACAACTATACTGAATTTGTCAATCATCTGATGGAAACAAACCACCTATTGATATTAACAAGGGTTTAAAAATTTTATAAACAAATACTAGGGGTGACAGTTAGAAATTTCAGAATTAAGAAAAAGTGTCAACAGCAAATTAAGTCACCTTTTAAATTTTATTTTCACAGTATTTCTTTATTAGGTATCCACCCCCTGCCATTCCACTTTATTCTTATCCTCTCCTACACTAATTATATGAACAGTTTTGTTCGTGTCTAAACTTTAAATTTAAATTTTAGTATACACTTTATGCTGAAGATGGGACCATTGGCTACGAAACATGTGAAGTTATCAGTAAACAGCAAAACAAATTGTTTTCTTTAATTCATTTATAATCTTGCCACGAAGTAACTTTACAAAGTAGCGATTATGAAGGAATTTGAATTTCATTTGCTTCTAGAATAATTTTATTTTTGGGACTTCTGCAACATTCCCACCCCTCAATTGTGCAGATAGGCTTGCAAAAGTACGAAAATGCATTTACATAAATGAACAAGATACACACCTACTTTTGACTCGTCATAAGTTGTAACTTTTGCTATTCCATTTCATTCTTGTAGAATTGTTGTAAATTCGATTACTACCCCAGCCACGTAGAAAAGATTACCAAAGGGAGAATTGATAGAGCAAAATGAGGAAAATTCCCGCATTTCGTGCAAAAGTTCCTCCCCCAGCTCCAAACTTTCCTTCCCCCGGGAATAAAGGGATTGAAAATAAATGTAACTATTGTTTTCCACTTTTGTAACATATTATAGAACAATATCCCAACGTACTTTCTATTGGATTAAACTCGACAAGATTCGATTATTTTTTAAATAAATAGATTTTCGCAATAGGCGCGTAGGAAAAAGTGGCTTATTTTTAAAAGGGGGACGTTTTGATATCTCCCCTTCTTCCTGCCACTCTTCTCATTACTGAAAATCGTGATCTTCGTTCATTTCCACGCACGATGTTTGCACAAGCGTCATTCTTGACGTGTTTGGGGTGACTCATTTCACAACTAACAACATTTTCTTGTGGGTAAGTCATCGCTATTTTTGAGTTAGGTGAATTGACACAATGATACTGAAAATCGTCAATATTTACACTTCTTGTTTTTAATACTCTTCTAATTAACAAACCTATCCTAGACTAAAATAACTAACTAACAACCATCATGCCGTTACCCCGCAGGTGTAGGCAGAGAGGAAAGAATGCCATATTCCTCTATCTTGGCACACTACTTTTGCTTCGGCTACATTCATACATCTTCTCACGCATGCTCTACGGTTGTTGAGGCTTTTAACAGGACCATCCACCAATACTTGTACAATCTGATCATGCCATGTCTTTCGCGGACGCCCTCTATTCCTGTTATCTTCAACACTTTCCCTTTATTTTTTATTAACCATCCTTTCCTCGCTCATACGTTCTACATGACCAAACCATCTCAGCACTCCTTTCTTTATTCTCTCTACCACACCACAGCCAGCATTGCATTCACTTCTAATTTGTTCATTGCTCACTCTATCGACCAAAGAGTTTCCACACTGAGTGATCGAATTTCCGCCGTATTCAGTCTACTTTCATTTCCTTTTTACCAATTCCAGCCAACTTTACTTCCATACATCAGATTTGGCACTAGAACGCCAATATGTACCGCTAGTCTCGCTTTCCTTGACAAGTTCTTATTGGTCAAACTAATCTAATCATCAAAATATTATAAAAACCATATTGATCGCTAATTTCTCCCTTTGAAACCTCACAATAAAATTGCCAAAACTCAATTTCCTTTAGTTTCAATTAATAATTAATATTGTATATTTAACATACTTTATTTTTAATATTTATGGGATTTTAAATACAAACAGCAATTTGAAGCAGAGGTTACATTTTAAACATTTTGTTTTAGAAATTGGAAGATGGTTCTACTAAAAGGCTCAATGATTAACGAGCTTACATGAGAAGATATATGAATGTGGATGTCAAATGTCAGAACAGTGGACTGTGGCCCACCATTCTCTCTACCAACCCCTGTGAAGAAACTATAATATAATAAGTTAGTATAATCAGTTAAGTTAGTTTGTGACTAGTCATCATCAGTGTTGGTGTTGTGACGGACAGCGAGTGACGGACAGACAGACAACAAAACGATTATTATAAACGATAATAACACAAAACGAACGGAGATTTATATATATTTTTTCCAGCCAAATATTTTTTCGTGAATTTAATTTTTCTGTATGTCTTTCTAATTGATTAATTAATTTGGTTTTAAATTTCACAGAACTTTTTTCTAAAAAAATTGCAACCTAACAATAAGAATGTGTTCTTGAATATAATGTGTGTTATCTTTACTATTAGTAATGATTTAATTAAGAAATTTAGTGCTAACATTTTTTCTGTCCTTCAGGAAAACAGAAAAAAAATCAATATTTTATTTTTATTATTTCAGAGGTAAGTTTATAGAACTCCATAATCACACATAAGGAAATATAAACACCTGTTTTTTAAGTTCTACCTTCTTAATTTTCTGAGACGGATTTCGCTTATGAGGGCCTTATTTTATTCGGGAATTATAAGGATATATTTATTTTACGAGGGCAAATATTTTATTCCTCGCCAACGAGAAACATTTAGTTATTCTAGAATAACTAAATGTTTCTCGTTGGCTGAAAATTCTAGAATTTTCATGTAAATAAAATGGTTATAGAGCTTTTCTCGCCTGGCAATCGCGAATACGGTCGCAAAATGCACTCAAAACCGCATAAAAAGAAACTCGCCACATTACACGGTCTGCGGGTTTCAATAGTTGTAAAATATTTATATGAAAACTTTGTGAATAAAGCCGGGAACGTCCGAAAACGCGGAGCCCCCGGTCGAGCGCAGCAGATTTTCGGGACCATTTCAAACCAAATCGACCGAACGGGGAAACAATTTATAGTTTCGTCGCGAAGAATACGAGAACGAAAGCTTAAAAGTGTTTTATAAAACAGTGTAAACTATTTCGCGCGCGAGTGGCGGTAATATTTCAAAAACGTTAAGTGAAAAAAGTTTTCGGAAATGTGTAAAATATTTTTGGCAACTGGCCGGCTATTTTTACTGGAAGAAAAATTAATTTTGTAAAGCTTTTTGGTTAGTTTCCGCGGAGAATGTCTTTCTCGTAAATCATGGAACTGACAAAAAAGTGGTAATATAATATTATACAATCCCCTAGACATTAGCAAATTACAATGATTTATAAACATTGTCTACTGCTTTGTCCTCGAGAATATACACCCTAGAATAATGACACATAAAAAATTATTTTACGGCCATTCAGAAACTTCTGTGACTTGTTTTTAGGCTTTTCTACTATTCAACACCATGGCAGAATAGCCAAGAGAATAATATGTTATAATTAATAAAAGTGAACTTTATTTTCACCACTTATGTATTGATATGTTTTATGGGCCCAATGTCAGGATACAATGTATAATTAGAAAATAAAAATCAAAAAATCAAAGTGACTATACTTGAATATAAAAAATTCTGGTATACTTAAAAGTTAAAATATAAAAAATATATATGAAAAATGAATAATAATGAAGTTCCTACTACATAAACATGAAAACAAATTTAAAAGATAACTATTTGTAAAAAGGACCTGGTTATTTCTATTTCTATTATTTTTGATATAATGTATAATATATGTTATATATATAGTGTATATATTATATTATAGTATATATATATATATATATATATATATATACTATATATATACTATTATATATATTATATTAATATATATCTATAATATATAAAATGTAGAAATAAAATTTCTAATATTCAATTTACTATTAACACTTTTTATTATTTCCAAAATTACTTATTTATCAAACTGTGATTCTGTATAATTTGTATTATGTAAAATTTGTAAATCCTTATTAATATCAATAGAATGATCTACAGTAAAAACTGATTAGAAAATTCGAATTAATTATTGCTACTTAAATACTTCAAGTGTTCCTAAACTCTAACATCAAAATTTCTAGACGTTTTTCCTTTATAAAAATCATTACAAATGAATTTATAAATACCCGATTTTCTTAAAATGTTACTAAAAAAATCAAAATACTATAATTTGTTTTCTTTCTTTTCTCTATATGAAATATTAAATTTATTTTTTTATTTCTTATATATATATATATAGAAATATAAATTTATTTAGATTTTTTTTTATTGTTTTTTATTTTATTTGATATATATATAGAAATAGTGAATATGAGTAGCTTGTTGGTCTTGTGGTTAGGACACTGGCCTCGTGATCCAAAGGTTCGGGTTCGAACCTCACTCCAGACTAGCAAGTTAGTCCTATTTTCATAGCACAAGCGCTTAGCTTAGTTTGAAAATAGTAAGAATATTGATGTGACACGTATTCCGTGTTCACATCTCTATTTTAAAAAAAAAAAAAATATATATATATAAATTTTCTTTATGAAATATTAAATTTAATTTTATCTCTCAATGTATTATACAAATCATTTGGGAAATAATTGAATATTGCGTTGTCATGGGAAATACATAAATGCTGAGTGTTTCAGAGCTTTAACTAGTCAACAAGTTTCAAAAGTCAAAGATTTTCGATAAATTTGGAGACAAACAAACAGACTGTTCTTAGGTTTTCACGGCCACTCAGAGTCTTCAAGTTTGTGTTTACTGGGGTATTATGCCGTGTTGTTACGACCTTTCGGGCCGACGTTTCGGATCCCATTGCAGGGTCCATCATACACATCAGCCCTGATGATGGACCCTGCAATGGGATCCGAAACGTCGGCCCGAAAGGTCGTAACAACACGGCATAATATCCCAGTAAACACAAACTTGAAAACAAACAGACAAGAGAAGCTTAATAAAAGCATGTAAAAAAAACTAAAATGGCAAAATCCATAAAAAATTCACAACTTTACATTTTATATTCTAGTGTAGGACAAAACAGTTTTTGTGTAATGCGCCCTAGTAAAAATGACCATATATAAATTATCAGTATGTATTATGATTATTTACTAGTATTAAATATTAATGTAGATCATTCGACCCTAAGTATAAAATATTCAAAATAGTAGTCCACAAGGTTTCCACCCTTTCTTAGAAGCGATATATATATTTTGATAAAAATGTATTTATTTGTATTTTAACTTAATTGTTAATTTAGAGAGGACCTAAAAACAATGAAATTAAGTTGAGCTACCAAATAAATCCTAAAGCATTGAAAAGGCTTTATGTGGTGGTGTAAATAATCTTAGATATATGCCCAATATTTTTGAAAATTGCATATACGGTTTTAGCAGAAAACAAACCTACATAGTTAACTCGGGATCCGATATATCAAAGTGGGCCTATACGCAGATTAAACGCAGTAACATGTAAAATGTCAATTAACTGAAATGAAGAGTTTGATCTCACCTGAGGAAGAACAGGGACCCCTCCAGCAGCACTCTGTGACTCTTCGGATCCGTGTCAGAAGTCAGCACCGGTTCTCCGTCCTTGAACCACTCGATGGTCGGTTTGGGTTTGCCTTCGGCCTTGCAGTTGAGGGTTAGGGGCTCATTCTTGGCGACGACTATGTCGGATGGATGTTCGGTTATTCTCGGCGAGCGAAACTGCCCTGTAGAAACAAAAAAAAAAGATTAGAACAGAGTACATAAAATGTTAAGTTACATGGACTTAGAACAGTTCAGAAACTTTTTCATAAATTAATAAATGGAATTATTGACTATCCTCATCAAAGTATCTACCAAGGTCGTTCAGTGAGAACAAGACTTTTTCCTAAGCATATGTTTTGAAAAGAAACCGAAATAAGAGATATATCTCGTAATATTCCAGTCCCGATAATTAACATATTGTTAAAATTTTAATAATTCATAATATTTTGCCAGATAAATATTTGATTTTTTTTTGTGGTTTCGGTGGTTTAAATAAAAGTCATGCCGTTTGTTCTTACTTCACATCTCTGGTATCTACGTACTTGCGTGTTCCATCCCGCGAAACTAAAATTATGCAGGTTTTGCCATAGAAACTGCAGCTGTTAATTAATTTTTGAATGCCCCACTGCGAAGGCTTCCTAGGCAAGCTTATAGATTTGAGTAGTTAGAAGTTTTTGCCATTAATTTAATTAAATTCACATATATTTTACAAAATATTTCGAATGGTCACTAAACTTCGTCGGTTTAGACTTATAGAAAAAGTGTTTAATATCAAGTTAGGGAGTCGTTCGTTAGAAAGAAAAATATTTAAAAATAAAACGTGTGTTGTTTGTTATAAGTATTGACGATTTTTTTTTTAAAAAAGCGAGATATAATTAGAAGGAAATATATTGATTACTCTCTAGTCAACCATAGATAAGGAGAGCTTGTAGATACGTTCGTCCTCGTCAAGTAATAATTATGCACCGATTCTATTGACACTACTAAAATATTGGCCGTATTAAACAATTTCTCCTAAAACACAGTGAAGACAATTAAGATAAATTATAGAAGTCTTACAGAGACGAAGCTATGAATATGAGAAACGTGTGTGGAATTCTTTTTATACAGAGGTACCATTACTAGCTGCAAAAATCTATGTACCTACACTAAGTTGATAAGAAAATACTACAGATGTCTCTAGTATAATCCAATCAAATACACGTAAGATTCTCAGATTTGAACATATTTATATAGAACTTTCAAAAATTTGATAATTTATGGATGTCCTTACGATGAAATTGATGAACGTTGCATTATGTAGAGTCATCACTTAGGCCAGCTTATACAGTTGTAAGCCCTGGGCCATCGTATAAAAAAACTTCCACACATGTTTCTCATATTCATAGATTCATTTCTGTGAGACTTCTATAATTTATTTTAATTCATTTATCATCCCTCTGGGGCAAAATCCAGAAACTGTGTTCTTAAAACATACCTATATATAAAAACAGTGAAAAGAATTTAACGATAAATATTAAGATTTCTGCTCAAATATTTAATTATTGAAGCTTCAGCCATTACAATTTTTAATTAAAAAAGTATTTCGCCTCATAAGATAGATAATCGGAATTAACAAAGGAATGAGATTTGCTTCGGAATCATTTATGTTTTATCAAAATTGAAGACATTTCCAGTAAATATCCCTCGAAACTGCTAGACTGGTATTCGTTCTTGGGTCGTTTTGCCGTCTAATGAATTTAATCTAATAGCAGCACGTTTTCTTATTCTGGGACTGAGTTTCGGTTAAATTTAACTGACTGGCTTGGGCCAGGATTTCCCAACCGTTCTTCAAGGAATGTTTTCATCCAGAGTCATATAATGTACAAAATGCAAATTTAGGGCGCAGATTTTAACACACTGTGAAGTAACAATCAATAAACTTAAGTATGAAAACGACAGAGTAAAGAATAAAGATGTTAGGAAAGAATATATAACTGATCTTAGCTTAGTCGATAGAATGAAAAAAGTGTCGCTCAGAAAGTTTGGGCATGTTGAGAGAATGAACGAGGAAAAAATGGTGAGAAAAATATATGACGCAAGTATTAACAGCACCAGAAAGAAAAGACGACCGCGGAAAACGTGGCATGACCAGATTAATCAGATACTGGAGGATGATCCTGTTAGGATCTTAACAATCGTCGATCTTGTATGCAAAGTTGTGTGAATGTAAATGAGGCGGGAGTTGTGTGTCAAGATAGAAGAGTATGGCACCTCCTATCATCTCTGCCTACCCCCGCGTAGAAACAGCGTGCTAGTAAGTTAGTAAGTGAGTAAATCAGCTTAAATTAAAATAAACATATATACCTACTTATTTTATTTTAATACATTGTAAACTATATTATCAATAGTTCGTGTAATCCTTATAGCCTTTTTAGTCCTAAAAGTGCATCTCAAGGTACAGTGTGAAGAACAGATAAAAATCTATAATGAAGGCAAACAAATTAGCGTAAAATTGCTAAGCGAGAGTAAAACATTTTAAATACCACTTTAAATTAGTTAATCAAATGAAGAACTTCTTGAAATATGCAGCATATTATAGACAATATCGAATCATAACGAATTACACACAAAAATATTTATCTCGTATCGCGGCGGTGAACACAGGTTCTTATATTTATAATAACATCTCAATAAATATACAAAATTTGATTCTCATGTAATCATAAATAACTAAATACGACAGATATTGTTATACCTAACAGAATAAATATTACAAATAAAAATTCTTGAACCAACTTTTCTCAAAAATAAAATAAGCTTCCATCGGGAAGAATCCCAGGTTCTAGTTCCAGTAGTTAATTTTCAAAAATATGTGTCCTCTGCTTCTTTTGTCATTACTTGTTTAAGAACTCTGATTTGACTACTATAAAACCTAACTTTACCTTTAATAATGTCGCTCATTTATTAATAAAATTATCTTTAATATCACTCACTATAAATAACTTGGCGTTTTCAGTCGCCCAGGTAAACTATGCATATCTTAAGTGCATGTTCGCCCAACGCGGGTTGTGAAACACTGCCTTAGACAAGGGGTAGAATTAAACCGAGCAAAATTTATGATCTAAAACGTACACCGATTATGTCGGAGGAGTCTTAATGAATTTTGCCGTTCGCAGCAACAGATAAGGTTAGAAATTTTGCATTTTAATTTGTACAGAATCATACGTGGATTTAAGTCTGGGCACGTATGTATCTACCTGTATCGTATTATTTGTATTCGTATTTTCGGATGCGGGAAAACCGATTCCTATTCTAAGGCGGTCCCTAGCGGGCTGGTAAGATGAAATGTGGAGGTCAGATAGAAGAAACCAATCTAATTTAAAAGTAAATAAACCAAATACGCAATTTCATGTATGAACAATTCCCAAAATCCGTGACTAGGAAAACTGTACAAGGAAAACTGTACATGATTTATCATTTGGGCATAAAATAATTTAATATATTCTTTCTTCTTCTTGGCGTTCATTATCTTGCTAGAAAGATAAAATAAGATTAAATTGACTTTATTATTTCTTCTTCTTCTAATGCTTGTCCAAATATCGAACGTTATCTTACTAGCAAGATAATTTATACAAATATATAGAATTTAAATTTATAAGTTTGGATGTAGAAGGTAATCTCCAAAACTACTGATCCGATTTTAAAACTTTTTTCATCAATATTTAGAATGAACTTTCAAGGTAGAAGACACAGGTTATATATCATCCTGTTAAAATAAAAGGGATTTTCGTGGTGACTTATTTTACAACTAAAGTCGACAGAAAAATGGTCTAAAGATGCGTTTTTATGAACGCTGTCTTAACGGTAATAGATATTTAAATAATTACTATAGAGAAGTTGTAAAATTCAAAAATATACGTGCGCACAGCCGCGCGGGTAAGCTAGTGATCGATATTCAGACAAGCAAAAAGAAAATATTAACATTTTTTTAAGTTAAATAATAATAATCTATTAGTCTTCTTCTTCTGATGTTTCGTGGGGCTTATGATCCCCTGAATCTTATGATTATCAGAATCTGTTGATGTCGTTCATTTAAATCTTCAACTTTTCTTTACCAGCCAACAATTCTGATATCCTTAGAATTTAGATTAACCTGTAGCATTTTTGAATTGGTCGGTCCATCGTGTTGGACTTATGGACTTTTACTGCCCCAATAACAACAATTTCTGCTGATTACCATCTTGTCTGCAGACGATGAGTTCGAAAAAATGGAAGATTCGTCTCATTTTGAGCATGGACAATCTATCATGAATCTACAAGTAGAAATCTAAAATAACGCAGGTACCACCCAGTACAACAATATTAAAAGATGTATATTTAACGATAAGCATTGCATAAAACAGTCAAATGATAACGGATTTACTTCAGGCTTATTCAATCATGTGTTGGTTTTCGTCATTGTTTGTCTGATGTTAGAGACCATTGAATTAAAAGTTCTGATTAAAGACATTTTTTTTGTATAAGAACGTGAAAATAATATTTCAGATTAATACAATATCCATCATATGAATTATGTATTGATATAATGTGATGGCCATACTCAATTCGAACTGACATTTTTGATTTAAATGTAACCGAATATAAAATGATATTATATGATTAAACTATTCTTGTCAAACTTATTGTGGCGATAGTTTTTTATTGACGATTTTCTTAGCTCGTTTTTATTCATTTTTTTAAATTATACTCGTATTCAATATTTAAAAATAATCCAATTGCGCATTCAATCCTTGTTGCCGCTGCTATTAAATTCAGCTGTACATTGTGCAAGGAGGAAAAATGTTTTATATATATTTAAGTGAAAAAAAAATTGAATTCTGGGCACGTAACGGGACACAGCCGTGCATTTTCCAAGGCTTTCGCCATCGCCGTGGGAACTGAATACGACTGGGAAATATGTATAAAGGTTCTCCCCATTTTCCGGCAAAAAATATAAGCACGGCGACGGTCGAGATTAAGTCGGAAAAACCTACTTTTTATTTATTTACGACTGAGAAAATATTGCTAGATTGGAAAATGCTTTCGCCGCCGCTTAAAATCACTACTTTATGCTGAAACGGGCGCGTGTTATTTGCCAATTTTATGTTCTTCTTTGATAGGTTGATAGGTACCCGTGTCTTAACAAGAAAACAAGCGGAAAATTAAGTAAAAAACTGGAAAATACTGCCCAAATGAAAGTAAAATGGGAATCGTACTTTAAAATATCTACTGTGATATTAATTAACATTTTATTTATAAAAATTTAAACTTTATTTATAAAAAAATAGATTTTATTTATGTCTGATATACATCGTGTTTCATAGCCAGTAGCTAAAACTGCGGGGGAGTTTTTCTCATTTGATTTATAATGGAAAATATTGTTTAGACTTTGGTTGAAATGTCGATAGTTACGAAGATAAGCAACATGAAAGTTTTCACTTTTTTCAATATGTATAACTTTTTTCCTGTAAAATGGTGGTCTTGTACTACAACAACTTATATGGAATATTTAAAATTTATTAGCTTCTATAAAGGTCAAATAAAATGACAATAATTTTATAAAAAAATATTTTTCAAGATTTGGAAGGTTTTAAGAATTTTATTTGACTTGTATTAATGCGAAATAATTTTTAAAATTTTATAAAAGTCACTATAGTGAAAGTCCAAACCCTTTCGGGTTTTAGTTATCTGTATGTGACATGATTAAAGTGAATAAAAAAGTATTTTTCAGTTTCAGTTTGAAATGAAAAATGCAAATAAGGCACTTCTTAAACATTTTTCGATCCCAGACGGCACAATAAAAGCATTTTAATATCTCTATCAAGAAATCATAAAACGGGGAGTAAATCAGCATTCACATTTTAAACTTATGACGAAAGTATTTTTTACAAAGGGAATTTTTCAAAGGGAGAATTTCGAAGGCTTAGGAGGTTCGGTCTGTGGAAAATAAATCTGGGATTATGCGTGTTTCAAATTGGGGGAGGATGAAGAAGAGGAAGACAGGGAACGATAAAGAAAGGTAGGATCGGAGTTATGGAGTCAGGTGAAATGATAAAAAAATATGATTTAATTTTATGTATCTTTATTACGGTAGAGTCGGATTATTCTAAACCGGAATTTAAACATTCGATTTATGCGCTGATGTCTATTTTTCTTATTAAAAATCTAATATTCACTTATATAAAAGATCATAAAGGAATAAAATTAAAATAAATTCGTATTTCTACGTCACGCTTGTGAACAAAATCCAAATTCACGCAATTTTCGAATTAAATAATTCTATAATCGCTTTGACACTTTTGCTATTCAAGAAAAAGTGTTGTTTTCTGGACGTTCAACTTTTTGATCGAATTTATTTTGTGTATCCAACATAAGTTGGTTCCTACTTTCCATGTCATCATAATCATCATTTTCTACCCGCTGATAGATAGGCGAGAGCGAACCATCAATGCATGTGCATGTGCATATGTTGTTATTTCTATATATCAGGTTATCTCGCTCTAGCACACGTAGCTGAGCTGACAGGATACGAGAGCTGTGTGCGAAGTGTAGGTACATGTTTGTCTTTCACTTGCATAAAATCGCTCGGAGTAGGATTGTAAGTTAAACTATATCGTGTTACATAATTACGTTGACCTTTAAATCCACGGACTCTGAAATTGTGCGGTGATTTAATATCTCATTAACTTTATAATTAATAAAATTTTTACATTTTTTGTGATTTCTCAAATATAAAAGGAGTGTTATTTAATGTGTTATTACCCTTTACAAGAGTTGATTTATTTAATACAAGTTTGTCTCCGGTATATTGACTTTAAGATCATAAAAAATTGTATTCCATGGATGAGTATACGATAATTTATCACAGTGGGACACTTTTCAATGTTTTGAAAACGAATTTTATGGTCGCAGTCTTTCCGAAAATGCCTGTTTTGAATGAAATATTACAAATTTTATTTAGATTATTAGTTTCACATTAAAGTAAGGGTCTTAAATCTAAATATAAATGTACATTTGTGTATTAATTCAAATATAAATAAAGTAAAATATAATAGCAATTCTTTAATTTTTAATAAAAATTTATCACACATAATGATTTTTCATATGATACCTAGTTAAACACAACATTAGTAGAATCTGGTAGATATCCCAAAAAGGTGACAAAAAAAATATTTTAAAAAGTTTTTTAAAAATTATTTCTGTAAATGCATTTTTCCCTTATGAATGAGTGGGGGCAGGTAAGGGTGACTTGGGGGTGACGTCGTTGCCAACTTTTTAATACAGGTGTATAATTTACGATCTTGCGCCGTTTTCCCCGTAAATCCTCGCCGTCACGTAGAAAGGGCGAGATATATTTATTATAGGAGACATAATTTTTTAATGCTAGCTGTGTCCGGGTGAAGCGAAACAGAAGTACAGGCTATGAAAAGGGCTACGAAAGTTATTTAATACATTAAAAACTAATTATTTTATTTTTTTATCTTTATTTTTTTTTTATAAAATGGAATATAATATTTCCTCTGTTATAAAAATAATTTAGAAATTTATACCCTGAAGAGATGTATGATTATTTAACTGTAATTAATTCTTTTATACTTCATTATGTAACCGATCTCATTCTCTCAACAAGAAATTTTTTATCCTTTAGATAATAAATAATACATATTACATAAATATTTTTATTTTTAAAACAATTTTTAATAACAAAATAATATGATAAGGTAGACCCACAAAACAACTTGACAGATACTTGTCTGCAGGCACATCCATACATTATTCATACATTTTATTAACTACTTAACACACAACAAAGCCTGGAACTGACAGAAGAGGAAGGAAAGTGGACTGAGTGCAGTGGAGATGGAGATAGACGTATATGTCAAATCATTAATAATAGTGTAAAGAATAAAGATATAAGAAAATACCATCTAGGAAAACTAACTAACTTACCATCAAACGGCGTGATGGTAAGTTAGTTAGTAAGTTAGTTAGTTATAAGGAAATAATGTAAAGCTGATCGTAGCATAGTTAATTTAATTGAAAAAGCTTCGCTCAAATGGTTTGGGCACGTTGAGCGAATTAATGAATCTATCCTCTCTCGCGGAAAATCCCGCGGAGAAACGGTGTGATGGTAATAATTTACAATTAATAATTTTCTAAGAAGTAACTCTTAAAGCCAATTTAAATAGTATAGCTTAAATAATATATTTAATTGTGTACTTAATAATAAAAGGATTAAATAATATATGTAATTGTGAAAAATGTTGATGTATTCCTACACACTATATCTCATTATGTCAGAGTAGGTACTCTAATATTTCTCAATAAATAACAAATTAAAAATAAACGTAACACGAGCTTAAAATATAATGACAAAATAATAAAATAAATCAAAACAAGAAATAATAAAGAAGAAAATTAATTAACAACTCAATTCCAGTGTCAAAAAATAAATCATCTTCCAAGAGATAAAATATCAAATTGTCTCCCATTACTGCAGGTGAACAGCTGATTACTCAATTTGCCTAAAATTTCATGGATTTAAATGAAATTAATGACGCTGTCTGACACGCCAGTCAGGCTTCCTCTGGCGCAAGACTCCAGAAATAAGACCTCGCCATGTGCGTCCTGCTTTATTGGCGAGTCTGAGTTTATGATTTTCATTCGGGGGTCTGAGAACCCGCACAAAGGGAGAATTTATCGCCCAAGGGAGGTTTTCATTACGGTTTTTCGCCGTTTTGAAAAACGACCGGTTGAGCCGGCGATGGCTTAAGTGCGGGATATTAAAGCCAGTTTGAAATATGTCCGGAGGAATATCGCAAGATATTTATATATCTGAAAGTTATCCGTTTGCCGAAGGCACTTAAAAAGGATAGTATATAATTTTAATGATTTAAAAAAATAGGATAAGCCATTGCCAAAAGGCATAATATCATTTATTTTATTATTATTCTCGGAATAGGTACTGCATCGAACATCACAGACCACCAAAGCATATAGACATAAATTAACTTTATTAAAAAATTTTGGCAGAGCTTCAATAAGTTTGATTTGTTTAAAAAAATAGATAGGGGCTTGTTAATTTTGATTTTTTTTAATAAATAAGTCGCGCTTTATTACCAAAAAAAAATGATTTGAAACGAATTTTAAAAAAAAACTAACCCATAAAAACCAAGTTTTCATTATATTCCCTTTCTCATTGAAACAGTTTTCGCGCCAACTCCACGCATCGGGCTCGAACATTAAACAATATATAAATCGTTAAAATTTCGAAAAATCCAAAAATTAAACTATAATTATTAATTTTTTTAACAAAAATTTGTTAGATCATTTTTATCATCGCCACGAGTTTGCCTGCAAAATTACTGCTCGATTGGATCACGGGAAAAGGGTTAAAAATCGATCCAAATTATTTTCGGCAGACAAGCAGACGCTACGAGTTAAAAGAAAGGGAGTAAAAATTAAAAAACAACGTCTTTTGTAAAAAATACATTTCGTTTAATTGATTATTTAATTATGCAAGAATAACTACTTAACCTGCAGTATAAATGTATATTAGAGAGTATTTAGGGGAGACATTATTATAAAAGAACTTTTTTAGTTAACCTCTATACATATTTTATGGTCTGTGCGAAGGACAGACATTTTCCTGTGTACCTTATTATCTTTATTAGAAAATTGATTCATCTTATTTGTTTTAAATGTTTGATCATGGAAATGGAAAAAATAATCAGAGTTTATCTCATCACTAGTTATATTCTACAAGGGATCTTCATTTTAAAATCAACAACCCTTGAAAGGCGTACAATTTTTGTTTCTCGCTTGCTGTCGAGGTCCATAGCATACAAGAATACGAAGACAGGCAACTTGAGCAGATGCCTAATTCTGATATTATTCTGTTAACAAACACGTTAATCTACGAATATAGGTATTGTAAGTAACAGTGACGTCATTAATTCAGTTTATAATTTGCCTGCGGCCAACAGAGTCTACGCGGCGTGTCAATGTTCCGAATAGAGACATATGGTGATGTTTACTAACACAAATTAATTTCGTAGCCTCGGGCAAAAGCTCGTACACGGGCCAATTTTACCCCATTTTACCACATAAATCACCCACAAATTAACCATTTTGAAAAGGCCTCTGTTGCTGCGGGGCAAAGCGTTTGTGTCATAAATATGGGGGTCACAGGTTCAATTTCCTTCGACTGCATAACATAATTCTATTTTATTGATGGAAATTTGTAAGAGCGGTATACACGAAATTCTCTGAGATATTTGCCTCGTTCTCTCTCAGTCTATGTGCCCTAGTCTGAGCATCGAGTTACTTTGGCCCACTCTTTTCGCTCATTTAGTTCGATGGTAATTTATCTATCTTGG
The DNA here is from genome assembly GCA_016648135.1 of Agrypnia vestita. Lineage (NCBI taxonomy): Eukaryota > Metazoa > Arthropoda > Insecta > Trichoptera > Phryganeidae > Agrypnia > Agrypnia vestita. The sequence goes on from JADDOH010000024.1 coordinate 912,531, forward strand.
TCCATCTTCAATTGAAGATTCATCGATAAAGATCTATCTTTGGTCCTTTGTCCTTGTATATTTCTTATAATCATCAATTGTCCAGGTCTTTATATCTTTTAATCACCCCAAAAATTCCGATATATTACAATGAAGAATCTCAAAATCACATTGAAGTGTGTGTGAACAATATTTTGTTTACATTGTAGATTGAATTCGCATTTTTTGTTGAGACTAATAATTAATGTATGACTAATAATTGATTAATATAAATTCAAGTACACAATATGCTTCGAGAATTGATATTTGTATTATGAGTAAGCTATAAAATGATGAAAAATATTGATTTTTTATTTTAATTCTTGAAATAAAACGGATATTTTATACGAACCGTATGGATGTGTAGAGATTCGATTCGCAACATTTCGCTAGAGTCATATCACAGCGTCTTCAAGAGGGTGCCCTCTCGTTGCAGGGGTCAAGGACGTACCTAATGATTTTTTTCATTTATGTCTTCTTGCTATATATTTCTTATTTCTTGTTATATCTTACCTATTATGTACCTGCATGTGATAATTTATATTTATTTCTTGTTATATCTTACCTATTATGTACCTGCATGTGATAATTTATATTTATATTTTTTTCTTATTTATTTCAAAAAATCCTTGTTTGGAATATATAGGTAGGTACTTAATAATAATTTAACAATAAAAATATAAGATAAGATTACACAATTTTTTTTTCTCTTATATTTTTATATATCGCATATATGATAATTAAATATATATTACGTATTACACATACTGGAATAAAGTTTTTTTATTTATTTGTTTATTTATTTTACCTAATTATCCATTTTTTTTCAAAACCAATTCAATGTGTGTGTATGCACCAAGCTATTAAATTTCATTAGTTCAATTTAAAAAAAAATAAAACCCTACATTTTGAATTGATTTTAATAACAGCGGAAAGATTCCAATGATAAAAATAATTAATATATAATAAAAAGACGTATAAAAAAGTAACCCATAAAACCAAGTTTTTATTATACTCCCTTTCTTTGTAAAATATAATTCCAATTAAAGACGAATTAAAACATATAACATAATACTAAACTTATAGTAATTTAATATATTTCTAAGATGTCAGATGTTTTGAGCTGTGATAAGAAACTTTATGCTTTGAAGATTAAATTCTGAAAACATTTGTCAGTCAATTTAGATTTTCGAAATTCGTAGTGAAGTACCTATTATGTATAACGAAGGAGTAATTCAAATTTAGAAAATATTCTGCGACGTTATCGGGCCGCTATGCTAGTAATCAAACTTTTCTAATGATTCCAATTTGAAAAAACCAATAAAATTTCTAAAAATCCGAAATTGTACTATAATTATTAATTTTTTTAAACGAAAATTTGAGAGATCTTCTTGATCGTCACCACGAGTCTGCTTGCCAAGTTTCAGCTCGATTGGATCACGGTAAAAGGGTCAAAAATCGATCCAAAGTTTTTTCGACGGCAAACCGCAAGGGAGTAAAAATCACCCAAATTAGTTTCGAATTACATCAATAGAAAAATTAATAGCTAGACTAATTTGAATAATTGTGGCGATTAGTATGGAGGCGGCTACTTCCTCGGTAGTCCGTGATGTAATAAAAAAATATTAAAAAATAATTGAACGTAAAAAAAAACAACAAAGAATGTTGTTGAACGGCGCGCGGTAAAAGTTTTAAACGCCCCCCGAGGCTTCCGGGGCGAATTTGCATAGAATTTTTATTATATTCTCGATTTTTACCGGTTCCGCACAGCCGCGGGAGCGACTTTATATTCAAATCGCACGCCGGCTCCGAGGACGGGACCCGCCACGGGCGGCGCAACGCAAATACTCGCCGCGAAGCAATAAGGAGGACCAGGAGGATGGAGACATTGAGGTCGGCCGGCTTCGCAGGAGCCTCCTTAACATTCATAGCTTTTTAAAAGTCCGCAATGACGTCTGGCGGCGGAACCGGGTTCCGCTTCCGCTATTCATCGGCAATTAAATTATTTCAAAGGCAAGCCGTTCCTTTTAAATAATCCAATACCGCCGAAGAATTTGCGTCTTGGATAAGTGTTGCGCAAACTTAATTTTTTTTTATAATTTTTAATGAAAATACTTTTTACTTCCCTTTTATTATACATTTAACGAGTTTTAATTATAGATATCCGTATCCATTTATGAACAACTTATGATTTGTGAACTTTCTTCTCCTCAACACAAGTATTTTCAGTTATTTATTGTAGAATCTTACATTATCGCATAATTTATCAAGCGCCCTTGAGGTGAGTATTCGCGAAATCGGCGCTATATAAATTATCCAAATATTATTATTATTATTTTCTTTTAACTCGTGGCGTCTGATTGCTTGCTTGCCTGACGAAAAAACTTTGAATCGATTTTTAACCCTTTTCCCGTGATACAATCGAGCTGAAACTTTGCAAGCCGACTCGAGGCGACGATAAAAACGATCTAACAAATTTTCGTTTAAAAAAAAAATTTAAATTATAATATAATTTTGGTGTTTTCGAAATTTTAATGTTTTTTTCAAATGGGAATCAATACAAATGAGTAATCAATATAGACACGAAACCTGATAATAATGAGAAAGGGAGTATAATTTTTATACATTTCAACAATATTTAATGACATTGAATATTTGCTGTTTGCAGATGATCTAAAAATCTTTAAATCAGTAACCAACATTTATGACTGCAACATATTACAGCAAAACCTAAATTCTCTTTCAGTATGGTGTGAAACGAATAAATTGTACTTAAATTTAAATAAATGCAAAATTATATCATTTACTAGATTAAAATCAAAAATAAATTTTGAATACTCTCTATGTAACACCAAACTAGAAAATGTTGACTGTATTCGAGACTTAGGGGTATTATTCGACTCGAAACTTACTTTTACTAATCATATTAATGCGATAACTTGTAAGTCTCTAAAATTGCTGGGATTTATTTTAAGGACATCACGCCCATTTCAATCAATTGAAAGTATTAAAATGTTATACATGTCTCTTGTCCGGAGCCAATTAGAATATTGCTCATCAGTTTGGTCTCCATATTATAATGGGCATATAGACAGTATTGAGCGTGTCCAACGCAAATTTCTCAAATACATTAACTACAAGTTAAGCATACCAATACAAAACATAGAATACAATTACATATTGAAGAGACTAAATTTACTCACATTATATGATAGAAGAAAAATTTATGATATAGTTCTTCTTTACAAAATTGTAAACAATATGTTGGACAGCCCTGACCTTGTGGCATGTATCGAATATAATATCCCTTCCACACATAGAACGCGACAAATTGTCACATTCCATCGCAACAATTGCAATACTAACTATCAATCAAATTCTGTGATACACAGAATATTGGGAACTTGTAATGAATATGGTTGCATGATTGACATTTTCGTCGACAGTCTGGAGAAAGTAAAGTTCACACTTAAAGAGGCAATACTGCTTCGTTACTGACTTCAGCTGTTAATATGTAATGGTGGGTAATATATATTTTTCGTACACATTGCCGCTTTGTACTTTATATTTTTAATTTTTGTACTCATGTTTTGGTGCTATTCCTGGTACTTTTAATAATTTGCTACTTGTAATTTATATTGTTTAATGTATGTTCTTTTTAATTTTATGATATATTTTTTTATGTAAAAGCCTATACGCATTGCTGCTCGTTACCTACTCTACATTTTTAATTTTTATACTCATGATTTGGTGCTATTCCTGAAACTTTTAATGTATGTGCTTTTTGAAATTTATTTTATACTCTTTATGTAAAAGCCTAATGGGCGTAAACAAATAAATAAATAAATAATAAAAACTTGTTTTTTATGGGTTAGTTTTTATTTCGTATTTACTAGGGACGGCAAGACTGCGGGAGATAAGTTAAGTAGCGCTCTGAATACCATTATGGCCAACTATAAAAGAATCTCAAAAAAAGTTATACGAAGCAAGACGAGCGCTTCGCAATGTAGTTGGGAGCGAAGCCTTAAATGGCAAAAAAGAATTCCAATTCATTTGAGATTTTTTATTCATCTTTTATTTCATTTATTTAAGGACACATGCATTAGGTACATAAATTAATACGTAAAACGTAACACACAAAGTAATACATAAAACGTAACCTAATCTAACCTAACCAATTTTGTTTAAGTATGACAAATGAAGCTTCCTAGGAGCTAGTAAACAATATAAATTAAGCGATTTAAATAATAAAAAATTTTAAAAAGGCAACAGTAATATAAATTTAAACAGTAAAGAAAATAAAAAAGACGCGTTTTAAAAATATGATTGTTGCGGTAACAAAGGAAAATGCGGATAAGAAAGGAAAAAGAAATCCTTAAAACAATAAAAACCTTTCTTCGTTTTTTTATCATACAACTCATATCGAGACAACCAGAGAAGTACGAGATCCTGCATCTCATCATTCAAGACATTTTATGTTTTGAACTGTTTTTCTTTCTCTTTTCTTTTTCATTTTATTTTTCATTTTGTGATTCTATGATTTTAGTATGTAAGAGTTTTTTGTGTGTAAAGCGCCCTTGAGGTGAAATTTTCACAAAAATGACGCTATATAAATAATCCAATATTATTATTATTAAGACAAATTATTGAGGAAAGAAGTCCTGAAAGACGAACGACTTTCTGTCTAAAGAATCTAAGGCAATCGTTGCTATAACCCACGGCTAATATTTCGAGCTGCAATAAGCAAGAAAATAATCACCAAAAAGTTCGATAACTGTGGACAAGCGGTACGAGAAGAAAAATACCTGAGCTTCTACACGGTCAAGGAAAGGTTAACAGATCTCACCCGCTGACCCGTTACAAATCACCAGTTCTTCTGGCGGTTACCTGGAGGCTTGCACAGCCAATATTTGATTACCCTATTAGAGTCGGTGCGAAAAATGCAGTTCTCGCAATCTCTAAAGAGCCGCCGAAATGCCTTCTTACCGGAATAACAAGGGAAAGTGCCCTCAGGAATTTGCATCAACAATACCTTATGCTCCGGTTTATCCACACGAGTACGTGGCCAGCATCCGAACGTGATCGTTTCTCCGAATCATATAAGTGTAGAATGATTTTAAGCTTTCTTTCAACAACGGGATATTTTTAAATCTCAAATGAAACAGTGAACACTGCCTGCTTTAAGTGGCGATCACTTTCTAGTGTATTTTGCGAAAATACCAAAGATTTGGTGCATGAATCACAGTCAAGCCTGACAATCGTTTTGAGACCTTTCCAATGAGGAAAAAATGTTCGCTGAGCTGAAAGTGTAACATGACATAACAAACGAATATATATTTCAATCAGAATATACAATATTTTTTAAAGAGTTCGGACTCCCACTATATTGATTAGGGTTACGGTACACATGATGCTTAGAATCCCTTGAAATATTCACTTCACCAAAGCCTAAGGACTAACAGGATAGCCATTTGAACCACAAAATTACGCAATATCACGTTTCCTTGTATCTGCGGGTTAGCAGAGCCGAGAAGAAAAGAAAGCTTAAATGAAAATCATTATATGACACACTGGGTACATTTAAATTTTGTACTTTTAAATACATTATTACTTGTTGATAGCATCTTCTTCTTCTTCTAGGACTGCGTCCTGTCATTGCTCGTAGCCTATTCCTGGGATACAGATGTTCAGATATCTCGCCATCTTTTATACGGTATTCCTGGGAGTCTGGTACCAGACGGCAGCTTGTTCGCTGCTATGCTCACTACTCTCTCAGAACAAGCTCTTTCCACATGATCTCTCCAATAACGTTTTCTAGATTTCCTCATCGGACAGTATCCTCGACGTCACAAGTCCTTCGTATTTCGGAATTCCTCATTCGGTCTCGGATTGTCAGTCCCGCAATGGGTCGGAGTCTTCATTTCAGTTGTTCTTAGGAGATTTTTAGTTCGGACAGTGTCAGTCCTTGTCTCGATACAGTACGTCAGGATTGATTGATTGGTCATGACTTGTTGATATGGTCCATAATAACCATTTTAATCTGTATTAATTTTATATCTATTGACTGAGCGAAAAAATAAATTAATAGTCTTTTGAATGATGGAAATTACTCCATTCACATTTCCTTGATTTACTCAGTAATTTATTTAATGGATATACCGCTTTTTAGCTTAGATGGGCAGTTTTGTAGAGCTATTCCGCGCCGCAGTAAGTAAAGTGATGATAGCTAATTGTGCCAAGTGATTTGAACGACAGGGCACAAGAAGAAGAAGTCCAAAGAAGTTTCCCTTTAATAACGAAACTGTCGGCAACGCAGTATCAAAGCAGTTTTGATAATGAGCGGCAATCTCGCACAGGGGCGACACGGAGGCACTGCCTCTGATTAATTTGGTCCGGAGCGGTCAAGCCTCCGAACAAACGCCGAGGTAATAACATCTGACGCATTAATGAGATTGAATTAAAATACGTTTAACCGCGAGCCCATTGAGCTGTTCATGTGGCCGTTACTTAATCGGACCTGGACCGGTTGTGGAGATGGATATCTCCGCGGATAAGATAACCCGACGTTGATACGTGTCATTTGGGTATTTCGTTTTGTTATTTCATCTGGAGCGGCGGTTTCGAAAGCCCCGGCGAGAGCTGGACATCACGAGGTTGGAAACGAAGAATCGGGAAGTTTTTGTAACAATAATTATTATTTTAAAACTAGCAGTCTGTACCCGACATTGTCCTGGTAACAGATTTAGTTTTTTAAAAAATGTAGCGGAAATGTGCCATTATTTTTCAAAACCTTATGTTGTTTCCACTTAATCCGAGAGTGGTGGAGAATCACTCCACATATTTTTATTAAAGTTGTATATTGCAATTTTAGAAATGCTTGGTTCAGTTTTGAACAGGCAGACAGACAGATATTGAGTTTTATAAACTGCGTCAGCAGTAGGGTGTTCTCACTCGTATTCACCACGTGTTTTATGCTCCTCTTTAACTTTACGAAGACCCCTGAAGCGACTACTCTACTGTTTTTCTATTAATGTTATCATCATAAAAATAAGCAATTGTGCGTCACTAACGCTACCCGATGGCGCTTTTTACAGGCTAACAGAAACGTGGTACGATTTCGCGATAATTTTATTTGTTCCGAGAAAAGCAATTTAAATAGAATTTAAACAATCATAGGTCAGTTAAATCAGAAATGGTGAGTTCATTAATATTTTAATGTATATGAATGAATTATAGTACGTCTACATTTTTTGTGTGAAATTTGTAAATAATAATTATATTTCATGTATAACTAATTACCAATTAAAGTGAAGCTGAAATCTAAGCAGAAAAGTCCGTCATCTTTGACGGGTTACGGATGGTTAAGATAATAAATAATTTTTAGCAATGAAGATTATTATTACAATGTGATAGATATAGGTACAAGAATTTGTGATATATTAAAACAATTAAATTTACAACATATAAATAAAGAAACCTTAAGATAATTACCATCTTACATGTAACAAAATTAAAATACAGTTTTGAAGTCCACACGTATCCTACGAGAAGTTGAACTTCCACAAACAAATCTGGCAAGAACGCAAAATAATTTATACTAAGTATATATAGATTGTTCAGTGAGTTGCTAGCGAATTTTAAGGAAGCAGCTAGTGTCGCTATTTTTCTTAATTTATATTATTATATAGTATAATCTCATTTTCGAGGCTGTCACTCTGATATATAGCGTGGTTGAAAATTTGATCTCGTCTTTTAATAATAAATTTAATTTAATAAAAAAAAATGCCAATATTAAATTTCACAACTAACTAACAAAGCTAACTGCAATTTTCACATCTGACTGATTTCTCGAAATTATATTTAATAATTAATTTTTTGCGAACGAGAAAAAATTCAATGCAAGAGTGGTTAGATATCGGATATACCTACGGGCCTAAATCCTTGGTCAAAACTGAATATACCAATTCAATGCTTACCCCACATTCGGATTGTCATTTGAGAAACCTGTATGAACTTGGTTTATAGTCATAGTTCGTTTAGAGCCTAGATTTTTACGAAAATGTATTGTGTGATTGAAGAACGCAAAAATCTTTGCTTTTATCGAGAGATTACTATAAACTAAGTTGATACAACTCTTATGTCGCACAAATGTCGTCACTGAATTCTTGAGCCCGCGTCGAGTGACTTCTTTCATAGCAAATTCCCTCGAAAGGTCTATTCTAGAAGTAATGAGAAGCCTGTGTAAAGTTCTAGATGATTCTAAATAATATTCTACCATGAGATAGAACGTCGTAGAATTCTCTTAAGAGATAACGTGGTTACGGATGAATGACACTGGATTGCATTCGTAAGTCTGGAGTCACGGTTGACTGACCGCCGTTGTGTGACATCGTTGTTATCAGGATGTAGTAGGTACATAGTCCCGCTACAATATACTCAAAAAGGTATAATATTAAATATTATGATTTTACAATAACATGAATGTATAAAGTGAATATATTTACAAAAAAAAAATAGACTCCTCGAACAAAATTGAAAGTTGAATTGTGACGAACGAATCTCCGAGTGAAATTCGGCCCCGTTATTTAATCTCACCAAAACCCTTTTATGTAATCCGCTCCCAGACGATTTGATACAAGGGAGATAGTGTCACATTTGGATCGACCCGCCGTGTAACTCACACCACGTGGGCTCACAACTTTATTCTGTTCATAACTTCATTATTAGAAGTCGTTCACTAGAAAATGTGTTTACTAAACAAAATGCCCGTCACACAGGCAGGATGGTAACAAAAAAACTGGATTAATTAATTATTTCGCGTCTCATGCAGCGGGCAGCAGACGAGACGACATCTACCCTGTCTCAGCAGATAGATGCTAAGGGGGGTGTATAGTTATTATTTAAATAGTTTTTTTTTACTAAATATATCTAAATGTAATAATTTCGTTGTATATGTATCCATGGCTTCCTGGAATTCATATATTTTAATCTTTAATCACCAATCATTTTTCTTGTCGTCTATTTTTGTAAATGATAAATAGCTTTCTTATAATAATAGCATGTAAAAATGATCTAGTTTAGATTTTTTTAATTATAATTATCTCAAAACTGACAAAATTCTAGTTATCTATTTTAAGTATTGAACCCAATTGAGTTTATTTTATATTTTTTAAGCACAGATGATGTTTCAATAAAGAGCGTTGATATCTCCTGCATTATATCTGTTATTTCCTTGAAGACGTTATTTTCAAGCTTTTTCAGTGAAATACAAAGGAATATTTGAAATTATAAATTATTTAATAATTCACAATATTTTTTGCCTATAATCAAATTATATTCATTAATTAATATTGTGAACCAAAAAATATTGTGAATTATTAATTAATTTATAATTTGGTCCAGCCACCACGAAAATACGGCCACCGAAATTAGTTTTGTGGACGCGATTTATTTCAACTAATTAACTCGTATTAGATGTTGGTGCTGAGCGAAGTATTTATTTGTTGTACAGTTATTTGAAAATGTAATGCAGAAATCGGTAATATACTGAGAAGCTATGTTGTGAATAAAGAGCATTGAATGTTGTGAGGCATGACTTAAATGCAATCTTCTCAGGACATCCTTGCATACCTTCAACACCCCTTTAAAGAGAAAAATACAAAACAGAAAATGTAACGGTGGCACAAGTGCCCGAACGCCTAAACAAAAAATCCAGAAACAAAAACATGATTCAGATAAGAATAATTTCTGGATTCCGAACCGTCGCGCCGTTTGACATTTATCTGCGTGTGTGAAATTAATTTATGTACAGTCTCCGAGATGTCCACCGTGGGCGAAATTGAAGAGCGTTTAGAATTTATCCTTGGAGATTAATGATGACGAGGGACGAAACGTCCAAGTCGAGTGGGCGCACGCTAGTTGCACAACTGTCTGGTATTTAGTGCCCGTGACTCATTCTGATAACCCTTTAAGCGTCTCGCGACTTCTGCGTCAATTTCAAAACATCTCTAGACTCTCCTATCATATCCAGTAATCCCAATACAATCACACAGCCAATACACCAATATTTTGGTTTCCAAAACTGTTGTACGCTCTACACTCTTTTGTACCTGTAAAAGTAGTTCCAATACAAGTATCCCAGTTAGACAGTGAACACTATCAGTAGTTGTCAGCCATGGCGGTGGAAATATACAGAATTTCCACATAATTTCACTGCTCTGATTCACTAAGTTAGTACATTGTATATTGTAGGGGCCTATGAAATGATGCAACTTAAGATTTACATGAAAAAGTGCAAACTCATGATTCAAAAATGTCCGTAAATAATGCTTCACCACAGGTACTGGTGAAGGGGACACTGAAGGTGATCTGTATTATCCATGTGTACAGGTAGCTATGTCTCGCAGGAAACAAATAACAGTGAAGATACACATCAAGCCGCCAAGTTTAGTAAAAAAAAAAATAATCTTTGACAACAACTATCTCAGCAAGGACATCAATGTTTTGGACTAAGGCGGGCTTCCAGGATTAGAATGTTCCAGGAGTTGCTTATCCTATGGGTCATTCCCGCCACCCCGGAGCTTATAAGGGCTAGAAAGCTAGGAACTCACCCTTCCGTGAACATAACAGATGCGCTGCAGTATCTAGAGAAGTCATATGTTATGTGGAAAGCAATATTATCTTGGACATCACATCTTTCTATAATGCTCTTTGTATACAAAATTACGCAGAAAGTAGGGAAAAGCATATTTTCGTAGCAATACTGCAAGGGCGAAATCTTCTCCTGAGCGTCTTCAGCTAACGCTGAGAGCTCGTCTTTGCCTATCAATGTCATCATTGCTAGGCAAAGATCATCATCCATCAGATTACTGGTGATTATGTGTCGTCGTCATACATTATATTACTGGTGATCATGTGTATTTCGTCCCCCCAGTCGCTCTCAGGATCACAACATTTTGGGTTGATGGAGGAATAGAACTTTTATTAAAAAAGGGAAGAATCAAATGTCAAGATAAACGAAAACATTATAGTGTGCTCATTCATCAGATTAGCGTCCTTCAGCGACAAATTCGATTGTTCGGCCACGTAGTCAGACCATAGTGAAACTGTATTTCGCTATCCCAACAAGATAACGCTCACATTTGTTTTAATAAAAATATGTATTTATAAAAAAAATATTTTTCGCGTGGCCTCCTTAAACTTTTTTACATGGATGAATTTTTTTTAACATGGAATAATTAAAAGAAATTTAAAATTGACGCAGAAAGGAATTAATTACTTTAATTAATATAAATTAACTTTGTTTAAACCACTTATTTATTGAAAAAAATCAACATGTTTCGAAGCCAATGGCTTCTTCATCAGGAAAACAAAAATAATTAAATTAATTTAATCAAATTATTTTTGTTTTCCTGATGAAGAACCCATTGACTTCGAAACATGTTGATTTTTTTCAATAAATAAGTGGTTTAAACAAAGTTAATTTATATTAATTATAATTATGTAACCACAAAATAAATTTGCTACATTTGAAGAAAAAAAAAATTAATAACTTCTTCAGAATTCTTGACATCAGCTATTAAATGAAGACAACGCAATTAGGGCAGAATTATCTGATATTTGCTGTTTATCAAATAGCTGAAATATTTTTATTCATGTTCTAAAATTGTATTATATGATGAATTAATTAATAATTAATCTAATAATAAATAAAAAATAAAACTTATTTCGGGTTAAATAAATTTAAAAAAAAAACACTAGGTCCGACAATAATGAATTGAAGAAATCCGTGAAAAATTGGGCTCCTGGACTACTTTTCAAAGAGAGAGCGCCTCGTTATTATGTTCATGCTTATCTTAAATAAATGATTTTACAATTTCATCTTACAATGCCAACTTTTATATAAGTAGTAAACAACCTTTTGTCTAATGAACGCCATTACTCGTGAATTCATTTAGTTCATTGATATAACGGTACTTTGTTTATTTTTATGTATGAAATATAATATTGCTGGTTATAATAATTTATTTTATGTAAAAATAGGTACATTTTACAAAATAGAGAAAAAAATTAATAGAAAGTGTATGTGATAATGAACTTTCTACGATGATTTGAATTGCGCACATTTGAACTTCACATAAAAATGATTTAAAATACTTTCGATGATTAAAAATACTCTTAAATATAGATAATATGAGTAGAATCCCCTAAAAATCTAAGTGTTTATTAAAAATTTTAAAATATGTTGGGCAGTTATAATTAAATAATATTTTAAACAAAATCAATAAACGGGACTTTATGAAATTTTCATTAGTTTTGATGCAAGAAAATACTGTATACAAAACCACTATTTGTTAAATTATGATAATGTTTCATGACCAATGGACCTTTAATCAGAATACGACATATATTAAAAATTAATATAGAAAGTATTAGACATTAACATAACTAATAAAGAACTAAAACTAATATAATTACCCTGAACATTGACCCCGAAACACTTTGATAATTCAATAAATAGTGGTTTTATACAGTGTTTTCTTTTTTAACTGTAATTGATTGCGGATATTTTATACGAACCGTATGTATGAACCGAGAAAAGATTCTCGACGTTTCGTTGAATTCTTACTCAACGTCATCAGGAGGTCGATGTTTACCTGCGGAGGTAGAGAGAGGACTCCTGATGACGTTTAATAAGAATTCAACGAAACGTCAAGAAACATATAATAATATCCGCAACCAGTTACAGTTAAATATGTCTAACGACGACGTAATAACAACCTTGACTGTTTTCTTTTTATTAATATTAATCAAGTTACCACGACGGCAGTTGTTAAAGAATTTATCAATTAATTATGAATGGAGTTTTCTAATTAATTTAAAAAATGAATCAAGAGATTGCAGTCTCCGAGAGCCACGGCAAAACTGCAATCGAAGCATCCGTTGCTGGCACCAGTCGAACGACAAGGTCTGACTTATCCGGTCACTTGAAGGTGCAACAACAAGTCCCTCCGCCGCGGCCTGCTACAGACTACAGACCACCCGCCAACCTCTTAATTATTGCTATCTCTGCTGGTGGAATAAAACTGACAGAAAAAAAAATCGACACCGACAATCGAGATACAGCCCTCACAATCAAAAAAGCAAAACGCGGCCGACACCTCCGAGGCCAACGTCCTCTTCAAATCAGCTGAAGAGTCATCTGTCGGCGGGGCTCGCAAAATTCACGCCGAGAGCACTTTGCAACGGTCAATGGTGGGCTTTGTCGAACGTGTTGCGGTGCTAAGATGGATATTCTTATTGATCGGGTCAGGAATGGAATTTCGGTACAGCTGGGTATGATAAACACAATGGCCTTGAGTAATATGTTAAAACAGGGCGGTCGCGTTTGTCAAAGCCGACACTGAGAAAAGGAAAATTTTATAACATTTCATGAAGGAAATTACTGAATATAGGCCGAATTTCTACTAATGTATCTTAATTTATCTCTCTTAATACTAGACTTATCTGTAACACTAATAATAACTGAATATATAATTTAGAAAAAAAGCGAAATTACGAAATTTCATGCGGAAATTGTAATAGTGGTTTTTCAGCCCTAGTTCTTTTTGTCTAACTAGTAATGCATGAATTTTATATACAATATCTGACCTTTCTGGCTGATGTTTCGGATCCCATTGCAGGTTCCATCATCAGGGCTGTTAAGTGGACACTGCAATAGGATCCAAAACGTCGGCCAGAGAGGTCAGGTATACACAGCAGAATATCCCAGAAAACTACAAGCAGAAGATTCTGCACGGTTGTGAAAACCTGAGAATATTTTTTCATTTTAACTTTTCTGAATTCGCGAACCACATCAAGGATAGTAATCATTATTTTCATTCATGTACGATTAAACTTCTCCATCATTAAAATGAATAATTTTGGAGGTACAGAAATTTAAAAAAAAATTTGACTCGGGTAGGTATTAATTAGCCTAACAATATTACTTTCATTGACTCTTCCTGTTCTTTAAATAATCCAGTTACAACAACCATTATATGTTATCAGTAACTTATCAAATAATTGTGAATAGTTCCACCTAATCCAGGTATGTGAAAGCAGACAATTCATTACTTTACCTGTCGATGAGAGATTGTTACTCTCGAAACATAGTAGTGAAATATTAAATTAAAATTTCACGTATAATTTATGTTTTTCACCCAATTTAATGGTCATCAATGGGTAGAGGTATAAGGGCGAAAAAAATATTTGAACACACTATGAACACATACAAAATTACTTTTTGTTGTAGTAGTTAATAAATTCCTGGTAGAGAAAACAAATAAGCAAAATTGGTATTGTAGAATTTGATGCAAAATAGGCTTGGAGATTTCATTGATTGGACAGGGATATTTTTATTTATTTATTCTGAATGTAGGTACTTAATACAATAATTTTTATATTTACTTGTATATACAGCATTAGATATAAGTATTTAAAAAATATCAAAATATATCAAAATATATTATTATATATATTAAAATATATATTAAAAAATATCAAAAGTAAGTATCATGTATCTCTTAAAAGTCGTTGTATTATTTTCATCCCTAATATCCTCCGGTAGTTTATGATTGAAATATTTTTTAAAATATGATAAAATACTTATGGGAAAATGATAAAAAAACCTACCTACATCAGAAAAGGTGTTTCTATATATTTATTTAGCTAGGTAGATAGTGCTTGCTACATATTGTCCTATAATTATATATATATGTATATATATATATATTCAGGCAATTAAATGTTTTTTGTCCAATAAACACTAATTTATCGGTAATGAAATGAAAAATGAAATATATAACTTCATTCCACTGTACATGATGGAAGTTTGCGATCTTTTTTCCTTCTGAACGGTAATCTCATATCATCTTTTTTTCTTGTGCAGTGGTCATGTTCATGTTGTTTTTTTTATTTTTCTTAAGAACTAAAAGGTTTTGTGTCCATTAATAATTTCATATGTAAATAGAAGTACATTAAATTTAATGTTTAAGTCTGTGAATAAATTGCGAGGATATCCAGTTTGTTATTAGCTATATTGCAGTGTGCAATTATTACAGATAGCTAGTCGTTATTCTTGGTCAGTCCCCGTTTATAATGGAGTCCAGTTCCATCATCAGAATACATATTTTCTGATGCGTTTCTAATTCATCTGCCGTGGGGCAACTTCACGTCGGACGACGATCATCCGAGGCTCCATCAGATCTGCTCACTGTCCAGCGAGTCTCTCCGCCAAGAGACGTGGCGTGACCGTAGCGTGTCTCTGCCCACCCGTCCTACGTTGGAAGGGTATCGCATTTCAAACCTGGTCCGGACGCGACGATCGATCTTCATTAACGGAAACGCTGAAGGTATGTTCTTGGAGGGTACAAAACTGATGGCTCGCGTGCCATTTTGATTAACGTGGGCCTCGAATGATGTCGTGTTGTCTGGCTTTGTTGTAATCAGCGAAAGCAGATGCCCAAGTAGAACTACCTTCACTGTCTTGGGTACACAGAACAGTAGCATAAATAACATACTCGTCTTCTTCTTCTTAAAATTAGATAATCCGCCCTTAAAGAGCGATTTGCGCCATTTTACAAGGTATTATGCATGAGATGTTTATTTATTATAATTTAACGGTTTACACCTATTACAATAAAAAAATATCTTGTATATAACTAGATAACAGTATACAAAAAATATGTAAATATAATTGTTGTTTTGTTCACTAGGAAATTTGATTACGCAAGAATTATCTGCAGTAAAATGTAAGTAAGAAATAATACCGAAAAAATATTAATTTGATATTACCAATGAAGTTTCCCCGAAGCTGGTAAAACTAAGAAAAAAATGATAAGGAATATGTGATGAATGTTTAATTATTATAATGCATAAAAAGGGTGGGGTGGGAAGAGGAAGGAATACATTAAGTTTTTACGCAAATAATTGCATTTTCATCTACCTATTTTTAATTTCACGCGAAAACACCCACAGGTGTCACGGCGTCTACGTGACGTCAAGCCTAAGTAAACATTGCATTGGGTCGATGACAACAGTTCAAAGACATGGTGATGGGTACTTAGTGTGTTGTCATGTGTACGGTGACGTCATTCGCTCTGACTGGTTTTTCAGTTAAAATGGCGGATCGCAAATTATCTTATTAATCTCAATTTGTATATTAAAACTGGGTCATTTTCTAGAATCCTTTCAAAATATTTTCTTCTCTAAAATCAAGTATTATTTAATTCTTCGATAAAGTCATCACGCCTATTTATCTTAAATAAATGAAAACGTTTTTCCCTCGAGACTAATTTGTACGTATCTCTGCAGCAGCAAAATATTCCGAGCTTAGTTATGCCGAGCATTAATAATTCATCGATCCGGTCCCTCTGTGGGCTGAAAGGATAAAGATTGGCGAGAAATCGGCGGAATAATAAAACGGCATTAATACCGGCGCGTTGATTGGCTCATTTTAAACTGGGAGACGATCGATCAAAGGTTTATAGCCGACGGTCGGGCCACGAAAGGTCGCCAATGAGGTATCAGCGTTTTCGCTTATCCCTTCGCGTGGGCCGGCTCTTCAACCGTGGCACGCGCCAGCGTGGTCGGCAGGGCGAGTCTTCTGACAGGGCAGTCAGACGATGATGTGACAACTGCAAATAGAAAACTCAGATTATAAAAGTCTAATGATGTAGCTATGAATGTGAGAAACTTGTGTGGAAGTTCTTTTTATACGATGGCCCAGGGCCCACCACCTGAATAAGCCGGCTAAAGCGATCACTCTACACAATGCAAAATTCAACAATTCGGCGGCCCTCGCAGCCCAGTGGGCGTGACACTGGCTTCTCACACCAAGGGTTCCGGGTTCGTGATTTATTTACTGAAGCCTGGTTGTTTTGTGTTGTATTTCGCTTCTGTAACTGGGCCTCTTGGCCTGTTGAAGCTTAATATGCAAAAAAAAAATCCATTGTAAGAACATCCACACATTTTCAATTTTTGTAACCTTTATATATGTTCAAATCTGAGAATCTTTCATTTTTTTAATGGACAATGCTAGAAACATCTGAAGTATTTTCTCATGATAGACTAGATAGATTTTCGCTGCTGGTAATAATAACTCTATATTTTTTTTAACCTGGGCCATCGAATAAAAAAGACTTCTACGCACGTTTCTCATATTCATAGTTTTGACTCTGTGAGACTTCTTTAACTTATCTTAATTAATCAATCATCTCTCTGGGAACAAAATCCAGAAACTGTAAACTGTAACAATTATCTAACTATCTTAACATCACGGGGTTCTCCTTTACAGATTGGTAGAAAGGAAAAAATACATGCATTCTCTTCATCCTATTGATCCACTCTTACCTCTTGTAGAACACATCCATTGAGTTATTTATCATTATTATAGTTTTGAGAAAATAAATAAAAATAAGGAAAAGCAGACGGCGGATAGACGCTTCTGATATAATTTGAGAGAGATCGAGCCTCAAATCAAGGAGAAACTCTCAACAACTTGTCTGAGATGAATTTTCCAATTTTGTGGACACCTTGCCAGAAGAGTAGATAGCCTGGAGAAGCTTGCTTGGTTGGAGACGTTGAGGGTCGAAGAGGAAGATCCCCACTCGTTGGACCGAAGTAATGCTATAGTGGCAGCGCTAAGATCTGAAGGATACTGGAAAAGATGGAAGAGAACAGTCAAGAGCGCGGAAGGTAATGAAGATCACGATCCTCGGGCACTACCATTAGGGACTGACTCGGATGATAGTTTCGAGAGGAGCAGTCCTTCTTACATCAAATGTAAGTAATAGTTAATAATTCTCATTAATAAAGTAATTAAAATTCTAAGAAAACACTTATGAACAATATGTCTTCATTATTGGGATTGTTTCCCCTATTTATCAATCCCCGCTACGCAACCAGCCCCCTCACCGAATAGGTGAGATTAGTTATTTAGGGACTGCAGCTCTTTAAATTATCAGTGACAAAATAACTTGCTGTGTTTACAGCAAAAAGTGTATTTTAATGTTAATTAAAATAATCGTGTTACACTTCAAAGTAACTCCTATATCAATTAAAAATATAACTTTTAACTCCATTACTTTCGTACATCATCTCACGCATTATCTACACTTTTAACTGGGCCATCCTGCAATATTTTATGTATCTGGCCGTGCTAGGTATATATTACACGAAGGAAAATACTTTCTTTGCCATCCTCTAATACGTATCATATTAACAAAATACCTCAGCGACCCTGTCCTGTCAGAGGGCGCGTGGAGAGTGAAATATTCAGGAGAGTGAGTGATCATATTTTCCTTAAGATCCTAGAGTGCAACTGCACAAAATTTGAAAGACGTTCAATATAATACACTTTTAAATCGAGGTGACTAATCGGGGTGACATGGAAATAATAATGCACATTTAAATCTAAGGGAGTAAGGCTAATTAGGTTTTCAAGATCCTAAATATTAAAATTAAAAGTTCTGAAAAGGTGAAAAGGGAGAAAATGTTTATCGTAAAACAAATTTATTTTTTGAAATTCATAATCATTTATCATATTAAAATTAATAACAATATATTCTAAGATATCTTTTTGGTATGGCAAACGAAGCAGAAAATACAACGGAGTTAACTTAAAACCACAAATTTTAAACATTAAAACCACGCTAATCTCACAGACAAAACAGCATTAAAAACAGTTGTGACAAAATAAGAAGTAAATGGAGAAGAATTTTATCTATCACCAGATTTTTTTAAAACAGAAAAAGTCCTTAATCTCACAGAGAAAAGCATAAAAAACAGGTGTGACAGAAAAATGTCTCGAATATCTCTACGGTTTTATTCAAGTTTATCGTTACATGAATTTTCTGTTTTTTTATACGTGATACACAAGTAAATTACACTAAAGTGGACAATTTGTGAACGAATTTATTTACACACTGATATCCGACAGCTTACGATGTACTCCGCACTGCGCTTGACAGGTGGGCTGTGGAACAAAGCCAACTCGACCGGAACT
The DNA here is from genome assembly GCA_016648135.1 of Agrypnia vestita. NCBI lineage: Eukaryota > Metazoa > Arthropoda > Insecta > Trichoptera > Phryganeidae > Agrypnia > Agrypnia vestita. Next base: position 931,594 of record JADDOH010000024.1, read on the forward strand.
GACGCTAATCGATCGCATCACAAACATCCTGCAATCAAGGATCAAAATAAGCCTGGATCCGCTCTGCCGCCAAACCAACCACATGCAGTTAAATTAAACATCTATTTTCTGCCCACAATTTTATTTATTTGTTATGTGTAAACATTTTAGCAAGAGGAATTCTTTACCAACGAAATACAGGATGGTGAAATAGACCGAAGAATCGGAGGTCTTATTGGTATCTTATTCCCCTTACAGTGCAGTAAAAGGAAGCCGAGTTAAAGCGAAATGTGAGCAAAATTCTGCGGCGACGAGCACTTTTGCTTCTCTCGCGTTTATCACATATTAATAAGGAAAGGAATCAAATTCAAATTTATTCATTAAGGTTCATATATTATTTTAAATACATATGTCTATCTAAAATAACACCAACTAAATTATTTAATCGATTAAGAAATTACCAAACTCACAAAATTTCTCCACTTTTTTACTTTATAGAGCTGTGACAGGACGTTTGACACGATAATTTTTGCAATATTATTGCAAAATAAACGATTATATCTTTAATTTTATTAAAAAACTAGGTTGGATAGTTTTCTTACAATTTATATTTTAAAAGAGACTTTTTTTAATCTTAAAAATATATATACTTTTTCTTTTGTCACACGTTGAACGAATTTACGATTATATCTTTAATTTTATTAAAAAACTAGGTTGAATAGTTTTCTTACAATTTATATTTTTAAAGATACTTTTTTTCAATCTTGAAAATATATATATTTTTGCTTTTGTCACGCGTTTAACATAGTTTTACTAATTTTTAACTTCAATAAATTAATTGAATGGATATCATTCCTTTGTAATAAATACGTATTTGAATTTAAGTTATTTATACAGCGTATTTAAGCCACAACTCAGTATCCGTACGTACTCGGTATTAAATTTATATTCTGACAATTTCTGGAAATTAACTTTGTCAATTTAAACCCATTACATCCTTTCGCGATACGGGTAGGTAATTAAAGAACTTACCTATTTGTGAATTTATTGTCTCAAAAATATGTGTGTAACAATCTTTAAGTGTTAACTATCTAGTATCTACCTATGTATCTACTATCAAATAACCATTTTGTAGCTGGTGAAATTTTAATAAATGTCAAAAGTAAACGCAATTCTTCAACGACACATAACTATGAGTACTAATTATAGTCCCTCGGTTCTTTTCGAGCGTTCGTTGAGCCTGATAAAACCTGTTTAGAAATCCGCAATTTGGGATAGATTCAAATTACATTTTATGGCTTTTGGAATATTAAAACACGTCTATTACAATTTCCGGCCGGATACTATGGTATCCGATGGATTAATTTTGCCGGATATTCGGTAAAATTAAAAGAAAAAAGCTGTACGCACGTTGTAGTTTCTTCGTGCTTACTTTGATTATATAATTAATAAGTAGTAGTTAAGTAGGTGTATAATATAATGATTAATATAATAGTATATATGCATCTTTTAAAAATAAACTTTTGGCCCAAAAATTTGTACACGTTTGAAAAGAAAAACGCTGTAGCGCGTATTTAAATACTAAATATCTAAAATACCACGTTGGAAAGGGGCACTATGGGCGGAGCTTGATATTTATGTAGGTATTGATAATTTTTAACCGGTAACCACCAACTTAGAAAAACTCGATATCGTAAGAAAACGAATCCGCAAAATAGATTGAATTGAGTATCGCTGCGTTCTTTAATATATAATGCACCCCTGTGATAGAGAATTTGTTATACAGGACTATACATCAGTAGTTTGAATCATATTTTTTTGAAAATGTGAAACCGTTTAAGAAATAAATGAATAAAGAAGCGAAGCCTGTTGTTCTAGGTTAAGACTCACTCTTAGGAGACAGTTTAAAAAAAGTAATAATTTTCGCATATTTATTTAAAAAAATTCAAAATAATCCGATATTCATCTGGAGCTGGAACTGGAACTAGTGTTCCGGCAGATCAGCGATACCAACCATCACTAGCGAAGACTCACATGTGACAAAGCGTTAAACTGTCCGACTGATAATGGCTTTAAAATGAGTTCCTAAACGTGGTCGAGTAATTTAGACGTTGTCAAAAAACTGTTAATTTTTTTCTGTAATTAATCATAACCAAAACAAAATCATTGCAGCGCGTTAGTGTTCGGGGGTCGTCAAAAGCCATGAAAATGAGATTAATTTGGTACAAAAAGCGGAGGAAGATAACATTATGAGGCCAGGTACAAATGGGGGACCACACGCACAAAGCCTCCTCCAATTTATTAGCCACTCACTTTTTGTGGGACATAAAGATCCTGGACAATGAGTTTGAACTACAACAAAGGGCCTCGAAATGATGGGGTCAACCCTTCTGATGCCGGCCCATTTCTCACAGACACGGAGATTACATCTCGTAAGAAAAAATCACAGCATCATTGTTATATTCCGCGTGTCTCCACGATCATTTGTCGTTAATAGTATTATATTTTCATACTTTAGGACGTCTGCAAACAGGTATATACTTGTTTAACAATTTTTAAAAATTATTTTATGTTTTGTAGGTATATTACAATATAATATTCTGTAAAGTAGGTAGGTATGTCAAGCATATATTTGAAAGAAATTTTATACATTAATTACATTGGAGTATTAATCATATTCTGCGGCGTATTGGCAGTAAAAAAAGTTCTCAGGTTTTCACGGCTGTTCAGAATCTTTGTATGTAGTTTTCTGCGATATTTTGCCGTGTATATGTGACCTCTCCGACCGACATTTCGGATCCCATTGCCGGCCCATCATCAGGGACGATGGAGCCTGCAATCTGAAACGGATCCGAAACATCGGCCAGAGAGGCCAGATATGAACGGAAATATTGGCAGTACTTTGAAATAATAAAATGTATTACAATATTAATACATTTTTAAAAGAGAAAATTAACAAAAACTTGTTTGTTGGTTTAGTGGTTAAGACACTCGCCTAGTGATCCAGTGGTGGGGATTCGGGCCGCGTCATAGAACAAGCATTTAATATTATTTCCAAAATTATACCAAGAATATTGATAATAATAATAATAATAATAATAATAATGCATAATTTACATTGCGCCATTTTCGTAAAAAATTCATATCAAGGGCGCTTTACACAAACATGTTTTAGTCCTACATTAGTATTTAATTTAAAGCTGTGAACTAATGGAAATGATTTTTTAAAAAGGTGCGTTTTGGGTCTTTTTATTAAACACTATCTGCCGCACTGTTCCGTATTACGGAGGGAAGAAACCTTTGGGTCAGCCACCGCAAATGCCCGTTTACTAAACTTAGTCTTCTGGCGGTAGATGATCGGTTCTATGAAAAGTGATTAAATATATAAAATATGTAGGTATAATGGTCGTAGGCGATTTAAATGCCATAAAATACCATGTATACACTGTTTTCATACATTTTGACATTGCATTAAAGGCCATAGAAGCATGGTAATGAATGAAAAGCTTTGATCTGCCTTGAAATATATTTTTCGGATCATTTAAAAAAAGTTGAAATCTCCAACACGCAATACGATACAATAAAAATTAGATTTTTAATGGCAATTAAGTAGGTGCTCACCTATCTAAGTAATCATTTTGATAGAATTGATGATTTGGCATGCCGGTGAATTGTATTGTATTAAGTACACTAAAAATATATAATTCAAAATAGTACGTTGTCTTCCAAGAAGATAACAAACGTTTTTTTTTTTTGTAAAAAAATGTGATCTAGTGTTCGCGCTTCATACCAAGCCATAGATAAATCTTTTAAATTATCTACGGAGCTACGATATCGTAATAGCAAACAACTCTTTAATGAAACATAGACAATTTATCACCTGCTCTGAATGTATTAACATAAAGCGCTATTTTTCCAAATTTATTAAGGATTTTATTCAATGAGAGTATCCATATATTATGTTAAGTTACAAATGATTAATGTGACAGTGAAATTATTTGTAGCGTTCCTAACATGGAGTTTCCAATAAATTACACCCGAAACGAGATTCGCAAATAAGATTACACATAATCTTGAACCACAAGATAAATATCAGCTATTTTAAATCAATACTTGGTGTAAATAAATTTTGCTTAGTTATGCAAATACAAAATTAAATATTGAATGTTAGTTAGGCATTCGAAATGGTGAGTTAAAATAATTTGCTACGATGGACAATTTTAATCATTTTGACTTCATTCTCGAGAAATTATAAAGTAAGAAAATATTTTTTACATCATATGAGATTTGCTCCTTCTATTGAAGAAATGCTTAAAATGCATAATTCCTAGTTGAGCCACTGATGAGCCTCGTAAATAATGTATATTACTTTAGAGCCACATATATTTTTTTCAGTTAGATAGCATTTTAAAATGCAAAGATTCTTACATTAGACTTTGAGCTGCACCTGTTAGTTGGAGCCAAGACTACGAAATTGTTTGAAAAATTTTATACAAACTTTTTTTCAAAAATAAATGATAAATTATCCATCAAATTTGTGTATAGATACAGTTGCCGGCAAACTTCTTGAAATTCTTTGACGTGGTGGGGGAATGCGCAGAAGACGAAATTTGGGTCTCTTTGATGAAAAGGTGCATGCGCAAACTTCCCCCCACTAGGCCGTAGAATTTCAAGATGTTTGCCGGCTACTGTACATACCTTTGCATGCCACTGAATTATATTTTTTGAAGTATATCGGTATTATCAGTTTGTTCTATAAGCGCAAATTATACTTTGTATTTTTTTCCAACTGTGAGAGCAGAGTATTAGCAGGTTTATACCGCAGTGTCTGTTTTTTATTGATATAAAAAACAAATTATGCGTATATATAAATATTCAATAAAAGTTAGCGCCGCCTAGGACACTAAAAATAATTTTGTGGCCGCGGCTTATCGATTAATGCTTATATTTTATTAATTATTATAAATAATGACCAGTTTATTACTTTTGTATAATAACAAAGGTTCTAAATTATTACCCTAAAACAATTGCAGCCTAAAATATACATTCTGATGTAAATGAATAATAAAAACCCACGTCGAAATATGCATTTTCAGTGACTTACATATATCATATTCTTCTTACATATATTATATTCTTCAATTATATTCGCCTGTACTTACATATATTATATTCATTCTAATTATTACATATCTACTAGAATACGCCTGAAAATCAATATTTTTAACTCCTATATTATATTTTAACAATATTTTTATACGAAAGTATGTTCTAAGAACACAGTTACTGGATTTAGTCCCCAGAGGGATGATTAATTATTTAAGGATAAATTACAGAAGTCTCACAGAGACGAAACTAATTATATATGAGAAGAGTAATCAATAAATCACGTTAACATATAATCGGAACTATTCGCATTGGTTTCCATTACCTTAACGATCATGTTTTGATCGCCGTTGTAACTGTCTCAAATTTTTGTATCACATAACTATTCAAAAATATAAATATGTAATATGAAGTTAAGTGCACTTCTCATTTCAGTAATGACAATGAATCAGCTAAATTCATTTTTCAATAATCTGTACTTTAAATGTTTATTTTCCATTGTATTTTTTACTTTTCTTGTTGTATGACTGTAAGATAGATTGGTATTGTTCCTGAACAGTAGCAGCACTGATATCTGACAGATTGCTATCCGTAGCCGCAGAGTTCCGAGGCGTGATATATTGGCATGGCTGATGACCTCCAGATATCTGACAGATGTAATTCATCACTTTTAATCCGGATGGTACTTGCGGGGATTACGCCCAGAAGGAATCGTGATAACGAGATATTCTGTTGCGAATATAACATTTTGCCATTTTTCAAACAATATAATATTATCTAAATTTATATCGTTCCTACCCCGAGTGCAAGTTACAAAATAGTGTTTTTGACTTAAGAATGTCATATTTTTGTGCGTCGTTAGTTCTACTATGTACCAAAAAATATCTTTGTATGACTCTCTATTATTATTTTCAACGAAAAGTGATACTTTTGCATTTGATGCATTTTTATTAAATTGAGTACTAGGGTATCTTATGTCGTATGTGATTATTTTGTTCAAATAAATATGAAAACAATAATGTAATCCTTTTTATTATTTATCACTTTTTGCCAACGTTCTACATGTCTCTCGATGCCTCTGCAATAAAAACCATTTACTCTCTTGTTGAACGTGAACAGAAAGAGGTGTCTAAAGTGATCACTTTTTTCTACTTGACATTTCATATTGAAGGCCTGTAATTCTATGAAATAATAAATTTACCACACAATCAAACAATTTTTCTTCTAGAGCGGGAATTTTTTTTCGCATGAAGTAAAACTTTCATCAATTTGTTTTACTTTTGGCGCGAATTTTAAAATTTAAAAAAAAACGGACACTTCTTACGTTAACACCAATTTAAAATTATTCCTTTCGTGCGGTGTACTTTAATATTGTTCTATTCAAGTATAGATCTCACAGCATTCAAATCTTGCAGTCCTTGAATAATTATATTCTAATGAGATGGTGAACCTACTGAATTCTGACAACAATACGACCAAATTCTCTCGAATATTATATTATTCATTTTTTTATATATTTTTTGTGCTTGCCTGCATAACGTTATTCATTAAAACTATGGACACATCAAGAACAAGTCTTTCGTAATCTCTGGAAAGATCCACAAGTCTCTCGAAGTAATTCACCTATAAATACAAGGTCGTCACTCAACAGAACTCGATCATTCGTGAAGATAACTTACGCGACATTCCAGCGATAGAACAGTAGCGCAAACCAGTGTGATCTCTCATTCGTGACAGTAATATAAGCAGCAAGCGCAATATGACCTGCGTTAATGATACCACCGGTAATAAATAAACTAATTCCCTACCGGGGAAAGAAGTTTTTCTACAGTTTATTAAAAAGTGATTAAGGCCATGAAACAGCCTTAATTAGTGCGACTTAAGAAACAATGCTATAATAAGTGTGTATAATTAATGTTCTGGAGACATTTCATGATTCAAAAATTAAGAACGGTACTTCAATATAACTTATGTCCAGTGACTTTCTCTTGTAACAAATTAAACATTAAATTGTTTTAGTGTTTTCATTTGCCACAATCACGTCCCGTAAGAATATTAAAATTTAAAAAAAAAACTATTAATCCTGTAAGACATTATGGCACTACTCATGATTCATCCTTGATGATGTACACAGTATCATAAATACGGAGAATCCTTGTAGACGCAAAAAATACAATTAGATTTTAAATTAATGCCTTCCCTGGCGGTTCCGAGAAATGGCTGATGGACCATGCAGATGGGAACAATGAAAAGTGACTGATTTAATAAACGATGCATGATATTTCATGGCAGCCGTGAAATGCGGTCTGGCTCATAAGCCATTGCGGCGTGCATAATTTTAATTCTCGTTTAATTTGTTTCGTACGGGTTTGAACCTAAATAGCACAAATTGCAAAATAAACGAAACAGCAATAAAAAATCGTATAGGTAAATAAAACAATATTCTAAAGTACAGTGCTTGTGATTGAGGAGTTTTATAAGGAGTTACACTACCTTAGAAGCCTGAAATTTGAGATTTTTAATTTCTAAATACAACCATGACCTTTTTTCTGTCTCTGACAAATGTGCACCGGGAAAAATATTTCAGTTCAGACTTCTCAGTCATGGCGGAGGAGCTCCACGGAAATGGATATGACGCAGCTATTTTACTTATCAAATATTTTTCAATAAAATAATAGTTCATTTTGTATCTTATACGTGCCAGTGAAATACAATATTTATTACCACTGTGAAAAATCACCAATTTTTTATCTAATTTTTAGGCTCCAAAAAAAAGAGAAAACGAGAATAAAAAAAAATGAGAAAATCACTTACATTCTTTGAAACATTTTTAAAAAATTACAACGTAATGAAGCATACGAAAATATATGGAAAAAAACAAAGTGAACATAGAAAAAATATTTTTTTAAATATTTCAATATTATTTTTATATATATATTTAATTGTATTTCCATAACATAATTCAAATCGAAGTGGTACTAGTTTATTGGTCAAATGGTTTTAAGACACCAATTGATGATATAGTTCGGGTGTCGCTTAACGTTTTTTCGATTTTGTTTTTATTTTCGTTTACATTAGTTTTCAAATTTAAAAAATGTTGATGCGACACGTACTCCGTGCACTTACTCAGATAAAATAAAAATGTATATTTTGATTACTTAAAACACAAATGATGAGTTAAATGCAAGATACATATGTAAACTTAATTTTTTTTTAAAAGTATTATCTGCCTCAGACACAAGTACTATAAAAGCTTATTTATTGCGCGTTGGTGTCAATATTCTAAATGCCCGTATAATGTTCCCAAAATTCTAACGTGCTATTTACAACGTTCTGTTTTTACACTTTGCACAAAGAGCTTCGAACATGTTAAAACATTAAAAATATATATTTTTAGTACATAAATTAACAAATGCACCAAAGGTGAAAACTCTAGGTGATCGTGTCCCAAGCATAAGGAAAACCTGCAAAACGGAGGACATAGCACGACGGAGTAGATCCAGAAGGAGATTCTGAAGGGATCGCGCAGCCAGAATGGACAGTGAGACTCGTGCATACAGCAGCGAATGAAATCCCCTTTGGATGACCGACGCCCACCGGGAAGAGCACCGAAAAGATGAAGGGATAGTTGGACCTCGTCATCCCAGGAGGCATAGTTCACAGATGGACAGATCTACTTAAAGAAAAAGAAGAAGAAATTAACTTTCAAAATATACTTTTTAAATTGTTGCCATAAAATAATTAATATTTAAAAATGGATTGCAGGTCTTAAAAATCAATGTATTTTGATAAAATAATATGCCAATAATTTCACTGTTTTCGTAACCAGTGTCTTATGTGTGAAATTAAAATTAATTTCGCTACTTTTGAATATAAAATGCTGAACAGTCAGTGCTATCAAGTTAAGATTTTCACATCTTTCTAATTGATATATCGTTGCGTATATATAATATAGCCTATGTGACGTTTAGTACATTGTGAGATGAACCAATCGCTTTGTCAATTTTTCATATAAATAATGAAGACATACTAAAAAAAACATTGCCGTTCATATAAAAAGTCTGCCTAGTAATTATTTAAAATATTTTTTATAAATCTAGTCTGTGCAATTATTTTTTAAAACAGTTACATTCGTTTATCTCAGAATTTACTAAAACGTCACATAGGATTAATTATATATACAGTGACGATATGTAATTTTTTTACGAACATGTTTTAATATAACAATCGTGGAAAACGGAATAAAATTGAGTACAACGGTAAACTCCTAAAAAGTCGTAAAACCAAAAGAAACCAAATACTTTTGGTGACACGGTACAATGTACACATCTAACTGTTTATTTTCTCACGCGCTGGTACCAGTATACTTTGTAACACTTCCAAGTTACTGAGTTAATTCTGATCTTCAAAATGTATAAGATTTCAGGTCATAAAAATTAATTACATACTAAACAATGATCAATAAATATCGCAGCTGTTGGCATGAAATCAATATGGGGCAAGACAGAATCGAAAGAAAGTAAAATCTTTTTTAAGGTAGGTACTATAATTGAATAACGTAAAAAGAAAACAATTCCTTCTTCAATAATAGAAAAATAACGTGTTAATATTATTCATATTAATTAAAAGAATACGCTTTGTTATATAAAACCAGTATTTATTGAATAACAACATGTTTCGGTGCCAATAGTTAATCCTGCCAATTAGCTAAAAAATTATATTAGAAGTATAGACATTACCAAAAACAAAGAAATATATATGGGAGTTAAAAAACTAATTAGGAACTAATAAATAGAAAATAAATTAAAAGGTAGGTACCCTATCTGCGAAAGGGATTTATAATATTTGCTATTTAAAATAATAATTTCTAAAATTTATAATTTATTTAACTGTAATCCATACTTACTTACCATCACGCCTTTTCCCCACGGGAGTAGGCTGCTGCACACTCTGCTGTCTTAATACACAACTCTCGCCTCATCCACATTCATACATTTTCGTATACAAGCTCAACGATTTTTGAGGCTCCCAACATCCTATGTTATTTATATGTACATTTTTTTAACACTTCTTAATATCAAATGAATGATTTGTTTCCAAAAGATCATTAGAAAGTTTAGAATAATTATTGCTATTTAACTTCTTATTATACTTTTATAAGAAATAGTTTTTAAGATCTTTGTTTACCAACCAACCAATGGAGATGTCATTAAATGATTGATTTAACCTCACAAAGTGGTGATTAAACAGATCTGTGCCGATTTGGAGATCGATTGCGTGTGCGATTGAACAAGCAGTATGTCGGAGGGTTTCTTACGATGTGATTTGTCTTTATGAATATTGTAATGTGACATCTGTATTTTGTGGAAGAAGATTAAATATCCCACACGAAAAAATATTTTAAATCTAATGTAGTAGATATAAATGATGAATGAGCCTCAAAATAAAATGTAGACAGCAGACTGAATCATATCTTATATTCAAATGGTCAAGAGATTGATTGAGGAAACCCGGGATAAGGATTCAGACGATAGAGATAAAATTCCTGAAATAAATGAAGTGATGATATTGGTTTTCAGAATAAAAAATAACCGTACATTCAGTGTCTTTAGAATTTATAAACCGATATGAATATCTATAGAATTAATGATTTAACTACTTGTATTAGAATATATTCTGTGAATAGATTCATTCTCCCTGAATCCTTAAGGCGATCGTATAGCAGAATGAGCAAATTTCATCATTTTTTCTCATATCTTCTGTTGCGTTTTTTATCACATTTTTGTAGGGAAATATCTCATTTTAAAATTTATTCTTCAGGTTACATATATTTTAAATACGAATATATTATTAAAATGTCACAAACTAAATTATATAATTGATTAATAAATTACCAAACCTTCGATGTTTTAAAAATGAAGAAAATTGCTCCACTTTGTGGGTCTTTTATGACTGAACGGCCTGTTGAGATGTCTTTTTTATTCAATAATATTACAAAGTAAACGTTTATCTTAAATTTTTTACAATTATGTAAAATCTGTTAGTACTTTTACATGCAATTTATGTTTTAAAAAACACTGTTTTTTAAATTATTTTTATTTTTTGTGTTTTTTTCAGTCCTTTATAGAGAGTTCAAAACTTTTTTTCTTTAACAAATTAAAGGAATAGACATTATTATTTTAAAATTAATACAAAAAAAATCAAAAAATTATTCTCAATTTCAGATTTTAGCTATTTAATCAAGGCACTGCGTATTGTGTCATAAATACGTTGCGTCTTGATTAGATATCTAAAATCAGGAATATCGACAAAGATTTTGATTTTTTTTGGTTTTAATTATAAAATTATAATATCTATTCTTTTGACTATTGAAGTAAAAAAGTTGTCAACCATGTAAAAAGAGTTTAAAAAACCCACAAAAAATAAAATATTAAAAAAAAAGTATTTTTTAAAACATAAATTGAAAGAAAACAAACTAACAGATTTTGCGATAATTGTAATAAATTGAAGATAATTGTTTACTTTATAATATTATTGAATAAAAAAGACATCTCAACAGGCCGTTCAGTCATGAAAGGCCCACAAATTGGAGCAATTTTCTTCATTTTTAAAACATCAAAGGTTTGGTAATTTATTAATCAATTATATAATTTAGTTTGACATTTTAATAACATATTCGTATTTAAAATATATGTAACCTGATAAATAAATTTTAAAATGAGATATATCCCTACAAAAATGTGATAAAAAACGCAAGAGAAGATATGAGAAAAAATGATGAAATTTGCCCATTCTGCTAGACGATCGCCTTAATAACCTTTTAAAAACAAATTAATTAGAAAAATCTCAATTCTTAGGTGACTTGGACTAGTTTTGCGAATGCCAGAGGAACAATCAACAAGATGTGTATTGTTGGTAGTCAATTCCAGAGAGCGACCCAATTAAGGAATATAGAAATGTAAAGACAATAATTTTCTCTTTAAAACTATGTAACAATTAATTTGTACATGTCCATGTTCAAGGATCTAGAACGGATTAAGGTGTTATACCGTAGTATCACTGTATTTACGTGCCTGAAATCAGAAAAAGGTTTCGTAAAATGACAATAAAATGACGATGTATAAATCTTTTTTTTAAACTCATCTCATGGACTGGGTAATGGAACATGGAACAAACTCGCGTCAATATATCTCAGCTTGAAAAATCTCGCTTTATCGAGAGGAAATCTTCGATCCTGAATCCTCTCCAGAATGTATCAGGAATCGCCTCCCCGCGTTAATTTCGAGCTGTCATTCGATAGCCCCTAAAACAGTTTCGACATCTCAATCGGGTACATCCTAATCGACAGGTCCTGAGGAGGACGTATGCCGGGGGCTATTGGAATGTTACCCGGTGGGCGGATTGAGAAATATTTTAATTACCGGTTGTATTTCTTCTGTTTTTATTGTCTCGGTTTGTTTCTGGTGGGCGGTTCAATTAAGACATGTCACTTAATGGTTCGTTATTCGATGCTCCATATTTTTAAAAGGTACATCAAGATTTATTCCTTATTTATTTATTAAGAAAAAAATTGACAAAACAAATAATCGATTTTATTACATATTGAGATGGAATATACAATAGAAAGTGCATCTGATTGAATGCGATGAATATTAATACATCGAATTCGATTTTTACACGGTAAATACGTTTCACGGAATATCGTAAATAAAAAAGAGGTGTAGAAAAATAAATAAAAACGGGAGATAAAAGTTTAATTGTATAAAAGTCAATCCAGGATGTCAAAAATTACAATTCATTATTGTTTATAAAATTTTATTATATTACATTTTATTATAAAAAATAACACAGTTAAAAATCTTAGTAAAAATTATTTACTCATCAGATAATAAACGCACCGTTTATGCTAAAATAAAAAGAGTATGGTGTATCCTCTCTGCCTACCCCTGTTTGGAAACGGCGTGATGGTCAGCTAGTTAGTTATGCACGTTTGGTACGAAATCTCTTACATGATTTGAGATATCCAGGAGTAGTGTATTATTTCGTACCAAATTAACAGGCTCAGGCTTTTGAACAAAAATGCAGTTTTTTCGCTGTGATTGTTCTTTCGTGAGTTCTTTGCATGACTCTTCTGGTAACTTTTCTTAACTTTAACTTAAAATTCTGGTCATGCCATGAAATTGGTCAATTCTCATTGAAATTGTACACTCATTCTACGTTTCAATAATTTGTTTGTTGGATTGGATGCCTCGATTGACCTCCTTCACTACTTTCTTTGAAACTAACATGCTCCTCTAAAACATCCTCGAGTTCGAAAATAAAATTTGTCTCCCAATTTTTGCACTGTGTTACATGAAAATATAACACAGTGTATTTATAGTGTAAGCATAATAGTGTAAAAAAAACCGTGCAAAAATAAAATCCAGAGTATGTGTGTGAGGGAATAATTTATCTTGAAATTGAGTCAAAAGTTGTCAATGAGTTGAGTTAATTATTTTGAAGCGAGTTGTCATTGAATTAAGTTAGTCACATTCATAATTGTGCAAAAGTCTATTAATATTTGGCGTGCTTTATTTTATATTTTTATGTCGTCAGCACTATCATCATAATTATCAGCCATTTCTATCCCCTTCTGGATGATAACCTTCCCAAGAGTCTTCAACTTTTCTCCGTAAATTATTATTTACAGCCACGTGTTTTCACCAGTCCTGCTGTTTTAGGGCGTTGGCCTGTTGGCCTCTTGATTTCCCTCAATTGTAACTGGAGGAAGCATTGGTTTACCGATCGGCCGTCCTCCGAATTGTTGCATTCATTACATTTCATTTCAGTACCGAAAAATCGGCGTTCATTGGATAAATGACATGTAATTTCTTAATACATATACACATATATACATTTAAATGAAGGTTAAGCCTCAGCCACTAATTAGTTATTACAACTTAAGTTTTAGGACCTCTCTTTTGATAAAAGTCCATGTTTCGAAGCGATACATGAGCACTGAAAGTACGTATTGATTGAATACTTTTGTACATAGTGGAAGATGACTTTTTTATGTATCTTTGAAAATATTGAATAATATTATTAGCGTTGGGATAAGTACAAACGTTCTGTTCCAAGTAATAAAATGCTAATTTTATTCAGTACTAAAAATAAAAACATTCAAAACATTGACTGTATACGAACTACGAACATTGTGTATGCCGTTGCTTAAAATAATATATTTTTAAGTGTTAAAAAAATTTATGATTAATTAATGTAATCAATTTCACTTCTTTGACAAACAACATATATATAAAAATACGTTAAAAGACAACATGATAAAAAAAGGCACTGCGTGGTACTAAAAAGGTGTATGCTTTTAACATTTCTGGGTCTAAAACAATAATAAAATTTTCATGTATTTATTGAATTAAAATTTTTTATTAATAAAGTTTATTAAAAATATAAATGACACACGTTTAACGCAAGCACATACATATATTATTAAAATCATTCATTGTGTAACAATTTCCACAGGATGCCAGCCATTAAACATATATGTTATAATTTAACTTATTATTATTATAAATTAGGTACATCAGAAATTTTCCTATGTTATCACTCTTGTGTAAGCATATTTTTATTACTGCTCTTATCAACATTATTCACTTCTTACCAAACCTTACGATTATTAAAATTACAATTTTATATTTTCCAATAATAATTATAGTAATTATTATAATAATTAATAATCATTACCGCCATAAAAAAAGTAAATATTTAATTAATTTGGGCAACTACTCGTTATTTATCTCCCCGTTAAACGGGCGATTAAAATAAAACTTTGGCGATAAATAAATACTTAAAAACACGATGTTTGTGAAAGCGCCACAGCGAGACTAGAAGGTCCACCTTCGGAGCAGGCCTGGCTGGATGTTCTTCGGCGAGAGTCAGCTGTTTAAGGCCCCGTAAACGGCCAATAAAAATGGTTTATTTGGAGTTGAGTTTTATGGGCTTGGGTTATCAGGTGTGTAGTAATTACACAAATAGACTGTAATTAACAGACTTCAAGGAAACGCTGAGTGAAATTTAACATTTTAAATCAATAAACTGTGAATTAACGTCCACTCTAGCGAAGACTTATTGACAATCAATAAGAAATGAGACACCTGCGGTACATTTTATGTGACTGCTACAGTGTATATAAAATATTATTGTCGAACTTTTGGGAACTGCGTGTATTTTTTATTAACTTAATTGTAATTTTATAAATGTGTTTATTTTTATTTGTGATTGTTATTTTGATTGCTTGCTCGTGTACTTTTTCTCAATAATATTTAAACTGCAAGAATGTCTCTTTTTAAGATATTTTTCAATGGTTCAATGCACCGTGTACACACACAAACACAAATAAAAAAAACGCAATCTGAACATCAAAATCTAACTTGTACGGTTTTTTTAAAATAAGTCAAAAAGGAATCTGTTGTAACTGTCTTCGAATACAAAATCTCGCGCAAGATTTACGACCCAATACAATAGAGGAATGGAGGAAGTTAAAGGATATAGAACTTCTGATAGTAGCCGTAACTGGAAACAACTTGCAATAACTTTTACCCGCTTTTATTTAATTTCACTTGTTTGCTATAGATACATTTTCTGAATGAAAAAACAGTAATCATTTATTACTTTTACAAAATCAGTTTAATTATTCAAAAAATTTGTATGCTGGCGTAGTACATACAGTAGCCGGCAAACATCTTGAAATTCTGCGGCGTAGTGGGGGGACGTTTGCGCATCTACCTTTCTACCAACGAGACCCAAATTTCGTCTTCTGCGCATTCCCCCACTTAGCCAAAGAATTTCATGAAGTTTGCCGGCAACTGTAATAATAATAATTGGATAACGCCGTTTTCGCGAATACTCACCTACATGCCGGTGAGATAATTTGGTTTTTATTATTTTAAAACACACCTTTGAATTTTGAGGTTAAAATTGATTATAAGTTATAATGTAACGAAAAAAGAATAAAAATATACTTTTATGATGTAAAAAGGAACTATAAAGGTGAAAATATTTTATTTTTCTAACCACAGTTCTATGAGTGATCACAGTATATGTGTATTCAATGAAATAAAAAAACAAATTAAACTATTTAAAACCAAATCAATGAGGTTCATAAAAAGTTTGTTAATTTAACTCTAAAAATGTATTCGTTACAAGAAAAGTGTTAAGATTTAAAATTACCAGAAAAAATATATTTATAAATACATGAAAACCTTTAAGGTACATCTGCAGTCAGTTTTTAGAAGATAATTGTTTCGACGAAAAAAGTGTCATTAATTTTTAACATTTTAAAAATATTTTTACTCTATTTAAATTTTTTAATTGTTTTTTTATCTGTAAATTCTTATTCTCACAATTATTTTTATTGAGTTGTGTTAAAATAATAATGTCTTATATGAAAGTAAATTGGCTTTTTGAGACATACCTGTGTGGATCGTGGCAAGTGGTAAGAGGCCACCAGCAAGTTGGGAGAGCGTAGAGAAGGGCGCAATATGGGTTAGTGCCCCGCTGTTAAAAGGGCACTTTGATTGAGCCGTCAACCGTGTACCGTGTGGCTTGTATTGTAACACAATAAAATTATTACATTTTTTTTATTGTTAAATGTTTATTTATTGCGGCTATCAAAACGGAGCGAACATATTCTAGAACAGGTTTGCTTCAACATTTTTACTAGCGGTGGAAAAAGATCTAACTGCCCATAAAATTATTTGTAGATAGTATTTTACTATTTATTTATTAATATTTAATATGTGGGTGATATGGGAATAATTTACACAGATATTTATAGAGTATTATTTTTTTATCAATTGTAATATAAAGCTGTATTTCAGGCATTAGACTTTTGTTTGTTATGGCTAAATTATATTCGAGAAGCATCTAAAAATGCTTAAGAAGTCGAATTATACTTATGGTAAGGAATATAAATGAAAACATGTAACTGTTCACCATGGAATATTGGTATCAATACTGACATACGAAAGTGAAGCAAAAAATAATAATAAAAAATGTCAAAATGATATGAAGCAGCCATCACGTGGCAAATGAATTTACGATACATTTAATAATTACAAAATTTAAATCGAAAGCCAATATCAGCATATTAAATAGAACTAGCAGGAAAGCAATCGGCTTCGCCGATTGCTTACTGCTAGGCCCTGCGGGCGGCTATTGTGGCCGCTTCGCGGCCAATTGTGTTTGCTGTGCAGCAAACACAATTGTTTACCTATGCCTACGTCAGCCGCTTCGCGGCCAATTGTATCTGGAAAATTTCCATTTTTGCTATTGTGGCCGCTTCGCGGCCAATGGCGGTCGTCCCGCGGCCAATTGCGTTTGCTCTGCAACAAACACAATTGATTTCCTTACTGTTACAAAGTTAATAGAATTTGATAATTGACCGTATTCTGAAGTAAGCAATATTTCTTTTTTTGTTTCTTGACAGTTACTGTATAATATTATGATGCTGTCAACTCTGAGTTTTTAAGTTTGGCTGGTTTAAAAATAATGAATTCATCAACATTGAGGAGAAAAAAATCAGGTTTTAGTGTCTATGGTAGCTGTCAGTGACAGACAAAATTTCAGTGAAAAAATCAGGTTTTACTGTCTATGGTAGCTGTCAGTGACATACAAAAAATGAAACAGCTGTCGAATTCTTCTTTGTATTTATTTTTATCGATAAAATTACAGCGTCTTATTTATTAATAAATTACATAGCATTTTAGTTTAATGATTATTGATAAATGAATGTATTTTAAAAATATATCATTTTGTAGTCCATTTCACGACCATCATCTTTAATACTATCCACATAATAAAATGTAAAGATTGGACCTTCTAAACGCCCGAGTACATCTTCGTTAACCAATCGAGCATGTTCATTCTTTGGACACAGTATCGCTCGTTTACTCATTAGGGGAACATCCGCTATAGAATGTACTTCATTATATATGCTTTGAACAACATTTTGACTTACACTTTCATTTGGAATAAGCACTGATGACGCATACTTTCCTTCCACAGGAGGCAGCTTTCCATCGCCTAAATCTAAAAGCCACTGTGTAAATGAATTTTCACCTTCTAAAGCGGGGACATTAGTTTTCAAATTGAAAATAGTAAAATTTTTCCAATGTTGGCTGTTTTTAATAGATGTCGCTACTAACTGACCGCGAGAAGCCCTTCGAGAAACTGGTAGAATTTGTCTAGTCGCCGCCCAAAATGATTACTTTATTGCCAAAAATATCATTATTACCCATTATATCGCGCAGAGTACGTTCAATTATATCTAAAGCTATAACTGGCGCCATCGGTGCTTCATCCCAGATGATAACATCAGCTGCACTTATAATTGCACGGTTCTTGGATGTCACTCTGCATGTTGTGTTATTCTATAAATCAAGAAGTAAATTAAAAGCCATGTGACATGTACGTCCACCTGGTAATAAAATTGCTGATATTCCTGTCCAAGCAACAGATAAAACTTTCTTAGATCTTCCTCTTCAAGTATGTATAATAGTCTTATAAAGGAACGTTTTACCTGTGCCACCAGGACCGTCAATAAAGAAACATTTTTTTGTTTCAGGTACATCTGAAATTTTTTACTTAATATACTGTCGAAAGCACAATGTTGTTCTCGATTGAGTTTTCCAGCCATCTCTAACCCTAAAGAACTTTCTAATGCTAAATTAATATCAACCACTTCATTATAAGTATTGCTGTAATCTGGTCCCGGCAAACCCTGTGATGTGCAAGAAGAATTTTCATTTATTAATGCCTTTTGAATATACAAAAGGGAACAATTTTGTGCAATTTCTGCAGTAGCACCTTGACGACTAAAGTCTTCTGACATCAAATCTTTGAAATCGTTCCACAGCTGCAACGGATCTGGTGGGAGGCAATGAATCATTAATAAGACAAATAGGTCGCGAAGAGCTTTGGGCATCATATACGTTGAAGCTTCAGCCATGCAACGCTGCCATTCTCCAATATCATCGATGAGTCCTAATTCTCGTACTGCATCACGAAATGTAGGAAGTAGACAACCATTAACAGTCCGCAAAGATTCAAAGGACGTAGCGCCAGTCACTTGTAAAAGAATAAGTCTTAAATGGTATAATTCTATATTTCTAGGAGAAACGGGGGACATGCGACCAATAATCTTGTCCCCGCCACATTGCCTCTTCTTCCACTGCTTATTGCTAGAAAAAACATAGAAATTAGTTAAATCCTGATACTTAATATTACATGCCTCATTATCTTGTTGGTTAAGTTTAAACCATACAGTTAATGTTGTATTATTTAAGGCTGTAGAGTCCAACCAAATTCACCTGATGGAAATAACAATGGAAAAACCATCGGATCTAAATGTTTTGATAACATATTAATACGCTGGAGACCTCCTACATTCTTAGGGTGAACAGCAACATCTACGTTTGGCGGTAACCTACCTTCGTAATCTGCTACATACACAATGGCGACTTCATTATTATTAGATGGAGCATTATACCTTCTTTGGTCATCTAACGAAGAACGCGTAAAGAGTAGTTGAATATTCCGCATCTGGCCCCCGTGCTCTGCAACTATAGATTCTTCTTCCTCAACCGCTTCTTTCAACCTTTTGTATTGGAGAGCATATGGACTTACACGACGGATGACATTATCAATAGTTTCCATTATATTTTGTTGACATCTAAGGTTAGACGGATGGCTCATACGTACCCTGACTGCTTCATCCGCATCGTAAACATATAGTTGCGCATATGCCGGCACCTCTCCATCACTCTGCAAACTTCTAGACGTTTTATGATATACTTCACCTGAAATTTTTAAACAATACGGGCCTACACCTGGTATGTCACTTATTTGCACTCCGAAAGATGCAAATGCATTAGCACAGTTGTACTGACGAATAAAATCCTTAAAATTTTTAGACTCATTTCAGCATCAAAATGAACCGCTTTGCAATGATCTACAGTACTCTCCGTGGCCATGAATTAAAATTGTTAATGGCACATTTAAAATAAGATTTCGCATTTCTTCCTTCAGCATACACTCTTTGTCTAGCATTTTTACGTTCCCGCTGGTCAGCATTCCTTCTTTCACATTCCTCTTCTGTTATGTTTGACAGTCTACGTCTGGCATTTCTTCATTCATATTGTGAACTCGAATCGCATTATCAAATTGCCGGTTTGTGATGTTGAGTCTTCCATCGGAATTCTGAAAAATAATAATATTTATGCATAAATACGGAGAAAATAACACGTAAAATGACATTCGCGCCACGCGCTGTGAGACTTTTGAGGTTAACGTTTATGAATCTAAGGTTAAGTTCACTTTGCAGTTTAAATAAAATATAAAGCGTAATAAATAAATGTTTTGAACGTTTATTGAAGCAAGATTAATGCAAAAACAATAAAAAGAAAAGCCTAAACGTATACTTACTTTCAATGTCATAAGCGTCATTCTGTGGTATGGCCAGCACAAAAATTCGTTGACTGCAATTACGTTGGCTGTTTTGAATACACGGATTCCACGAAAATATTTTTAAAAATCTATAAATTCCGATATTTTAATTTTCGATAATTTGGATTTGGATGTTTTTTGATATCAGTTTGTTCGTATTCCTATATTTTTTAATCTTTTTAATGTACTCTAAAATGTTTTTTTTAAACTGGCAACAGAAATTATCAGTATGCAGAAACGACATTGCTTGGAGTAATTAATATATAGATTATAAGACGCGTTGTACGGTGGTCATGTTCATGGATGGTAAGAAAATGTATAAGCAGGTCGATTGCAACAGAATGAGAGGTCGTCTAGTATGATGTAGTGTTTTATATCCCTGCTCGGGATATAAAACAAAATAAAAGTCTGAATAGTTTACGGGATTCTCTAATATATCCTCCGATATATATGTGTCGACCGACCCTAAACAAAGCCCTGTACTGCCTGCACGCCAGCTAATGAAGAGAGAGCGAGAGAGCTGGTGCTTACTCTTTTTATAGCGGTGACCTACCTGAATACACCACATGTAGAAAGCCACATACTGCAAGTAGGATCTGTTAGAAGTCTTAATGATCGATATAAAAAAGTTAATATGTTCCTTTTTATCGAAATCGAAGCTATTTTCATCCCCTAAGCCTAAGTAAGGGTTGACAAGGAGCTTCCATCTCCTTCTTTACTGGCCGCCTACCCTTCGGAATTACCAAGAAGATATAAGAAGATGAATTCATTCGCTCCATCCCTGATCTATTTATAGTTGAGGAATCAAGGTGATTTTAAAGATTTTAATACATTTTAGACTGACGTAATTTACACCAAGTTTAAACTTACAACAGCCAATTTACCAGACAGGTGCAGTTAGTAAATTGAATGATTTTTACGTCAATATAATATATTATATTCTGGAAAAAAACATCCAAATAAAATATTTATGTGACAGAATATTGTGATATATTAAAATTTGAATAAATTGATAATATTTGTGATGGGAATACAACGAGGCATATATTTTATTTAGATTTCTTTTCAAAATATATATTAACATAAATGTCATGGTTCAATCATGTTTTCGTTGTCATTGCACGCCCAAGCAATTCACAACGAGTCACTGATCTTGGCCAAATGCGATTTAATGCCAACATTAGTGTGTTATACTCCAATTGTATTGCGTATTGTGTAAAAACTTGTTAATCCTGAACTCATTCTTAAACGGTATTTATTGATTTGCCTTAGTCTTTATTTTGTTCTGAATATTATTTAGAAAATATTTTATAATTAAGTCATTATTTAATATTAATTTATCACGAAAAAGTGTATTGTGTAATTATATCATATACAAAATGTTCATAAAATATTTATATATTGACTTCAATGTCATACGGTCTGTTTGTTAAAAAATAAAAATAAAATATATACGCGAGCAAGCAACGTTGTGTTATTAAGTGTCTTCAAAATATAGTATTGACTTGGTTTTTATTCTTCTAGCAATCGCAAGATGGGTTCGAGATGCAAATAAGATCTATATGGAAAAATAGAGGCTCTTCGCCGAGGATCTTCTTAATGTCGCTACTTCTCACACGGTCCATGAATGTTACTAATGCTAATCCTATAAAATATCTCATACATACGTAGCTTTAAACAATCAGTGTAATTGATTAAGATAAATCTCGAAGAATTAAGATAATGTCTCAGTCACAAAGACGAAGCTATTTATATGAGAAACGTGTATGGAAGTATTTTTATACGATGACCCAGGGCTTACACCTGGCTTAAGTGATCATTCTACACAATGAAACGGTCATCAATTCGTCCATCGTAGGAGCATCCACACATTATCAAATTTTTGAAAGTTCTATATACCTACGTTCCAAATCTGAGAATTTTTTCATTGTTTGAATGGACTGTGCTAGAGACATGTGTAGTTTTTCTCATGAACTAGTTACATAGATTTCGCGGCTGGCAATGACGCCTAATGATATAATTAATCATCCCTCTGGGGACAAAATCCAGTAACTATGTTTACAGAACAAACCTACGTATAAAATATTGTGAATCAGTTTAATCTTAACTTTAACCTAGATTTCTTTATCACCACTACAAAGAGAACGTAAAACTCTGCTACTGTTAATTCATAAAAACCTACAACAACCTTTTTAATTTAATTTAATTTATATCAACCCTTTTCACTGGACGCCCAGAAAACATCATTACCATAAATTTTGACAGAATCACTTTTTCATGACATGTGAGTTTTTATTACGTTTGCATTGTAAAACAAGAATTAACTTCTGTAAGTAGCAACTGCCAATACAGATTCTGTACATACCTAGCCCCTTTTTAAAAGTCACAATTCAAATGGACATTTTTATAGATTCATAATTTTCGAAACTGTCATTTATGACTTTTCAAGCCGCTTGCGGCCTCCAAAACTTTCGACCATATTTTGATGGCTGACGGATCAATCTGCCACCATAAACCAGTCATGTACCACGCCAAAGTATAGTACAGAAAGAGCGCCACACAAACCTTTCATCTACTCTCCTCCCACACAGGATCTTAAAAGATTAAATGAAAAGATTCTTGACATGAGATGGCGCTTTCTACATGAGTGACTTAAAAATATTTATGTCCCTAATCGTTGAGCTATTTTGTAAGTATTGTGCTACAGGTTTATTATACTGCAATTTTGGTTCTACGACGTCATATAGCTTGTTGATTTTTTTATTTATTAGGTTCTAGTCAGATACAATTTAACATATTTAATATAAAATATGTATTTACAATGTTAGTGTTGATATTTGTGTTCTAAGTCCTCCTCACTAGGGGTTCCTGTGCTGAGGCACACTAGTTTATACCTTTTAATTTTCTATTTTTTAATGTCTACGTCGTTTTTAATACTCCTTTTAATTTATCTGCATCAACTTGATTTAGCCATACTTTTATCTTTTTTTTTAACTCTTCAATCTTTTCAATATTTTTGAAGATTGTGGGAAGGATGTAGAGTTTTGTTGCAAAATAGATATAGCTCCTTTTGCCAAAAGTTGTGTTGAAAGTTGGCCAGGGTTCTATTGTTTTGTTTTGTGTGTTTAAATTGTTGTAAGTGTTCGGCACGTAAATACATTTGAAAATCTCTTTTGAGGGCGTTCTGATTGGAATATTTAAAATTGTTTTTACTCCCTTTATATTAACTCGTGGCGTCTGCTTGTCTTCTTGTCTGACGAAAAAACTTTGGATCCATTTTAAACCCCTTTCCCGTGATCCAATCGAGCTGAAACTTTGCAAGCAGACTCATGGCGACGATCAAGAAGATCTATCAAATTTTCGTTAAAAAAAAATTAATACATTTTTGGATTTTTCAAATTTTGAATGGTTTTTTCATACAACTTATAAAGTTGTATTAAAATATTTCAACGCGTCTGGTAGAAGCGAAACCTGATTATAGTATAATTTTTGATTTTTGGAAATTTTTTATTAGTCCCTTTCGTAGCGTCGCCCGACCGAAGTCCAACGCGTAGGTTAAGCGAAAAAAAAATGTTTCAACTAGTAAATGAGAAAGGGAGTATAATAAAAACTTGGTTTTTATGGGTTACTTTTTTATAACGCTCTTTTGTGATATACTAAAATATGTTGTAAATGTACAAGTTTTGGCAGAGCGGGCATACTTTTGACACTACAAAAACGCATCGATTTAAGACTTTTATTTTTAATTAATGTACATTATTTTATTTATTATTTATTATGATTATTTATCGTGAGCCGCTTGACATCCGCGCCCTTTGTTTCCGATTCTGAAATAATATAAATTATTCTCAGGCATTAATTTTACGTACAGAGATGTAGAAACTGACGTAATGTAGGAACTGGGAACACGGAGTTAATTACTTGTGAACACACGGTTAGAGAGAAAACGGATAAATCATAGCAACGGAATATAAATTAGTGGCCTGAGTAATGAAGAACCACCGCCAGCCCAACAATGCTCCGTGCTATGCGTCAAAACAAAAGTTGTGCACTCAACACGTTCACTGCTGGGGTGCTACATGCTGCCATGCCTGCATCAAGTAGCACAGAAAAAAACAGCTTCGTTTTCTTACTACTAACATCAACAAACAACAAGAAACAAACAAAAACGATTCTAGTCTATCTCTTAGTAAACAAATAAATAACATAAATAAACAAATAAATAACATAATTTATATTCTATCATTTATTTAGTAATCCAACAGAAACGCCAAATTTAACTGTAATTTCGGATATTTTTCAAAATTATACGTACCGTATGTATTACCGAGAAGCGAATCTCGACGTTTCGTTGGATACTTATCCAACGTCTTCAGGAGGATGACCTCTACCCGCGGAAGTGGAGGTCAAGGAAAGGTAAAAATACGTATAAAACACCGAAATTATAAAATACTGCGGATAAAATATCCGAAATTACAGTTAAATATGTCTAACGACCGTAATAACAACCTTAACTCTTTAATAGGAAGACATATTATGTACATATATGAAAAGAATATAAATTGAAGTTATATCGTATAAGACGACACAAATAAGACTAAGGAAAAGTAAAAGTAAACAGTAATTCGTATAGTGTATAAAATTGCATATGGCGAGTTTCCAGTGTTTGCATCAGTATACGAGAATTAAATCGTATATTTACGTCGCATTCACAGAAGCATCCTAACTAAAGCAACAAAATCTTTTCGCAGAAGCATCCCAGCTGAAGCAACAAAATTATTAATGAACGCATGTATTCTTTCTCGATTAGACTACTAGTGGTATTTCTGCCTAGGGGAAATTAGAAAATAAACAAACTAGTATCCCTATTTAATGCCTTCGCAAGACTAATTACAGGTCTTTCAAAGTATGTGCAGATTTCACACCATCCTCAAAACTCAAAACCTTCACCGGCTTAATTGTCCAGAGAGGATTGAATATAAGTTGTGCCTCACAATAATGAAGGCTATTCACCAAATGCCCCCTCAATACATTACCAACTTCTACATACCATTTGCCGCAAATTATCGACAACTACCACTTCGTTGAGCATCAACATCTAATACTAGTGAATTAGTTGAAGTAAATCGGGTCCACAAATCTAACTTCGGTGACCGGGCTTTCGCAGTGCTTGGATCAAACTTACGGAATAAACTACCAAATAAACTGAGACAAACAGATAGCTTACCACAGTTCAAAAAAACAACTAAAGACGCACCTATTTAGACAACCAAAGAAAAACCATTATAGTAGCGCTTGAGGTCTTCCCTCCAAGTATGTATTCCGCAAAATACCTAATTTTTCCTGGGTGTCTCAAATATAGTTTTAAGCCTTTATTAAATTTTTTTCATGTCACCCAGATTATATATTTCTTTCACAAACCGTAAAAGTCTATACATAATATAAAAATTTCCGCAACAGTATAGGAAAATTATATTAAATTTTCTGCAATAGCTTACTATATTCATATTTTCACCTTTACTTAAGAGTTACTTCACATGGTACCTACATACTTTTAAATATTTACATCATTTTTTATTAGTTGGTCTTGTGGTTAGGACTCTCGCCTCGTGATCCAAAGGTCGCAGGTTCGAATCTCACTCCAGACAAGCAAGTTATTCTTATTTTAATTGCATAAGTGTTTAGCTTAATTTGAAAATAGTAAGAATATTGATGTGACACGAATTCCGTGTTCGCATCTCTATTTTTTTTTTTTTTAAATAATTTAATTAAATTAATTTCCTCGTTTTCAACCAAATGTACGCACTATTTACTGTATAGTTGATATACTCAGTTAAATAATTGTGAAAACCAAAAAAAAATATTACTCTCATGAGTTAAATAAAGAAATTCTATTAGAGGAATAACATCTACAAAAAAAATCATTTAATCAGACGTAAAAAAGTGTTTACATCCGTGTGAATGGGTTAAATTACAAAACCAACAAGATTTATATATGTAAATAAGCCCGACGTTTCGGGGCACAGAGACGTCATCCATCTTCGGAGATAAATTAACATCAGCGTCAGAATGCTAGGAACAATTAAGAAGACTATTTTTAACGAACAACGCTCAGATAGAGACGTCTCCTAGGAGAGCTAACGAGGCGGGCCGTTGTTATGAAATCATTGTTAGAAACAAATACTGTCCGTCTTCTTAACTTTATTTATGTTTCTCGAATTTATTTACAAAAAGGTATTCCAGCAAAGTGGACAGATTTACATGTTCTGGTGAATAAGCATATAAATTAATAGCGTGTTAATCGAATGACAATCTGAGTAAAAATAAAACACGAGACAGACATGTAAATATACACATCAAGAAGAAGTATTATTAAAATTAAACTGAAAACTGTAAAATACTTACTTTGTATGTATTTGAATAAATACCGTAAACTAGGGTGAATTCATTTTGCGGGGTGTCATTGATAATCCCACGAAAATGTACTAAAATAAAATTGTGTTCATGGTATTTTTTTTATTAAAAACATTTCGCGCCATTACGGTTATCATTGATTACTCTTACCCAGTGTAATGTTTTTAATAACAATCAAATGCTTGGCGTTACATTAAACATAGACGATGATCTCAGAATTCAGCTCAATAACTAGACGAACAAAAATGTGCCTCTTCCACATTTATGTTATTTTATTTTTTAACAAACAGACTGTCAACATGTCAAATTACCCTAATAGACGGTCCTAAAGTAACATTAGAGTACAAAGTATAAATATTTTATGAACGCTGTTGCTCGCACCAACTCCGGATTACGCTCACCCATAGTGGAAATGTGCCGAGCTTACAACTGTTCACAGACATTGATGTCTATCTTGTGCCTTCATACAAACTAAGAATCTAAGTGAATATTTTTCTGCATCGCAACATATAGTTTTAATATCCAAATAGATATAAATAATGCTCTGCGATGAGAGATATAAACGAAATTTCACTTGAGTAACTTATAATGTCTTTATTATGTTAATATTTCATTACATTAACTTTTTCCATTTTATTTTCCGTTCTAGTCTTCTATTTCTTATTACTGTTTATATATTTCAAAATTGTTAGGACACAGGTTAATATGTTCGATTCTGACAACTCATGCTCGTATTCATACATATTATTAACTTGTGTCTGTTTTATTTACGAATAAATAAATAAATTAAAAATAAAAAGACGACCCAATGTTACAAATTTAATAATAACTCACTCAGTTTCCAAGAAGAATCTCCATTTATTTAATAACTCAATTCATTGGTTTGTCTGTTATGTTTTGTGGTAAATTCAACGCGAGTAGGTTCATCTCGTCGACCTTAATCTCATTTGAATAAGTTATTTCTCCGCGGCGCAGCGTCTCCAGACCACCTATCACATTCCTGGGGTCATCTTTCAATCCCGCGAGAGGTCCAATAAAATACTTTTCATCTTCTTCGCCTTTGGCGGGACTTTTCTAAGAGCTGGTCACATCAAGCCCACGCAGCGACAGAAACGCACGAACAGAGAAGAAAAACATTTGGATGAATACGTAACAGTAGATAATAATAATTTATATTCTACCAGCTGAGATTTGGATTCTTGTGTAAGTGAATTACATATTCTCATATATTTCAATTAAAATGAAAATAAATTGATGCTTGCAAGAGAAAAAGTCAACAAGTTTGAAAAAACAAATTATTTATTCAAAACGAGTCAAAAACATATTCAAATAAATTTTCACCATGAAATGAATTTATCTCAAAACTCATAAACAATCTTTAATCTCATGGAAAAATCGAAAAATATAGAACCAGCAGTATCATGCTTCATTTATAGTCAAATGGAAATTCGAAAGCACTAGAGCTGATGATAGAAATGACGATGAGAGACATACTGAAAATTGTCGCGTTCACCTAGAAATAACACTGCATTATCAGTCACTGTTCCGGTCCCGCGCCCCATCTCTATCCGGTCATCCTCTATTTACCGTATTTCATCCACCAATTCCCGTGTCTCGGTGATCGCGTCGAGCACAGTCACAGATATAGAAAAGATAAAAATTTTGAAGATTGTTTGCAAGGCAGTTCGCGCAAGAGTCGTGACATTATGGTATAAAAAATTCCGTCGCATAATGATGTGTAACATTTGACATCTCACAATTAGAAATATCAATTGAGCTGCAACAAAAATTAATATCAAAATTTAAAAAGCTAATACCTATATATTTATTAATTAGTAAATACAAGAAAATGTATGTGCATTTATTTATTATTGATTTTTGCCGGACTAGGTAGGTACTGAATATCTACATATGCATTTTTATTTAGAAACGTGTTTGGTCAATTATATGTTTTTATTTATTTTCATAGATGGCGGTAGTGTGCAGCTATAAATATTGTGTGAAAACTTTGAATAAATATTTAAAAATAATCATAAAAATTACATAAAATTTGAGAATGTTAAGGATAGTTATTGTTTATATTAATGTAAAAAAAAAAGAATTTATTGGACAGTTTCGAAGATATAAGCCAAAATATATCAAAATTACAACGTCCACATGCTTGACACCAGACGCGCAACATATATACAAAATCAGAGTGTTGAATGTTGGAAGTGTGCGTCTTCGCTGTGATGGCACTTGCTGGACATTGATTTGTTTATAAACGGTAATTTTTTTTCCATCGCGCGCGCTCATTGCTCAAATGAAATTGCGCGCGCTTTCCCGGCGTCTAATTTCCTGTTGCGCATTTCCGTCCTTTTTTTACGAAATCACTGCCACAGATTGCAGGAAAGCGAGAGGAAAGTTACACATGTTACAAATGTTACACATAAAAAAATTATGGTCGCCAGGATTCCAATGACATTCTGATCCTTGAAAGTAACGGTGCTAATGACCTTGCCATAAAATATTTATAGTATCATTAAGAACAAACAAATCAATTCTTCATTTATTGACAAAGGTCGGATGGACACGAGAAGTATGCGTCGAGTCGTCAGGGCATTAAGTGACCAGGCCAAAATTATCTAATATAAATTATTAAATTTTTATCGATAAACTTTCAAGCTTTTGGTAAATTCTCGAAGATTAAAATCCAAATTTGTTGTAAACCGTGATCATTCTTACATAGTTTAAAAGTATGCAGAAATAATATTTTATTTTAGTAATCTAACATTCATGAAGCTGAAGCTCATCTGAAGGCGTGCGTCCACAAGGTGAGACATATGCTTTACGCGCTTTATGAGTTTTCATGAAAAATCGAATCCGTGCGTACGCGTCGATAAAATTTTTTATTATTAGTATTTTTTTCTAAAATGCCATTTGTCAAAAAATCGGCAAGTTTATTGCCGTTTCCCTA
The DNA here is from genome assembly GCA_016648135.1 of Agrypnia vestita. NCBI lineage: Eukaryota > Metazoa > Arthropoda > Insecta > Trichoptera > Phryganeidae > Agrypnia > Agrypnia vestita. The sequence continues at coordinate 961,547 of JADDOH010000024.1, forward strand.
CACAAGTGCGCTCTGACAGAAAAAAAGTGCTTTTATATAAGAAGCATCTTATTTTAGCATCCGCAAAAGCTCGTAATTTTAATTAACATTAACTGAATACTGAAGTAGATAATAGTGACCAATACTTCCCAGTCATGGTAATGAATAGAAAATGGCCGACGATAATGCTATGAAAAATAACGTGAATAAAATTATCTACATTTATTTTATTGTGATGTTGTATAAACATGTGTGTTTAGTGAAAGAATGCTGAAGAAGATAGGTTACGAGTGTTAACAATATAACTTCGTGTAACTTCGTTATTTATAGTAAAAGAACTAGTTTTTTTTCGAAAAAAAATTTTTCTGAAAGATTTTTTTAGCATATTTTTTTTACGAAAATTTTTCCAAAAAAAGAATCAAAATTTTTTTCCGAAAATCTTTTTTTCAAAATTTTTTTCCGAACTTTTTTTTTAGATTTTTTTTAAAAATTTTTTCCTAATTTTTAAAAATTAAAATACATATTTATTCCTTAAGAACCGACATGTAAATGTACCGTCATTTTTGACGGGTTACAGCTAGTTAAATAATATTTGTCAAACAATAATCGTTGACATAATTTACTTACTACAATATTTATCATCGAGCTATTTCATTTATATTCTATACATTTCTTACATTTCCCAGCGTGTTTACAATTGGACGTAGTTGCGTAGAAAGCACCCAACTCACAAAATGCTAAAAATGAGTTATGTTCGGGTCTGGACAGCTCAATACGATATTTTTATGTACTGGAAACGAATAAGCTTTAAGTGATATAATTTTTTGAAAATTAATTTTTTTTTTCAGGCTTTATCAAATATATAGAACCCACATAAATAATTACTGTTTCATTCATTCAAACATTTTGTAAAAGAATCCATCTTATAAAACGCGTGATATCCTCGTAAATATATTTTTTTTCTTATATATACATCAAAGTTATATATTATATATACATCATTATATATAAAAAATCACATAAAACATGTCTACAATGAGCCCTGTGCAAAAATGACGCAATAATGAATTAAATATCGACGTACTAGTTTTTTTGTAGGTTCAAATTTTTAGAAGTCGTTTTCTCAGTTCCAAGCTTTTGGGATGGATGTTTTCTGCGTAACAACGTCCAATTTGTTTAAAATTTTCTTTTGCTAAGATTTGCATAATCAACAATTTTATAGACAGATTATTGTACAACAAGCTTATTTCGAAGTACTGACTGCAAGCTTCTGTAGTTAACCTAGTGATGACAAAACTTCCGCGGCCATTTAGCATTTTTATTGAAGACTTTTACTGAAAGTAAAAATACCAAAATATAATATATTTTAAATTAACGACACTTAGCCTCTAAGACCTAAAAAAGTTTTTGATGACGAAATATATACTGTTAATTCAAGCATTTTATATTCGAACATGTCGAACGTGATCCGCTGTCCTCTTTCTCCGATAGAGGGGTCACAGCGATAGGAAGAAATACTGAGAGAAAAATTAATTGGTTTTTTCGCCCCGAGACACCGATGGTGCGTCTTGAGGCACAACGACACAGCACACACAATATACATTTGGAATTGCGTCTAGCGTCTAATCCCGTCAAGTTATTTCCCTACTCACATTAGAACTGCATTTTACACAAAAAAAAAATTCCTCTAAATTCAAAAACAAAAATATTTTAGAAAAAACCCAGACATCAAATAATTTGCGAAGACTAATAAAAAAACATAGGCCACACCGCGAGAAAATTACAAGAATAAAAAATATCACCACAAACAAACCATTCTTTTGATAGTCACACATTAAAACTATTCCACTCGACAAGCTTCCGAGCAAAGGTGTGTGAATGGAAAAGCCAAGAGTAGTGTGTTAGGGATAGAAGTGTGTGGCAATCTATCCTCTCTGTCTGCCTCTCTCGCGGTGAAATGGCAGACGGCAAGTAAGTTTTGCTAGTTATCACTAAAAATTATAACCAAAAATATTTCGCAATGTATCTTTTACTCGGGCCTGCGTACTTATTGTTTTCTGCAGGCATAATGTCTCAGAAAAAATAATTTATTAAGGGATGCAATAAATGTAAATGCTTATTTGGAATGCTATTTTTTTATGTTATAATGTGCATTATATTTTTAATATAATTGCTGTTGCATACACTCTTAATTGAAAGGTTGATAAAACATTTATTTTTGCTTATGTTATCATCGTCTCTGTGTAAATAAAATGACCGAAACATCTCATTTCTTTATTCTATTTACTAAATTACTCGTACGTTCCGCGCAAGCGCCTAAGCGACCATATTCAGTTTTTTTTGTTCTTTAATTTATAAAGTGTCAGAAGGAATTGTGCACTGACCGAATGTCACATTGGAACAACACTACGGGAGGCTACGAACTTCGGGAAACGTCTACAAACGACTGGACCAGCCCAGAAGCGACGGGAACCATCTTCTAAACTCTTGAATAATCTTGGAGAATCGATAATCTAGTTTTTTAGTATAAATTGCGCGGATCTAGACCGCCGCAGAAAGTCATGTTTTGACAGCTGGTTCGGTGCGAAGCGAGTCGCGGGCGACGGCCAGATGTGCCCAGGCGCGAATTATATCGATAGATATCGAGCGAAATAGTCGGGCGATTACTTACCTAAGTGGGAAATAAATAAATGCGATAAGCACTACGTGCGAGAATTGAATGTTCTACGAGCGATATATAAAGTGTTACCCAGCGATAATTCATTTGCCTCCCGCAGCCAATACTTAGGCTATTTAGGTAAAATGTTGTAACACTCTTTCGAAGGTAATCAAGCCATCAGCCATAAATATATTCCTCCGAGCATGTCAAGTACTTGTAAAACATTCGAGCCATATAATTTGTATACCAAATACTACACACATTATTTAAATTGTATCGTGTGTTTGTCTACTACGCGATACGGCAGTGTCCGAAGAGCCGCTGTGCACACAAACATGACCCAAGGCGGGGTTCACATCGGATGAAAACAGACGATAAATAATACTAAATTAACTTATCGCCGTTGCATATGGATCAGGCCCCGAGGCTAAGGGGCGTTTACACGCGTGGCTTTCGTGCACGAAGGGCAGAGTACCTACCTACCAGATACGTTATATAAACGTGGCTTTATGCGCCATTAATTAAAATCTTCAATTGTGGAGCTAATGAAAACGGTTGAAGCTTATTCTCAGCTGTCATTTTAGAGGGCCATTTTGATTAGTTGCTCAAATATAATGCGAGAGATGAATTAATTACAGCAGTCGAACCGTACATTTTAAAAGCATTGTTAATTTGCTCTTCCAATAAAATACTTATCTATGGAGCAACACCGTGGTTTCAAGTTATTTAGTAGTTTTTGTAGGATATGAATATTTAAATTTGAATTATAAATCTTTTACCAGCAGAAATTAAATACTCACGTCGCAAGCTAGACTAAATTCCAATATTTCGACAGAGACTGGAGGTACTGAAATAGTCAAAAAATCATATTATATTTTAACTAATTTAATGTTGGTTTCTTGTTAACGTCAGCGAAGTAAGTAAATCATTTTCTATTCCTCAATCATACTAGAGTTACTGCTCCATTTGTTTTCGTTAAATATCTGATGGATGGACTAAACACAAATTTGCTTCCCAAATTATCTAAGTAAATATCGTGGCTTTAAATGTCTTCTTCTGTTGTTCCATGACGCGAGGTTGACGTCTGTTATGTTTTATGTAGCCAAGGAGCCCTTTTCTTGAACCACACTCTTTCAAATGATGTCCACGTGTTTCCGCTGAGAGAAGTTCTAAGCAACGTAACTTCATTCTTTTCCACATTTCATTTATTATTGAAGCAGCATTACTCTGATACAAGTTTCTCCGGTGCAGTTTATTTGTAGACGCATTGCATTCAGTCATGGGTCACGATTTTGCAGACATAACTGAGATATTCACCATATTAGAAAATAACTTTTGTATTCAAATAAGAACTATAACAGAAGAGCGAAAGTTCGTTATATCTCATATAGATACATATGATCTATAAAAAGATTGAAATTTTCTGAAAGTTAGGTAATAAGTATCATATTTCTATCGAAATTAACCTTAAAAAACATAAATTAACCCCCTTCACTATGGACACAAAAATTATTGACTGTTATGATACTTAACCCCAGAGGGCTACTGTTAACGACTGTTAGTCGACTAACACGGCGAACATTTGTTGCTTTCTCTTTTGAAGTATTGAGTATATCGCGTTGATTTTTCGTGTCAACACAGTTATGGACAGGACGCTGAAATCTGTGTCAGGCTAGTAAGTACCACCATTTTCTAAGTACGATGTATTTGTTAGTCTAATCGACTAATTAAAAGACACCACGTAGAAAATTATTAAAAGTCTTCTAGGGTTAAGGATAATCCTCAACAAATTATTATTCATTATGATGATAAACAAAAAAATGTTGGACCAGCCAATTCTTAAATGCAAGTTGGCTGGTCATAAAGATGAACGAAAGCTTACGAACCTAAATGGCAACCCTATGAACCGTTTCATTAGCAAATATTCCCAGATCGGTCTTTCGTCATTCGCGGCCAGGTTGGAATTTTTTTTAGGTTTAATTTCGAAAATTTCGCTTTTTTATAAATCATAATTTTTTACGTTTTTAGGAATAAAGCGTGAGTAATATATTATTAGCATAAAATGCCAGAGTCATAAATAATATAAAAAAAGAGAATTAAAGAAAGAAGAAAACAGAAAACAATAACGCACAGGCAGCAAATCACCGCAACCTATAGTAAGAAGACTCTCGTTATAAATCCTGCCCCCTGTGGATGCACACATTCTGGTGGCATCTATCGATCTTATCCGTAATCTTTATAATTACCGGCCACAGCGCCGAGGTGGATCGCTTCTGCATATTAATGGTTGCGATCACCGCTTCCTTATTCGTCATCAGATAGCCGGGACCCGGACCATTATGGTATTGGGTCGCTGGCTCACCACGAGCCCGGGGTATTTTTGGGCGGAGCGATTCGCAATAAATTACTCAATGTGAAGGATACTCTGGTAGTGTCTTTTATAACCTAAAATATCGCAAAATCCAAATTTGGACCGGTCAAGACCGCCATTTTTTGACGGTTATAATGTATTCAAATGAATACTTTAAGTGACTGTTATTCATCGTATAGTACAGGATCGTATTAAATCAAATTATATGCGAATTAAGTGGATATATATATTTTATGGATATGCGTCAATTCTATTACCAGAACTTTTCATAATGTAAGACTGTAAGGCTTCCGCTACAGGTAGTACTTTTTAAATATTTCATTAAGATCATTATTACATTTTCCACGGTGTTGGAATCAATGGAAGATGTAGATTTTTAATCACCTTCACTTATGATTTTGACTAGTTTATTATTTTATTAGTTTATTGATAAGTTTTCACCAAACTCTGAGGTCAGCCATTACGTCAGCTGCAAGAAGGCTTAAAAAACCGATCAACCACTGCCAAAAGGCTAAGTTGAGTGAACGGGCATTTGCGGTGGCTAGTCCAAAAGCTTGAAACTCTATAGCCTCCAAAATAAGGGATAGTGTATCAGAAACATTCGATTAGCTATAAGTACTTTGATTTGTTAATCGTACGACTACCCCACGTTTTAGATTTTATTGACATACTGTGATCGCCCTTAGCACTGTGGCTGTTATAAAAAACTTTTTTTTTAAACACAATATTAAGTATTTACTTTTTAATACTACTTTTTAATCATTAGCATATCGAATCTAGTAATCAATTCAAATTGCGTCAGACATATTTCTTTTAGGAATGCCATTAACTTCAAAACTTCAACGTTACTTTTATAATAATATTGTAACGAGGCTAAAAAGAATTACGCTCTTCTGTCAAATGACAGATAACGAAGGATCTAGAATTACCTACAGCTTTCGAGAGACATCTGCAACTTTCCAGGAACATCTGGAAATCACGAGAACTTTCGAGTAAAAACTAGAAAAGTCTTGTAAATTCTAGAGAATTCTCGAAGGCTCGAAAATCCAATATAATCGGGTATAAATAAATGGATCGAGGCCGAAGGACCAAATGTACTCGAGTTTTGGACAATGTACTAGAGACAATGTAGAGAGATAGCGTTGTGTGCATGACTAATAAAAATCTATTGAGAAACTATCGTTGCATTAGCATCTGGGGAAGTAATTTAAACACAATACTCTTATTATGAGAATAATATTTTATTTTTGGGATATGAAAGCAAAGGCAGCAATAGAGTAGACTAGCTATTTAAAAAAAAATGTTTTGAATACAGTCACTGAGGATTACTTATTTAAAATGTACTGAATTCTAGATTTTATGTATACTATCCCTTCCGAAATAATGTTTCCTATAATTTTATAGGCTATGTTTCCTATAAAATCTCAAGTTCAGTACATTTTAAATTAGTAATCCTCGATGACTGCTGCCTTTGCTTTTATACCCCATGCCCGGGATTCGTTTCGTTCACGAAAAAGTCGTCTCTAACTAAACTAGTCAGTAACACATTCAGTACAATAAGCACCAAAACAAAAAATATCAAAGGCTACGGGGAACATTTTTTTTATTCTAGACTTGTAATAATCCTTTTGCTGAAATCATTTTACTGCGTATTTGATACCCGCACTCAATTGAACGATGAACTTTGAGATCAATATGAGCCATTGAGCCAAGTGAACTATATCGTTCGAACGAACGGGTCATTTAGACCCGTTTTTTTGATGATACAGATCTACTAAAACTACTGCTTGAGAAGGATCCTCAATGGATCCTAGCCACGTGGAGAGCGGAGACGCTGATGGTCACCGAACGCCCGGTCCGAGCGCAGCGCTCGGCGCGCCCGATCGACTTCTCCGCGCGGCGCACGCTCGCCCCGGGGAAGACGCGGGATCGGATCCGTTCGCGGCGCTATCCGCGGAGCGATCTTCGGTCCGCAGCTGTCGCGATCGCCGATTGGCCCGCGATAAGGCGCTCGGCCAATGGCGGGCCGGCTCCGGCCGCTTGCCCTCGGCGGTGGCAAAAATTTGCGCGGGATTTCGAAAGATACCGGTGTGTGCTGTACGCGCATGCGCCCGTAATTTGAATACGCTCAGTGCGATGAATGCACGTACACAAACGTATGCCATTGTGGTATTTTGTTTTTTGAAATAAGTAGCAGAAAGCAATCGAGTATCGCCGACTGCCGTTGCTGGGCCCTGCAGGCTAATGAAGATCTTCGCAATTGAAAAAACATTAACGCTTACGAATATACAGAGTAGCAGAGCTAGTTCTCAATATTATACAGCTAGGCTCCTTCCAAAATTATGAGTCGAAAATGTTCAAGCAACAATGTATTAATATCGATAGTTATGTAGGTAAGGTAGATATATCGATCCTGATCGAAAATAGTTTGAGCGTGTAAGACGGATTCTTCGGAAATCAACCTAAACAAAAATTTTATAGCTACAAAGCGCGGGTTCACACTTTCTGACTTAGTTGACCTGGGAGCCTACATGCCTATTATGTCGTGCGGAGAATGTGAACTTCGTTCATCTTGCAATCACTTATTGTAGTATACTTATATTGTATAATGTATTAATGTTTTATTTTAATGTATTATTGTAAATTGTAACTGTATATAGTAAATTAAATTGTAACTGTACTAATCACCTTGTCCTAAATGACTATCCATTAGGGTCATTCTGACCTGTCGATAGTCTTTAAATTAAAAAATAAAAAATAAAAATAAACGCATTCAAAGTTTGCATTTATTTTTTCAATATTTTTAACTTATCTTTTGTAAAACGTTGGATAATTATTAAAATAACTTATATCGAATATTAAAAATTCATTCTCTTTATAGAAACTTGTGCTCTAAAAGTGCATCGAATTGAGAAAAGTGTATTTTATCTGATGGATACTTCTCTGAATGGGTTTAAAATTAATATTTATAATGAATAAATAAACATTTATAAATGTGAGATAAAGTACACAGTAACTACAAAAGATGAGAATTTTGTCAATAGAATATTTTTATTTTATTTTTATTAATATTTATGAAATCAAACAATACACTTAATTACTACAACACAGAAATACTATACATAACAACATAAATAGTCTTACGACATTTTACTATAGATAACTACTTCGATTTATGAACAGTCTTTCTCCTCCCCAACACAAGTCTTTTCAGTTTTATATTGAAGAGTCTTCACATTAATTATTTCTTTCTGTCACATGAATGTCCACTATAAAAGTTAATAGCTGGGTATAGGAATCCTTTCTGTGCTCTATTTGTTCTATGTTATATCGCTTCGTATCTCATTGGAATCTCAAAATCTGTATCTCAAAGATTGTCTCGAGTTAAAAAAAAATTAAAAATGCATCTCCATGGACACAGCATAATATTATTAAGCGTACATACACATGACTGTTAATAAAATCTCTATCGTCATGCGGCATAGGCAGTCGGCCTTTGGCCGTATAACTTGGTATCTTTTACATTTTACAATTGGATTTTCTGCAATGATTGATTAATTTTAAACAAACTTACAATATTGGCAATAACAACGTGTCTATACTGAAAAGTTTGTACGATATGGACCTTTTGAGCCTTTACCTAACGCGTTGGCATTACATAGAACAACTGTAGTTAAAACTATTTTAATACACGGCAAATCTGTACTAGAAAATTAAAACTTGGAAGATTTATAACCCTCTCCTGGGACGGCGATATATCAAAATCAATATCTTCATCAGACACTTAATCCAGAGGGTCAAGCCATCTACGACGTTAGAAAGCCCTTCATCATCGATTACGACTCTCTCGACAGGACTTTGTCTTCAATTACCGTCCCTATCTCGAACAGTCATCGCCAACTCCCGTCATCTACCCTTTCAACAGCGTCTTCTCATACAACACACGACTACTTACATTAAAAATATAAATATATTTGAAAAGAAACTGTGACTCTAAAGCAATTATTGGACTTAATTTTGCGAGACAGTTAACAATATAACATACTTTGTTTACACCACTATTTTGTTGAAAATATCAACGTGTTTCGAGGACAATGGTCCCTTCATTAGGATAAGAAATAAAAATCGAAGTATAGACATTAACAAATTAAAAATAAATATATGGGGGATGAATGGAATATATAGAGGGGGGAGGGAAATACTAATATGATAACAAATTTAAAAGGTCCTGGTTAATTATAATATTTAATTTATTATTAACACATTTTCTTATTTTCAAAATTTTCTAATTCATCCAACTCGTATTTTTTGTACGTAAAATTTTTAAGCCCTTATTAAGGCTGGACATTCACTGCAATTGCATATTTCAGTGTTTTTTTTCGACACAAAAGTTTTTTTTCGAAAATGTGGGTTTTTATTATTAATTTATATTAGAATGTATATGCTAGACTAAAATTTTTTTAGAACGATAACTTAGACAGAACATTTGTTCTAGTATTCAAGTAATAAACTGAACATTATTTTCAATAAATAAGAAATTTTAAATATGCATCCGCAGTGAATATCCATCCTTAATATCAAAAGAATGATCCAATTTCAAAAGCTGATTAGAAAATTCGGAATAATTATTTATTGAATAAGTTATACTTTTTTTAATTGTAAAAAAAAACTGTTAACACTGTCTTTCTGGATGTTTTCTGGATCTTTATGGATACCTTCTCATCAGGGTATTGAGGGTTTTTTGTAATTGCTTATTGTGCAATTTATTAGGTAAGTATCTTATATGTATCTTCGGTCTTATGCTTTTAATGCTGTCATTAAAAACATCGACATGATCGCTCAATTCATCTAAATGTTGCAAACTACACGTTATGGCGTGCCTATTTATTACATCAATTCTTTTACATTTTTAGACATGACCTCGATTACGCAAATATTTTTGGTACGAATGAGCCATAATACCCTAATGAGTTCGGAGAATAAAAAATGTTTCTTACGATTTTGACCCCCAATATCTATCTACCTGTCTTGTAGAGTGATCGTTGACGAATTGAATGGGTAGAAAGATGCCATTGTTTCTGAAGTTTTAAATGATTAAAATTTTTTTTTTAGTTATGTTGATATTACATATTTTTTATATTGTTTATTTTGTACTGTTTATAATACTTCACCTTAAAACACAGAAAAAACATTAACGGTTTCTCTAGAGCAGGACTAGCCTAAGTGAAAAATCACCAGAATTTTTCTTCGTGTAAAGAATTTTTGCGAACAACAATAAAAAAATAAAATGGCACAAATGCTTCAATAAAAGAAGGAGAAAATTGCAGAAACTGTACGGAAAGACACGTCGGAATGGCGATGCAGCTTAACAATTATTGTCTGTAAATACTGCCGACTCGGTGGAGCAATAATCACACGTGCACGTAACGGAGAGAACTCGATAATTCTGGGTTCGATTCCCGGCGCGGACGATTACTTCTGCTTTGGCGGAGGGATACGAGCGAATTAATGAGGTTAGATAATGCTGCGGTAGTGTCCAGAGATTCACAATCGTAAGGGGATAGTGCAAGTAAACGTTTTACAAAAATGTAACTTAATTATTTGCAGAAATAAAGCAAACTAATTAATGACTTCAGGCATGTTAAATGAGTATAACCACAGACCACTAAAATATACAATCATGAACTACCGTAAATTTCTTGTGCAAAATCTGGCACCACGACTGGTGCCAATTAAAAAATGACTATAAACTTGTTAATTTTGGGATATTTGATAAAAGCTAGTTTTAAATGTCCATAAAAAGTGTAATATCTCAGTAAATAACTCACGATTTCTTACAAGAAGATGTTTTTACTTAAGAGACTCGGTTTGGAACAAATAAAAAACGTATTTTATAAAAGAATACGTCTTGTTTACTTGGGGATTTAATTATGCAATAAAAATACTTTAACGCAGTTTAAATGTGTCATACGCGAGAGGAGATATTCTTCCGCTGTGACCCAATCCCCTCATAAGAACAGGTTTAGTTCATCTCTTACATTTTTATACTCAAGTATAACCCATATTTTATTTGTACAGAAATCAATAGTTTTTGGCCTAAATAATATTTCAAATACTACTAAATATTACTTTGGATTCTTACTGCATCCTAAACTATTAGAAAGTTAAATATATTTTTAGCATAATAAAATATCAGAAGATACCAACTATATCACAATATTTATAAGGAATCGCAATATGCCCTAAAGGACGTAATGATCTATAAATATGATAAAATTTTTGACTTGATCCGCTACATTACAGAATATAAGTTTGAAACCAAATGACAGTGTTGTGAGTCATACAATATGTTATTACATAGAAACCTCAATTATAAAGTGAAATGACACTTCTCTGAGACCGCATGTAGGTTCTGTGCAAACACTGACACGTATACTGACACACGCCTCATCTCGCGGTCATGTTGTTTGTCGATTTCTCAGAAATCTGCTGCTTTCTTCTGCTGATTAACATCATCATCTCTGAAACCACACCAAGCTGGCGCCTCATTTATGATTGATGGCTAATGACTGACTACAAGGTGAATACATTAGAAATAATCCACAATCTTCGAGTCCTCACTACTTCCCCTTCATTTCTACATTGGCATATGGCACAATGGGATGATGGAAAATAATCCTAATTTATTAATCAATTAGAGAGACATACATAAAAATCAAATAGACGAAAAAATATTTGGCTGCTACCGGGACTCGAACCCGGATCCCCTATATATCCGGGAAGGTGCGTTTCTAGTTTATTAATTTTGGTTTTATGATTCACAGTACTTTGTTCTGAAATTGCAACTTCACGATGTGTTATTTAATTAATGGAACATGAAAATAATCCTTCTCAAATCTTTGCTTCTGTATTTGAAGAATGGACAATGGACGTGAATGCAGTAACCAGTCAATCACGAAGTATTTTTTCAACAGGAAATTTTAAAAGAACGCATTTAGGTAGACGAATAAAAATTATGACTGGAATCTTAAACATGGGTGGTTTGTACGCAGTTTGTACGTATTTGTTAAAAGTATTCTAAGCTTAGTTATTCAGAATCTTTTAGTTATAGTTTTCTGGAATATTCTGGCGTGTGTATGCGACCTTTTTAGCCGATGTTTCGGATCCCTTTGAAGGGTTTATTGCGTTTTATCCTTCCTGCCTACCGCTATGAGGAAAAGACATAATAATAAGGTCATACCAATAAAAATAAAACACTAAAGCAGTATAAAATCACTATTTATTGAATTATCAACATGTTTGGGGACCAATGGTCTCTTCATCATTAGTTAAATTAAATTTACTACTGTCTATACTTTGAATCGAAATTTGTAATAGTAGTAGTAATAGATGAAGGGTTCATTGGCCCCGAAACATATTGACAATTCAATAAATAGTGCTTTTATAATGTTTAAGTGTTTTCTTTTTACTAAACAAATTAAACTGTCACTTTTATTGATCTCACTGAAAAAAATGGTATGGATTGCGTTTTAAATATTTTTTTAATTTGAAATAATATTAGCAGCGACACAACTGTAATAATTAAAGTGCTAACAGAACGACGCACCAACATAACTGCATAGCAAATATTTACTCGGTACGACGACTTTCGGTTGAAGAAGCTCCTTGAGCCCGTCTGGGAATTTTCAAGTGGTTTCAAAGATGGGGTTATTCATTCGAGGAATTCGTAGAAAACAGACGGAGCCGGTTACTCAACCACTACCGAAATATTTCTCAAATCTGTGTTGTTGTCCAGTTTATGTAACGATGATTTGTAACATTACGCGGACTTATTCAAGGCTATACGAGGATAGTAGCAGGAGTAGTCCTAAAGCACAGTTTTTGATGTAAATATGGGCACGAGATACGATTCAATTAAACATGTAGGTACTCCTTGTCCTAAGATACGAATGTGACATGAACACTCGCGATTTATGCTCAACATGCCCTCAAGAGCTTCCAAATAAGACAAATTAAGGAATTACACCATCCGGGAAGATATAATGTAGGTAGAAATTGGGTAATTTTTACAAAGAGATGGAGATTTAGGATTTTTTCCGAATTGCTCCCAATTATACGAAAAACGGTTTTTTCTACATCGGATACGCTGCATTGTAGATCGTTCATTTCTTAATAATAACGCGTTTTTTAATAATGGCATATAATCGAAATCTCTCAAACACTCCATAACATTCTGGAACACTCTGGAAACGACTGGGATAATCTCGAAAACACTGGGAAAATAGAGGAATAATAATATCCAGCGGCGATTCAGTGAGCGTCCGGCGATAATAAATTAAGAGGAGTACCTAACTAGCGTTCGTAAATAATTGCAACAACTAACGTGCGTATTGACGCGAATACTCTGCGAATCTGTGTGGGAATAATTAATCACGCGATAATACAATAAGATAATACGACGAGTGATAAATTGAGAAATAGTGTGAATTAAAGAAAAGTGCTTAATTTGAATTCTTGTCAATGAATTTTTGATTAATTAATAAAAACTTTTTATTGTTTTAGTATTTAATTTGCCCCCGCAGTCGCGATTCGTTACAATGCATATATTAATTTTATGAGCCCCTTATATTCGCTTCTATTTTTAATGTACATAAATGTATAAATGTATATACGTTGCCAATCTGCACGTAGGTCAATGATTGCCACCCTTTTAAGTAGTTTCGGCCAGGATATATATCCTCGCTTATTGCTTCATCCCTTTTGACCACGAAGGGGCGTTTACCCCCTTTAATCAAAGGGATACATTGAAAAATTGCGTAAAAATTTATGTTCAAGGCGCAGTAAAAAGGTGAAAAAACTCACAAATTTGCTTGATGTGACAGCCAATGATCCGAAGCTACCATGTTGTGCGATGGGTTATTTGACGTACCTGAAACAAAAACGGGATTATTACGTTTTGCAAAAAATAAAGACAATATTAATTGAGAACCACAATATGATGAATGACGTTATCACTCTTGCAAATTCAGCTATTCGGAATGCAAACACTGAAGGGGAATAACAGCGAGTGTAAACATTTTAAATAAATTTCTTTCGAAATCACAGAAGTATCGTGAATACATTATTTTATTATATTTTTTTATTAAATATAAAAGTGTACAAAAGGCACTATAAAAGATAAGTTATATTTCATAATAGAGGCATGAGAAGATATAATAGGTAGGTACTAAACACTTCGGTAGTTAGCCATGTGGGAGAGTTACTGAACAGCTATCACCGAAATCATTGACGAATATACCACCAAGAAATGGTATTTAAACCGGTTACACAATAACCGTTAATATATTGTACCGGATTGTATCGATGACCGTATTCTGAAATAAGCAATATTGCTTCTTTTGTATCTTGACAGTTATTGTACAATATAACATTGTAATGCTGCCAGTTTTGAAGTTTTAAGTTTGATAGGTTTTAAATTAATAAATTCAATCAATTAGTAAGCTCATTATTCACAATTGTGAATAACTTTCCATTTGTTTACGTTTAAGAGCCTTTCCACTTTTACGTTTAAGTTTAAGTTAACTTTCCACTTGTTTACGTTTATGAGCCTTCTGATTGATTGAATTCATTCATTTCAAACATTTAATACTTAAAACACCAAAATTTGCGGCATTAATATGGTGTACAATAACTGTCAAGATACAAAAATAGCAATATTGCTTAATTCAGTTACCGCCGATTATCGATGATTGATTTGTCACAATTCAACGGGCAAGCATCGGTACTAGACAACAGTTAAATCTCAATTTCCAATAATCGATATATGAAATATAAATCTCAAATAACAACACCTTGTGTAACCGATTAAAATAACAGTTTGAAGGTGAAGGAATTTGAGAAGGCCAAATAGTAAGATGGAGTGATAACGTTTTTAGTGTTACAGTTTAATGGAGAGAATAATATGAATCAAAAGAAGAATAATTTTGAGATTAAGTGATTTAGTCTCGTAGCTAATAGCAAAAAAATAAAGGGGTAGTATTCTTCATTAAATTGTGAACAGAAAAAATTGTTTATACATATAAGCGACAATAAAGTTTGCATACCTTTCCCTTAGATTTGTGAAACATTATAAAATTTTCATCGAGAAATTTTTTATCGAATATACAATATTCCTTCGCTTTGATACAAGTCAAATAAAAAGATCAAAACGCTATAAAAATAACTGCTTCAAGTTTCTGTCGCACTACAGATGGCAGATTGGAATCCACGCACTCCAGACAAACGTGGTGATATTGCCTCTATAACTTGTTATTATACAACACAATTTTTAATTGTATCTATTGATTAATGTACTTTTTCGATTGTTTGTTTTATTTTTATTAAATAAAAAGCATGGGACTATGTGAATGGCATTTTTGTGTTAAACAATGCATTATTAAATATCTATGGTTAGAGAAGAAAAAAATGCCAACCTGGCGGCGAAGGAGTTGATATGAGACCTTTTGCCCATAAAACGATCCTGGATAAGCGAAGGGTCGTCTTTCACTTTTTGTGTTGATTAACGACACTCTTAAATTTCTTAGACACATTACTAATTTCTTGATTTCTTAATTATTTATTCAAAAAAGTGTAGGTATGTTATCTTCTTCATTTATACATTAGCTATGTCCTCTAACGCTATTAGGACTATCCATCAAGGTCATTAATGTCCTATTAATGGCCTTTATAAAATAAAGCAGTAAGTGATATAATTAATAATAATGTACTTTGTTTTCACCAGCTATTTATTATTTTTTTAGTTTTATTTTTTTAACAAACAGACCATCAACAGGTCTTTACTACCTTAGAGATGGTCCTATTTTGAATATAATATAATTAAGCAATACACTTTTTACGATAAATTAATAATAAATAATGAATAATGAATAAATAATAAATAATGATAAAATAACATGTAAGTAATGTTCAGACTATGTAATGCAAATCAATATATTATTATATAATATTAGGAATGAGTTCATGATTAACTAGTTTTTACACAATACCTAATAAACTTTTTATGATAAATAAAAAATAAATCATGCCTTAATGATAGAATGAATTGTAATTAATATTCAGGAAAAAAAAGAGATATCGGAAATCAATAAATACAATATTATTAATATTTAAAGCTTTAACTTTGTGGTTAGACATTGTAACAGAATGTTAGTTAACTTAGTAAAAACCACTACCAGATTTAAGATCTACCGGTATCGAGAAGATGAATAAATTCTTGATTAGCAAGTTTTTACATAATACGCAAGACACTTTTAATAAATAAATAATACATTAATAATAAAAATTTCTTAATGATAGATAAATTGTAAATGATTTTCGGTATAATTTAACGGATATCGCAAATGAATAAATACAATTTAGGAACAATTTCTATATTTCGATATTTACTTGATATTGAAAATATCAGTACGTGATAGTTTAGCAGTATTAGTAATGCAATTCCTTTTAATAGAAATAAAGTTCGACTAAAGTTGTTCGTTAAAGTTCAAATAAAGTTGACAATATCCTGCAGCCCATCAAAGCGTACATATTGCACTAAGTCCCGTATTCAATATTGCACAATTATTAACGCTTATATAACTTTGAAAAAAAAACGCAAAGAGTGTCCCGCGTCCCAGGAAGTCTGGGCCGGTGACAGATGCAGACGACAGCCTCAAAGACACCCCCATTCCCGCATGCAGATAATTAATACAAGGGGGTGGTAATGGATGCAACACGCTGCGCCGCGAAGGGCACAAGCTGTGAAATTATTAAAACGTCGTTAAGTATCAGGATTTGCTGTTTCGTGAAGAGGGGAGGGACCTCGCAACCAAATAGAATATTACGGAAATATGCACATTTATAATATTTTGTTCAAACCCAACAGGGCCTAATGAAAAGCCTCGCTGCGTAGGAGAACAGGTAACATAAAATACAACACGGGCATATCACTCAAAAGAATTCCATAATTAAGGGGTTACACCAACATGACAACTTAAAAAAAAACTAGTGGAAGTGGAAGTCTAGTGAAACATTCATTTTTAGCAAATATTTTCGATAATGGATTAGTTTACGATTATAATCGTAAACTAATTATAAATAAATATTTATGTAAAGTTAGTAAATTACATCCATGCCCTGGAGGCTTTCGTCAAGATTGAGAAAATCCGGAACCTTGAGAAAAGTCGATGTGAATACGAATAAACCACTTTAATTGGAAATAGTTAAAACTCCTTTTTTGTATCAGAATTCTCTAGAATTTTTCTTTTTTCTATTACATTCTCTTATCCTCTACATTTAGAAAAAAAACGTACAAAGTCTATGTTAACACCCAATATGAACGAAGATTTTTTTTAAATATTGTCACGTGGCATGGCTAGGAGGAGGACAAATGAAAACACTAGAAATTCATTAGTGATTTATTGATTAACGATTAATAATTATTAATTATATGTCCAAAGTCTCTTAACACGAATTAAAATTGACGCTAATCTTCAACCTACACTATTTCGAAATATATGTATATCACTTCGTACATAAACTCTTTATTATCGCTGAATAACGCTATATCACTCGTATTGATCGCACTGGTTTATTTGGCCTCTCAGGTACTCCATTATTTCGCTTTATCTATAGCTTCGATTATCTCACGAGTGGCCATCCTGGCCGTCGCCACGCGGCGTAGTCCCGGCATATATATTCAAATGCTGGTATTTTCGAATTTTCTAGATTATTCTAGTGTTTGGGAGAAGTTTCTCGTCGCTCCTAGGCTATAATTGTAGACCATTCTAGATCCTTCGTATAAATAGTGTTGTGGCATATTACAGGGGATTCGCACAGTGCGCTATTCCTTCTGCTTACCATTCCATGACAATATTTAATTTTAATAATTAGTGTAATAGATCTGAGCGACGTATGTCGCGAAGCACGAAAGAGACGGAGCATGAAAGAGAGATCAAATGCTTTATAACGTCGCGCGCATGTCGTCTCTAGGCCTTTTCTACCATTATATCGAGAAAGACCGCTGTTTTTCATTGTAACCGCTGTATAACGTATTGTTGCCACCAATAAACCAAGAGTAACCGACAACCTCTTTTATTGGAGAATCCCGAAGTCACGACAAGATAGTAAGAACATCACAATTAGCTACAACGACCGTTTACGACATTGTCCTAAATTCGAAAACATTATTATATCATGATAAATATAATTTAAAATTCTAAAAATCTATACCCTTCCACGCTAGAGTCGCACTTGAAGATTAATTCATACGTCTATTGTGTTTAACCCCTGACTTGGCAATAGCGCGAAGAGGGCGTCTGTATGGGGGAGGAGCGTAGCTTTATTATACCGTTTGTGAGTGATTTTTAAAAGCATTAGAAAGAGAACTGAAAAGATTACGTCATATTTTACAATCGAATGTCGCCCTAGTATTAAATTCTGAGGCACAGAATTGGCAGAATGCTTTTAGAAGATTGTAACACATCAAATATTTTTATTACCTCTCTAAAAAAACTAACCTTGCTCTTAGCTGGGTATTGCCAATAGGTTATGCTTCAATTTTTTTTCTTTCTAATATTAGGTCCTTACATATGAAATTGACGTTTTACCGTACTGGCAAATTTGATCTCAAATATCTTCTCTTTGGTTAGGAATTCCAAATCCAAATTTATACAGCTATTTACTCATGTATTTGTGTTTTGAAAATTATAATTCATTTGTTTTTTCCTCAATTGCTTTTTTCTTTGCGTCACTCAGTTTACAAAATGAAAAACTTGAAATATCGCGTTATTTACGAGTACGAGTTCCACCGTGGCACCAGTGCTGCAGAAACGGCTCGAAGGATTAATGATGTGTATGGCGACGGTGCCGCAAAAGAAAACACAGTGCGGTTTTGGTTCCAACGTTTTCGTTCTGGAAATTTCGACCTGCAGAACAAGCCCCGTGGACGGCCGGAGACCAAAGTTGATAATGAAGAATTGAAGGCTATTGTGGAAGCGGATCCATCGCAATCCACATCCGAGTTAGCTGCAGGCTGCGGTGTTAGTGATTAAACTGTTTTAATCCACTTGAAGCAAATTGGTAAGGTGAAAAAGCTTGAAAGGTGGGTACCTCACGAATTGAGTGACGCAAATCAACAAACGCGCGTTGACTGCTGCGTTGCATTACTCAACCGGCACAATAATGAAGGGATTTTAAATCGAATCATTACCTGTGATGAAAAGTGGATCCTGTACGATAATCGGAAGCGCTCATCGCAATGGCTGAACCCTGCCGAACCAGCCAAACCATGCCCCAAGCGAAAATTGACTCCAAAAAAGTTACTTGTGAGCGTTTGGTGGACTAGTGCTGGTGTCGTTCACTACAGTTTTCTTAAATCTGGCCAGACGATTACGGCAGATGTCTATTGTCAGCAACTGCGAACCATGATGGAAAAGCTAGCTGCTAAACAACAGAGGCTGGTTAATCGCTCTAGGCCACTGCTGCTTCATGATAACGCTAGACCACACACTGCACAACAGACGGCTACCAAATTAGAGGAGCTTCAATTGGAATGTCTAAGACATCCACCGTACTCTCCGGACCTTGCCCCAACAGATTACCATTTTTTTCGAAATTTGGATAACTTCTTGCAAAGGAAAAAATTCAACTCCGATGGGGCAGTCCAAACCGCCTTCAAAGATTTTATTGATTCCCGTCCGAATGGTTTTTTTAGTAAAGGGATCGATGAACTACCTATGAGATGGCAAAAGTGCATAGATAGCAATGGTACATACTTTGATTAAATAAATATATTATAATAAAAAAAATCGACTTTATGTTCCTCCCATACTAAACGTGAATTTCATATGTAAGGACCTAATATATACAAAGTCTTCGAAGATTTCTCTGTAAAAAAATTGTCATTGGCTTTCTACGCACTACCTACTGGATGAAGAATCCAAATGTAGAGTCAAACAAAATTATAAGTATGCTAGCTATTATAACCGATCAAAAATTATTGTGATCGAATTTGAGCTTTAGATTAATTAATTATTTTTACGTCGCTGAGGTAAACAAATCTATTTTAATTTTGCTTTTTTTCATACAATGTATTTTATACGGTTCATAACTCAAATTATAAATTTTTAGACGGTTCATAACTCAAATTTTTCTTATTCTACTTAATTTGCTTCAGTTTTTCACAAAATGCCAAACAAATAAAATTATGGCGAAATCGTAGTAAGTTTGTGTTAGCGTGCAAACAACGCCATCTTCAGATTGTTGACGTTATTCATAACGTCAACAATCGCCAACGCCATCGACACATCTGCTCCGGGTTGAGACTGAGAACAGTGCCTTATCGCTAGCATATTGTTAACGTTAGTGACGGACATGGTTACATAGATAATTATGTTTTTAATTATTTAATTATATTGATATTACTTAATATTAAAAAAATATTTTTTAATGAAATGTTTATACTAAATTCATGTAAATTCGTATAAATAAAATTTGCTGACAGGAACTGATACGAGAATAACAGCTCTTACAACAGTTCCGAGAAATGGTGGGTAAGAATATTGCTTTAAAAACTTCAATCAAAAATATAGATATATCACCAACGGCGACATCTGTGCTGATTCATGGGAATGACAAAATTTTCAACCACATGTGGCGGTAGTAAAAATACAACACACATATGGAACCAAGTGCGCATATAAAACATTATACCTACAACTTCCAAAAACTAAATAGATGTGGTAGTCTGTCATGGGTGGAATTGGTGAACATTACATTGTGTAAATTGATCACTTAAGCCAGTCATACGATAGGTCGTAAGCCCTATGGACACCCAAAAAATACTTCCATACCTACTTTCCCATATAAAAAATAGCTTCGTTTGTATGAGACACCTATTATATATATTCATTAATGATGTCCATCTGACGACTTCATCAATCCAGTTGATTTTAATATTTTGTCTCTTTCTCTCTTCCTGTCACTAGATCCCCTTTGGGTATCACTGAATTTTTTTCAACGATTATTCGTCCTCCGAGCGATGTAAGCTGGCCACTATTATTTAATTTTCTTGTCGTTTTCCATTACATCGTGTACTCTGGTCTCTCCTCTTATCCACATCAATCTTTTCCAGTCTGTTCATAACTTACGTTCCCTTTGCCTTACTATGTTTTTATTAAAGCTCTATGTTTCGCAGCCTTTATTTATGGCATAGGCATATTAAAATCAGTAAACACGCAATATTATGTAATAAATTAGTTAATGTGTATAATAATTAACCTTTGAGCGGGCGCGCTGCATATTTTACCACGAGTAGGCGCGTGTACACCAAGTAATACGTGATCTACTATATGATTGTACATATATTGATCTATTGTATATTATTTATAGCTACTAAATATACTGAAAAATGTTATTACATAATAATTACAACTTAATTTGACGTATCTAATAGAATACTTATTTGCAAAAATCGCAAATCCATATCGCAATACGTGTAAGTAAAAGTAAAATAAAATATCGACGGTAAGGATATTTTTTTGTGAAATCTAGAAATAAGATATAACTGGCTGTAATAATCTATACTAATATATAAAGAAGTAAAGTTAGTAAGTTTGAATTTAGGAGCTAATCTCCGAAACTACTAATCCGATTTCAGAAATTCTTTCACCAATATTTAGAGTGGACTTTCAGGGTGGACACAGACCATACAATATCCCGTTAAAATAAAAAGGCTTTTCATGGTGACCTATTTTACAACTAAAGTCGACGAAAAAATGATCGAGCTATGCGTTTTTTTACGAACGCTGCCTTAACGGTAAGAGACACTTAAATACTTTCAATAAATATTCAAGTTATAGAACTCAAAAATCTCTGTAAAAAAAGTCCGCGACGACATATATCTATATTTTAAGGTTACTATACAAATTGATAAAATATGACTAAAAGTTACTAAACATCTCCGAGTGCGAAGCCGCGCGGGCACAGCTAGTTTATCATATTATAATAAACACTAAAATAGTTTAAAGAATAATTATTAAATAGTGGCCAGTCGCCAAAGGCTTCAAATCATAGAATAACTTTAATAGGATTTTTTTAATAGGATAAATTTATAAATTGTTACAAGAATAGAATTGTGTTTTGACGTTGTTGATATTCTCAGAAATTTTAAAGATATACATACAAAATCAGAACTAAGCAAATATTGTGGAATTGTGACATGAAGACACTGAGGATGATGCAAGGCAAGATGCTGAGGGATCACGTGAGGAACACCAGAATAAGAGAGCGATGGAGTAGATAGCGAAGGAGGGACTGGTATGGTCATGTCCAGAGTATGGACAGCACCGGACCCCCTTATATCGCACTACATAATCAGCCTCATGGAACCCGCCCTCGCGGAAGACCTTCCAAAAGATGTAAAGATAGCTGGAAATCCACCTCACAGGAGGTGCTATCCTCTGAAGAATACACCAAATAGGTCTATTAAAAGGAAGAAGACATACACATTCAAATATACCTTAAAATTAATGAAGGTGTGCACTGTGCAGGGTTAATACATATAACAGTTGCTGTCCTGTCCACTGTATACGATATGATATATAGGCAGTCACCCCAAAAATATTCAAAAAAATAAATCCTTTCGGAAAGCTAGCATAAGCTCTCGAAAAAATAATTGACATTTCAAATCCCGGGGGGCGTAGCCGAGACCGAGTGGTATCAATCCGCCACCGCACTTTATATGGAATTAATTGAAACACTATAAAACTACTTTGCTGTTCGAAACCACTTTGCCAAATCCACGGGGTTGGTTTCGGCACCCCCAAATTGGATATTGAATTATTCATGAAAAGGTACAGCGATGCATGTTTAAAATGCACCCCCGCTTTTCGATCTGCCTCCGTAGGCTGTGCAAATTTTGGCCAAATCGAATAATTTATCGTGTTTGGTGTTTGAGACAATTGATTTACAATGGAAAATGCATGATCTTGGAGGCCTAGAGCACCCTCTGAAGGCACTAGTTAACTATGCACTATTAGTATTCAAATATTGCTTAATCATTCTTGGTACCAGGAGCACAATTGCTTGAAGAGAAGGAACGTCAAACGAGGTGAAACTTCTGCATCACCGATAGAGCTTTCGATTCGTAAAATCTACCCGATATTTGGGAACTTACTTCGAGCGATATTTACTCTTTCCCAAAGCTTATACAGTGCTTCTGAGTTGAAAACTTTTAATAAGTGGTGACGAACTGCGGCATTTAGTCAACAATTCCATTGGTCAAATAGACTGACTTTACATTCGTGTTGTGTTTTTGCAATATTCATCTTGATTTAGTGTGAGGAATAATGTAGGTATAGGTGGCAATGGCGTGATAATTATATTGAACTGGCTGCAACCCGTCAAAAATTACGGAACTTTGGTTCGCGTCTTTGCTAAGCCCTAGTTTATATTTATAGCATCTTTTTGATGCTCCACGAAGAGGCGGCCGTAGCAAGATGCGTTGAACGACCGGTTCGAATTTGGTGTCTTCCGGACGTTTAATTTTGTTTTTTAGCCTTAGCCTTTAATAGCTTAGAATTGGACGTCAGGGGAGAATAGCGCATCACTCTATTATCTATCTCGCCTCCCCACGTGGACAAATGAAATTACAGTCAATATGTTGGATTGTTGATTACTTAATATTCTTCATAAAACATATTTTGAATTAAAACATGAAGTAGTTAAAACTATATAAGTTTTAAAAAATCGCGAGGCGATTCTAGTATTAGATAGCTTTTGTATACCTCGGTGTGTGGAAGGTTAATATGATTGAAAATATTTTTCAAATCACCACCGTTTTTCCATACACCTATTTTCATTTGGTGTTATTTATTTTACTATGTACTGTTCTTATTCTAATTCAGAAAGTAAATGGAATAGAAAGCCGAAAACACTGTCATACGAAAATTGCAAATAGAAAATTGGTTCGCATTGACATGATACAAAAACACCCTGTGCATTTCATCACACCGTAAATGCGTATGACTTGACGTACAGGAATACTGGATAGGGTTTACGAATTTTCATAAACCTCCATTCCTTATTTTTTAGCGCGTGCGTAAATAATTTTATAGTTAGTAAAAGATTATATTTGCATACAAAATTTATATGAAATACTCTAAATAGATAAATTTAAAATTAATATGAGTGTATATTATTCATTGTAAGACGTCTCTTTAAACATACGTATTAAAAAATCAGATTTATTATTTATACATTTTACTTACGCATTTTTTTGTTATTAGTATTACCTGTTATCTGCCAAAATACCCCGAAATCAAATGTCATAATATCCAAACCTTCTACCTTCTATAGTGTACATGTAGAGAAAATATTTCAGGTTTGATACTATAATATTTCAGGTTTGATACTATAAAGTTTGGCGGTCGCTGGCTCTAAGTGTATATCGTTTCATATAAATGGCTGAAATCAGTTGCCCATGGAATCAAATGCGTTTAATTTTCAAATTCACTTATCGTCCTTGTGACGATTGTTGAAGGGAAGGAATGAGGGTTGTTGCGAGGGAACGTTTAATTTATACTGTTAAAATTTGTAAATATAAAATTGGGTTAATCGTCCGACATTAGCGAAATGATTTAGTGGCAGAGCGCTCACAAACAAAATCTCATTATTTTCAGCGGGAAAATAAACAGCCAGTATTTTACTTTTACCGTTTTGCTAATAATTTATTTTCATTAACCCATCGATTCCCGCTAAAACACGTCTAAAGGCGGTAATGACCGGCGGACGACCATTCCAAGCGCGCGGTAATATATTTCGGTTATAAACTCATCAGGGCGACACATTTATAGCGATTGGAATTTACTTTTATTGCCCGGCTCGGGGAGCGGGCCCAGGCTGCGGACCGACCGTGTGACGTGACGTCACAGCTGTCAATTAATTCATTATCGGCCGCTTCTTATCTATGACGTAGGCAGCGTGGTGTTTGTAAGATACGCTTATAAGAAGAAATTTTTACTCTTGATTTATTAGAGGCTAGTGTAATTAATTATCAGGTCAAATTAACTGCTCGGTATACTGTAATAATAGGAAGTGCATGCGACCACCCCAATCAAATTTGATTTCACACACCAATTATTCAATTTTAATCTCCTCACACATCGGTAGGTACTCGCGCCAAATATATTTCGCTAGTTTATTCACGATTGGTCACACTGGTTTATCCCTGAAGGTTCGCTCTCATTAAACGTCAAAACAAACAAAGAATGAATTGCGTAACGCGGTGCTCCTTATATTTTACCTGACTCGTGTTCGCCTACATGCTTCCGATATTCAAGAACATCCTAGTAATTTCCAATTTTAATTTGAAAGGTGAAGAGTGCTACAAAGTCATCGATTACGTGTAATTATTTCCGATAACAAGATATAAACAATATGTTTATTTCTTGTTATTACACATTTGTTGGTTTCCTCAAATTATGTTAGTATTTAAACGCTCCCCTTTAGCGTTGGCATGCCATAAAGTCCCAAAGTTCGACTGAGCACGACAAATTTTCCATAAACCTGTGGCGATCGTAGCTGATATAATTGAAAGAAATCATACATTAAACAACATTCGTTTGATTTAAAAACTGTGCTACATTCGTAGATTTTTGAACACGCCGCGAACCCATATTGAAGACGTATTCACGTGAAAGCATATCTTAGTTTTTACTGGAGTAGCAACCATCGATTCATTTATTTATGACGTCATCTTCAGGTAAGTATAAAAGTGGTACATGGACTCCACACACACGTGCCTGCCTCCCTGTTCGACTGCATTTAAGGATACCAAACTCTCGTTATTTTTTTCACTAAGGAAACATCCCCCATTCCCCGCTCCAGGCTTGAAGCCTCCCCATCCCTAATTGGATGCTAGTCACGGTTCGTTTAGTATCATCCCCGAGGAAGGTGGTGGAACCGTAGGTGGTTTCGGGCTGTGTGATCTCATTTTATAAAACAAAAACCAAAAAGCCTCCAGACTAATCTATGTTAACCAGATTCAACTGCATTTGAATTCACTGAATCTATTTTGACATTTTTAATTTGAATTTAAGAAATATAAACGATATTGCTATGTACATTACTAGCAATTTTAAATGGAAATAATGTCCTAAAGACTCTTGTGTGTTTTCAGTAACTTTTTGAAAAATTTTGAATGGAAGTTATATCAAAATTATGATAATAGCTCTGATAATGGCAGAAAATTTACTGTTGTAATCATGAGACTAAAAATGAAAATATCGTAATCTCGTCTTGCTGTATCAACAATCTGTCAATTGAATCAAATCAAATAAGTCTGTTTGTACCATTATCAATAATGTTAAGTTTTCTTCGGATTACAAGATTAATTTTAACAATATATATACTAGAAACTGTCAGGCAGATACATGGAGTTTTAGCGATTGGTGTAAAAATATCGTAAAAATAAACACTTATTTGACTAAATATCCTTTTTATGAGTAGAACGCGACTAGAAACGTCAAATAACTATTGTTT
Organism: Agrypnia vestita; assembly: GCA_016648135.1. Taxonomy (NCBI): domain Eukaryota; kingdom Metazoa; phylum Arthropoda; class Insecta; order Trichoptera; family Phryganeidae; genus Agrypnia; species Agrypnia vestita. The sequence continues at coordinate 988,135 of JADDOH010000024.1, forward strand.
ACGCTTTTATTTCATTATTTTCTCTGTACGAAATATTACAATTCATTATAACTCTCAAAATATCAAACAAAACACGTTGGAAATAATTAAAACACTGAAAGTATCCGAGCACAAGCTAATCGGTAAGTTGTTGATATTTCGATTATTAAATTTGGAAACAAACAAACATACATTGATGCTAAATAAAAGCGAGTTAAAAGGGTCACTAAGATGGTTTGGACTTGTGGAACGTATGAGCTTGTAGAGGATGGCTAAAAATATATATGAGGCGAGTGTTAAGGACATAGATGGGCATTGGCTAGATCTAGCATGATCAGATAAACCAGATATTGAAGATAAGTCGTTTTTAAATCCCCAACAACTGAAAATCATACATGAGAAGATAAAAGGCAGAGTGTGATGCCAAGACAGAAGTGTGGCATTCCTCATTCCTGCCAAACTCTACGGAGAAATGACATGACAGTAAGTTAATTTAGTTAGCTTTCCACAAAAAATTAACGGTTATACAAAATCTAAATAATTTTACTTTTATATGAATATCGTGTCTGAGATACCTTTTTCTTCCTGTAGCAATACTTATGATATTAATGTTAGGGGTGGAGATAAGCATCATCTGACCTTACCAATTTTTAACAATTTCAAAAATTGCCAAGAAGTTCAAGTTCAACAACCGGCGAGCTTGCATGCGAAGATGTATGAATGTGGATGAGGCGAGAGTTGTATGTCAGAACAGAAGAGTGTGGCGCTCTGTCCTCTCTGCCTACCCCCACGGGGAAACGGCGTGATAATAAGTAAGTAAGTAAGTAAGCCAAGAAGTTCCACAAAATGTCACGTATCAAATAATGAGACAATGGTACATTGATGATACATTGATAGCATGGCATCTCCAATAACGCGATGCACAAATTCTCACTGGCAAGAATAAATAAGGATGAATAAATAGTATTGGACTTGGTATTCACTGACATATAAACACTGAAAATGAAAAGTTTTGCGAACAAGTTGAAATGAAACGTGTTGGAATAGAATCATCATTATTTTGGAGTCATAAAAAGTGAAAACACTACCTTCACAAGTAGATCTATACTTCCTTGTTATCATCGCATAATGCGAACTTTAAACTCACCGTTAAAAATAACGACAGTAAGTTAACTCCTCCTTGGATCGTTCGCGACTCTTGAACCTTTTCAAATATTTATCTACTTAATTAAACATCTTTTAGAAAGAATTCTCTTATCATCCCTTATACATTATTTAATTTAACAACTTAATTAATATTTCACCATACAAAATGACATGTATATTTTATTATGATTTAAATTAATACTTTAATGCCAAAGCATTTTAACTAACTAACTAACCATCACGCCGTTTCTCCGCAGGGGTAGGCAGAGAGGATTGAACGCCACACTCTTCTATCCTGGCACACCACTTTTGCTTCGGTCACATTCATACATCTTCTCATACAAGGTCTACGGTTGCTGTGGCTTTTAACAGGGCCATCCTCAAACACTTGTTATATCTGATCATGCCAGGTCTTTCGCGGACGCCCTCTATTTCTGTTGCCTTCAACACTCGCCTCATATATTTTCTTAACCATACTTTCCTCGTTCATACGTCCACATGACCAAACTATCTCAGCACTCCTTTCTTTATTCTATCTACCAAACTACAGCCAGCATTGCATTCACGTCTAATTTGTTCATTCTTTACTCTATCGACCAAAGATTTTCCACACAAGCGTCTTAGTGACCGCATTTTTACTGCATTCAGTCTACTTTCATTCCTCTTTTGCCAATTCCAGGCTTCACTTCCATACATTAGGGTTGGCACTAGAACGCCATTATGTACCGCTAGTCTTGCTTCCTTTGACAGATTCTTATTGGTCATAATTGCATTTAGAGCACCATTAACTAATATTATGTTATATGATAAGAAATGTTAGGCATCACTAAAGCAATTTGTTTACGCAAAAGTTTGATGATAAATACCTATATATTATGATTAAAATAAAAATTTATACTAAAACACAGTTTTAATTATGAAACATCATTATCGAATCTGCATCAAGAGTGCACGTAATTTTAACTTATAAGTATATGAATAATTCCACCACAAATTCTTTTTGCGTTTATTAAAAAAATTATAAAATTATCGCTTTATTATACACTAACGGGGGTACATGAGTTTAGAAAATGAAAGGTATGTTTCTTTTGCGCAGATCCTAAAGCAAAACTTTGTACAGACATAGAGAGGGGTAACTATATTTATGTCAAGGTTCGAGAGCACAACTGATAAAAGCTTGAAATACACGGCATTCAATATAATACATATTAATATAGTGGATCAGCCTGAAAGGGAAGTTACTCAGAGTTATTGTGAATTTTTAAGATCGGTCAAAAAAAGTAGGAATGAAAGACATTAATTTAATATTAAAGACTAAGATATAAGTGATTAAAATTTAAACCTTACATTATTTAATCGAAATATGAGAAATTAATTTCAGATTTGAGAAAAGAAAAGAGTAGCTTGTTGGTCTTGTGGTTAGGACACTCGCCTCGTGATCCAATGGTCGCGGGTTCGAATCTCAGCCCATACTAGCAAGTTAGTCCTATTTTCATAGCACAAGCGTTTAGCTTAGTTTGAAAATAGTAAGAATATTGATGTGACACGTATTCCGTGTTCGCATCTCTATTTATTTTAAAATTAAAAGAAAAAAAAAAAAAAAGAAATAAATCATAATACACATATTTAATTTTACATCCAACTTCAGACGTTTCTGGATTATAAATTTCCATATTCATGACTCGGGGTTGAGTTTCGTCTTGTGGTTCGGCTCGTTTACTTTTGGGAGTTTTGTCGAAGGTACACCCCCGGCAGACGGTGGACGATTGGACTCCGGTAACCATGGAAACTCCCTTCAAAGCCAGGGGTGGAGGCAGTTAAGGTAGGCACTTCAAAATAGACAAGTGCATTTGTCTACCGGGGTCTGTCTTTTTCCAAATTTACCTCTCGAAAAAGGTGGAAATTTTTGGTCATTTTTTTAAACAGCGACAGAAAACAGTGAAATATTATAGTCAAGTGTGTTTATGCAGCTATATTTTTTCATTTTATATTGTGTTCAACGATATTCACATTAGGCTTAGCTGAAAATTAGTAAATATAAAAGAAAAAAATATTTCGGCCCTCTAGTTTTTTTTTTGACTTATTCATTGTAATTTTCACTTCTCTAAAGTATGGAAATCATGGATCGTGTAACGAAGCTAAAATGGCAATGGGTAGAGCATGTTGCAAGGCAGGATGCCACAAGATGGACTCTCAGGGTTGGAGTTGTTGCCACAAGTTGGACTCCCAAGTGGAGAATAAGAATATAGAAGAAGCGTTGGAAGACCTCAAAAGCGACGAACCGACGATATAGCCACTGTGGGGGGAAGAAATGGCTACATCAAGCAAACAACGCGGAAGGATGGAAGGGTATGGAAAATGCCTATGTACAGCAGTAAAGAGATGAAAGCTGAAGAGGAAAGAAAGAAGACGATTGTAAATGAATTTATTACTCACTTTATATTAACTCGTGGCATCTGCGTATCGAGCTGAAACTTTGCAAGCAGACTCGTGGCGACGATCAAGAAGATCTATGAAATATCGATTGATCGTTAATAAATAATAATAATTATTGTATAATTTGGGATTTTTCAAATTTTTAATAGTTTTTTCAAATTGGAATCATTACAAAAGTTTGATGACTAGCAACGGCGGCCCGATAACGTCGCGGAATATTTTCTAAATTTGAATTACTCCGTCGGTATACATAATAGGTACTTCACTACACAAAGCATTATCAAAGCTCAAAACATCTGACATTTTAGAAATATACTAAATTACTGTAAGTTTAGTGTTATGTTATATGTTTCAAGTCGTCTTTAATTGTTATTATATTTTACAAAGAAAGGGAGTATAATAAAAACTTGGTTTTTATGGGTTACTTTTTTTTATTGTTTCTTTTATAAAAACATGGGCATATCTAAATGTTATGCATAACTTACTTCTGTTTTACTACAGTAGTCCAGTAGGCATGACACTGGCTTCTCATACCGGGGGCTCCGGATTCGACTCCCGGTGAGTTCACAATATATCTGTGCGATTTACTCAAGTCAGGAGTATTTTTGTGACTTTGCCCCGTGGCATTTTATAATCTAACAAAAAACTTGCTACTTTACTACCGAGATTTCTAGATTTTATCTGTTGGTTCATTAGGAAAACTAACTAACTAATCTACCATAATCTATTTTCTGCGAGGATAGGCACAAAATAATTAAGATATATTAAAAAAATATTAACTCGACATTTTAATAAATCATGTGTCTAAGTAAATTTTGCATGTCACGTTTTCTCATCATTTAAAGATTTGACAGTCTGAAAACTATTATAATAGTTATATTTATACATATCTAACAAAAAAAGTTATATAATGCAAGTGTTGACGGCGCAAGAAAGAGAAGGCGACCGCGGAAGACGTGGTTAAGACAGATTAACCAGATACTGGAAGATGGTCCCGTTAGAAGCCTCAACAACCGTCGAGCTTGCATGCGAAGATGTATGAATATGGATGAAGTGAGAATTGTATGTCAGGACAGAAGAGTATGGCGCTCTACCCCCTCTGTCTGATGAAACGGCGTGATGGTAAGTAAGTAGTAAAGTATTTTTAAAATTTTATAAAAAATATTCACATTATTACATGAGTATATGTATTTTTTATTAAGAATCCAAACATACATTTTTTAATTAAATTCTTTTTTTGGAATTGCCACTCGACTAACATTTAGGCACATTTCTGAGTGTCGGAGTAATTTTTTAGCTGTGTAATTTGTTGTAATTCAACTAGCTAAATCTCTAGCCTAATATTTGTAGTGAATATACTGATTAATAGTACGCGACGTAACATAGTGAATAACAAAGCTGCTGACAGGTCCGAAGTGGTAATCTTGCAGAGCTCAAACGGCACTATGCGGCCATATCCTTATGACTATCCAGTGGTTCGCATCTCAGCTATGGCTTATTTTGTCTCACCATCCATAGATGTCGGTATACTTCCACAACGTTGCCGAATTAGTGTTCATTTATAACATAAGGACTCAGATTAGTTTAAGGAAAATTAAGTATATTTATGTGATGTGTACTTTTGCGTCTTTATTTAAAATGTCTAACGTAAATATCAACTGATATATAAAAGAACCCATTGAGTCAAATAAATTCAGTCTTCAATACATTCTAAGTGACTCTATTTTATTCTATTTGACGTCCTGTATTGAGGAGTTTACATAACAATGAGCCAATACGCAAGATTATACAAATATAGCACTGAATACTTTCCATGTAACAGATGGAGTATGGGACGTATTGAATCAGGAGAGAAAAAACAGACAATTTGAAGTAATTATTCAGAGTAAGTCTAAGCAGTGATCTGTGATCCTACGAACTAATAAAATACATATTATAATATATAATTATTCAACTATGAAAATAATGAGTTCATTTAAAGAAAGAATGGTTGTATCTGTTTAACTACATTTTAACAAGAAAAACAAGACAAAATTAAATGAACTTATATTGTCTTTGTTTCACAAATGTAATTCGTTTCATCAATCATCTCAAGATCCATATATACCACCTGCATTTTGAACCAGATATCCTATTACATACTAATAAAAAGATCAGCTGTTATTTCAAGAAAATATTCTGAATATTTAATACATTTTTTATATATGTATGAAAAATTAAAATGCGTTAAAGAAAGTAAAAAATATATTTATATTTAAAGCATTAGATTTTGGTCAGGCATTTTAACAAAATTTAGTATATAACCACTAAAAATATTTTTTTTGTGTACCGGTTTCCAGATGTAACCCGTCTCTTCGTCAGGACAACCACTACACATGCTTGCAAATATCACTACACACCACAACCATTACCGACCAACCAACCATATTATTTACACACCAAAATCAAATACAAAAAAAATATATTTAAAGCCACAAAAAACAACGGCAATAATGTAATTATGAATTAGAGGATTATTCCTCTAATTAATAATTACATAATTTTCCCCTACAGTCCTGTTTGATTTTAAATTATTAGGTGAAACCCAATATTTGTCAACACCTCCTATAGACCCTTTAGTTAGAGTAACGCGCATGTGAAGAGTACTTTTTAAAGTGTCGGTGTGCGAATAGTACTCGGGTTGTGGTGTGTGGTAATATTTATATGTTAGTGTAGTGGTTGTCCTGACGAATAAACGGGTTACGTCTCGAAATCGGTAGACAAAAATGTAATTTTTCGTGGTTATACAGGGTTATTTATAAAACATTAATAACCTCGCAGGACTACATTCCTGCCTTGATTATGAGTCGAAAATGTTCAAGCTATTATGACCTTGATTACGAAAAATTCATTCGTTTCGATACAAGTCAAATAAAATGATAAAAATTCCAATTGGAATGTTTTCCAATTGAGATTCGAAGGTTTTTATTTTTTTATTTGACTTGTATTAAAGGTAATGAATTTTTCATATTCGATATAAGTTACTGTAATGATAGTCCAACGTTTTACAAAAAATAAGTCAGAAATATTGACAAAAAAAAATGCAAAATTTGATGTCGCATATCTCCTGAACTATTTATATTAGGTCATAATAGCTTGAACATTTTCGACTCATAATTAAGACAGGAACATAGTCCTGCGAGGTTATTAATGTTTTACAAATAACCCTGTATGCTAACATAAATAACATTTTCTTAAAAAATATACATCCATATAAGAATACTAAATTAACCATGTTATAATTAAGTTCACGGAAACCCTGGAGAAATCAACATGATCTGATATATCCCCCAAATCAGTCATTAGGAACGAACTTCAATTGCATGTTCCCCTCCGGCTGTAGCTCGCGGCTATACCATACCTGCACCATACATAAATGGTTTAATGATAAATAAACATTCTAGCCAAAGAATCGGAGAAATATCTTTAATAAATTCTTTGTTAGACTTTTCTATCGCTGCCGGCATCCGCATCCGTGAACTTCAAAAGAATCTCTGAAAATATGACAGCTGTCACATTCAAAAAGAGAACACCTTCGCGTGATCAAAGATGGCGGGGCCTGGGGCAACAGGCGATTGGTTGGGGATACAACGCGTCGATTCTATTGGATTGTTTTTGTATTTTGAAAAATTATACATGTAAGTACGTTGTAATAGTAATAAGAAATAGTTCAAGCGACAGTCGACCAAATAATGATCGCTAATGTTATAAATAGACAAACAAAACGTCGTACCGAAAGATATGCAACTAATTATTTTTAATAGTAGTATCATTAATTTTTAGATTTCTTTTGCCATTGCTTGAAATTAATATAAACAATATGTTTCATGATCGCATGGCTACGTTCATCAAATAATATATATTTTATAAACTTTTTTAAGTTAATCATTATTTTACGATACTAATATATGAAGAGGTAATGTTTGTAAGTTTGGATGTAGGAAGTATTCTCCGAAACTACTGATCCGATTTCAAAAATTCTTTCAGCAATATTTAGAATGGACAATATTTAAATATACTGCCAAAATAGAGGTCATGGTCGTAGGAAAAGACCAAGAGCAGTGATCATTCAGTATACGAAAAACGCAACTGAAGCAAGTCAATAAATTAAAATACTTTGGGATGGAATTTTCTAGTGATGGGAGGGAGGAAAAGAAAGAATGGAAAGATATAAGAATCGGACCTGCGGCCGTCATTTTATATTCTCTGTATAGTGCGGTGATATTGTTAAGTTTTTGTTGTTAAATATTAATGCATAACTTTAATTCTCTGGAAAGTTATAAGATGGTCTCTGTACTATTTAATATTCATGTGTAAGCTGATTTTTATTTATACAAATTAGAAATTATGACAAAAAAATCTGAGTGTAAACATGGCGATAAAATTTGGATCCTTACAGAGATGGTGAGAGCAAGAATCTAGGCTACCGAGATGAATTTTTTAAGGGGATAGTGGGAGTGAGAAATGCCGACATAAGGCACACACACCTACATATCACAAATATCCAGAGAAATCACAAATAAGGTGGCTTGAACATGTCCTAAGAATGCCACAGGAACAACTGCCAAGAAGTATCCTCATGGCGACCCGGAAGGAAGGCGACCGGTGAGTCGCCCCAGATTAAGGTGGTAAAAACAACAGAAAAAAGTGTACAAAAACAGGATTAATCTTGACTGGTTAACACATACGGAAGCCGCACAAGACAAGGGAATATGGAAGCACATAGTCGAGTTTTTCAGCTCCAACTCTGCTAGGACACGGGGATGAAGATGATGATGATATACTATGTTAAGAATGTTCTAGGTATAGGTTTTATAGGTTTTCACGACCACTCAGAATCTTCTGGTTTGTGTCTTCTGGAGTTTTTTGGACCTTTCTGGCCTGAAAAACACGGCGTAATACCCCAGAAGATACAAACCAGAAGATACACTACATTGATCGGTAAACAAAACACGACGAAGAAAATATAAAATAAAGACAACCAAAATAGTAGCTTCTTGATGTAGTGGTCATGATTCTCGCCTAGTGATCTGGTGGTCTGCGGTTCGAGCCCCATTCCAGACATCAGGAAGTTAGTCCTATTTTCATAGCCCAGGCTTTTAGCTTAGTCTGAGAATAGAGAATAGTAAAAATATTGATGAGACACGTATTCCGTGTTCGCATGTCTACTTAAAAAATAAATATATATTTTTTCAAAAATAGCAACTATCTTCTGTTACATATATATATAAAATCCTTGATTTTCGCAAACTGAGATTGCGGTGGTAAGTTCGGGCGCCCAAGACCCCGAGTGATTACATCACTAACGATAATAAATGTTGCAATGTATCTCCCCACCCCTAACCGCTTTTATTGTACATTCTGACGAAAGGATATTTTTCGTAGGTCACAGAGTGTGCCTCCGAACAAAGCGCTCGCCAGACTAATTGGTAAGGTAAATCTGATTGATGATGGCCTCCGGAAGAACTTGGATTACGGCAGAGAGATGAATCGGAGCGGGCTGCGCGGGAGATAAATGGACCGGATTATCTGGCGCCCAATGTGGTTTCCTACAAAAGTGGCGGCGTCATTAGCGGTCGTCTTATTGATTCCAGACAAAAATTCGTATCTGAAATAGATACCCAATGTGTAATTAGAAAGATTCGTCTATGTATCAAATAAAAAACAAAGATAAATCATCACTTTCTTTGGAAGTGGAAAAAGTGCGTAAAAATCGCTTAGGCCGAGAGCTAAATTTGTTAATAATAAATAAATAAAAATAAATTTGTTAATAATAAATAAATAAAAATAAAAATTAATTTTATTTTTATTTTCCAATTATATCACATCATGAGTGCTTTGGTTTTTGACTTAGTACACTAATGTTTTTTTTTTAATTCGGGATGCTACAATAATTATTTTATATTAATGCAATACTGCACTAAAATATTAAAATTTATGACTCAATGACCATGTAATTTACATTTTATTTTAGTTACTTCGTTATAAGTGAAAATTAACCGAAAAATGCTGAATAAAATTGCACTATTAACTAAAACATGATTTTTTTCGACTTAATACACTAAAGTATTCATGGTGCTACGTAGAATGTGTCTACGCACTGTATATAAGTTTGATGCATAATTATCAGCGGTTTTTAAACCTAACTTAACCTAACCCAACAAAATCTATACATATTACGTATAATTATCATTCAGGGGCGTAGTCAACATCAAAGTCACTTACTGCTTCCCATTTCAACTGTCGACTACGTAAACTCGTATATCTACCAAAAATTTTGACTTGTTTGTACAAATACATAGAAAATACTCTTCTCCGCAATACAAAATAAAAACAAATGTTTCTAACTTTTTCAGAGATAAAAACTGACGTAACTCATTTTGTATGTAAAGCCAAAAACTTCACACAGCTCTCCTGTAGAATTGCATTTTTGTAAATGGCTTAGTTTACGTATAGAACGTCGAATGATATCGACGTAAACTACAAATTGCCATCACCAACAAATTGGAAGATACCACACCCGTGGTGTCTTCCAATTTGTTTGGAAGATACCACATCACCGCGGGTGAAGACTGTCCAGTGTCCAGTGCCCCAGTGCTGTAACTTTCTTCCTCCAGAAGGGCCTGGTCATCAAAGCCCGAAGACCTATCGTTACCTGACTATCTAACCTGGTGTCACCAGCTTTCAAGCGAAAAAACCACCCTCCGCATGTCCTTTCACTAATCGCTTCTTCGCAGAAAAAAATCTTTGCGATCGCGAAACGACTCAGCTGCTTTCCACCTTTTCTCAAAATGTTACAGCATAATATAGGATATATGTGAATGTTTTTCAAAATGTTACAGCATAATATGGGATATATGTGAATGTTTTACGATACACTGATAGATTATTAGTTATGGTTGATTTTTGAACCAAGAACATTTCATAACAATATTTTTTTAGAGTGTTAATAGTTTTGCATGAATAAAAATAGTGGAACCAGAACAGTGTTCTAAACCTAGCTTTGTATACAACAGACAATTATATTCAGTAATAATAATTTTAATAATTAATACGTACTCATAAAGGCTCATGGGCGTGGAATACAAACAAAATTATAATATCCTTTAGCGGACATGAAGCCCGCAGGACCAAATCTGCTGTCGTGTGATAAAGTAATGAGATTTTAACGGAAACATGAAAATTTTGTCTACAAACGTAATTTTAATTTTTATGCCACCTGCTTCCTAATTTAATTGTAAAATATATATTTTTTAATATTCGCACTCGTAGCATGGAAATGATAACATTTTCAAGCTAATTGTCACGTTTAAACAGTGCTGTTGAATCTTTTTCAAACCAACTAGCAAAACAAAAATTATCTCTTCGCTCTACTCTACTATTTGAATGTAAAAAATATTTGATAAATGCAAACTAAATTATAAATATATATTCTATTTCTTTATTTATTACAATAGTAGTGACAAAATAACTCGAGGTTTTTTTAATAGAGGTACGAACACAATACACGTCACATTAATATTCTTACTATTTCTAATACGACCAAAAGCTTGTTCTGTGAAAATTGGACAAACTTGCTGGTCTCCTGAAGTGGGGCTCAAACCACAGACTACTGGATGACTAAGAGAGAGTTTTAAGCACACGACCAAAACGCTCACGCTAACAGATATGTATAGTACAAAATTGTGTAGATAGAATTTCATTCAATGTTTCTGCCACATTATGCGTCAATATTAATGCCTGTAAAAGGATATTGGAAGACAGGTACAAAGTTGCATCTAGCTGTAATGCTACCCAGGATCGAGATTAGTATGGGTGCATCACGTATCATATTCGATCGAGACTACTTTATCAATGTAAGACATTTGAAGGATGCACAAGAAGTTATATTTTGCCTCATTCAAAGATTTTCTCTTTCAAAGAAAAATATATAAATTGTTGAAAATGTAGGAACATTATTCTACTTTCATAACTCTTAAATAACTTCCATTGTTCCTCTATTCAATTTCAATAAATTCAATCATAAATTAATATCAATAAATGCATCGTTTGCAATTTCGTTGCTCGAAGTCGAGCGTAAATTATGTCAAAATAATAACAATTTTATCGTAGAATTATATTGAATTTCATTTAAAAGTCTTTCGATTCTATAAGTCTAACTTCGGGCCGAACTACTACACGAATCCTAAAATCCGAGTGCAGCCTGAATCCAGTATTTTTTCAAAGTAAAATTCAGAATTCTTACTTGCCATAGAATCGTGCTAGTCTTGTTTAAAAGTCCGAGCTTATATCTTACTTCTTATGTTAATTAAAAAAATTGTTCATGTACGCTATATACACAAAATATGTTTTTATTTAGACTCGATAAGGGATTTGAAATCCAAAAATGTTTAAAATATTTCGATTGTATTTTTGTATTTTTACAGGCGTTTCTTGATAAATAAACCACATAGTACACTATAAAAACCAAAGTGATTTTATGTGTTTTTTGACCATTAGACCTTATTTATTCTTTAATATATTCTTCGAGATGTACACATTTTCCAGCACTTGTAATTATAGTACATTTTGTATCTTAACAGTTCTTCAGCAAATAAATTACACAAAATGATTTATATTGAACCGAAGAGCTTTATTTAAATTCATTTAACAAAAAACACAAGAATACCCCGAAGGTACGTTTAAATGAGACCAGCAAGAAGAAAGTAAGAAGTTAATGTATCTTGAAGTATGAACTTTCATACAAAAGTGTGATTATTCCACTCATTCCATCATAAAGGAGGAAGTATAATTGTAATTAAAATTTGTTTTGATCCTTGTGTCGGTGTTCTGAACGCCATTCGGGGAGACCAGCAAATTTATCCTATTTTCATAGCGCAAGCGACGAGATTAGCTTGGAAAGAATAAGAATTTAAAGAAGAATCATCCTATAAAAATAAAAACAAATAACACAAACAAAAACGCATAACAAGATATTTAAAGCGTTGAGAGAGAAAGGAAAATGAAAAAATGTGACTCCAACTTTGCGTTAAGTCTAGATAATGTAACTCGAGGTATTACTGTACACATTCTTTTAAAAATAAATTGATAAGATTGCTGATATAAAGATATTACAAAATTCTTTAAAAAATCTTCTTTTTCATATTGTGATAAATGTAATAAGTGATTTGAAGCGTAATGGTAACTTTCTAATCAGTTTAAAACCCCGGGGCGCTACAGACTGCTTAGAAGCGTAAATAGAGCGGGTATCCACGACATGCCTATAAACCCCATTACATATCCACAAGTACCGACTATGGAAGTTGCAGATGCGGCTGAAGTAAAAACCGGGCTTGGATATCATATCCTATCCTCCACACTGCACATTTGTAATAAATATTCCAGGGATTTCAAGAAGGTCTATCCGCTTAATGCGAGCGCTGAGCCACTAGACTTCTTGTATGTTGGACCATTGTATAATATATTGCGGATCTGAAGGTTTTGCGCTGTCAAGTGGGAGGTTTGATGGCTGCGTCTCGAGCATCAGCCATCTAGCGGAAATATGAGATATTTTCGATTACAATAAACAGCCTTATTTTCGATATTAGTTGGATATTTCGCAAGGCGTGTGGTCTGGTGGGCGGACATTGTCAAATGTACACTAAAACGCCGATTTGTAACTTGATCGTGGTAATATTACGAGTACGATATGTAGTATTTCAATTCAATTCAAAATTTTCCTTGCAGTACTGCTAGCCAAAATAATCGCTAATAGTTCGATAACTGATCAAACAATAGAAGAAAAAGAAAATGAATGTCACCTGTATTTGCACAAATATCCAACTGCCGAAACAGGTCATAATTAATTATTTATAGCTCATTAAACTGTATTTTATCTTCATTATTTAATATAAGCAAACATACATATATTTTTTTACATATTCTTTTCAATATTATCTACTTATACTATCCTATTTTATATTTATATCCTCAATTAATTTATGGTTATATAGTATTTGGTTTTATCTATATTTATATTATTTTGATCTAACGATGTTGTAAGCTGCTCATATCGGTACAGGTTCTTCAACACAACATAACACACGTTTTATAATAATAAACCAAATAATTAATAAAAATTAAACCTACTTAAAAAGGAAATGAACCAAACATAAAACAAGTTACATAATTAAAAACCAAAGAATTAAAACTATCAATCATGTTTCTTTTATATAAAACACAAAATAAAAGTTTATTTCGTGACATTCCAACGCATTACAGAGGATAAGGTCACAAATATTTAAAAAAAAATGTAAACTTTGATGTCGATCATCTCCTTAACCATTGACATCATTGCAATTGGCGGCCTCCGTAGTCTAGAGGACATGACACTAGGTTGGATTCCTGGTGAAGTCACAAAACGTTTATGTGATTTTCTGGGTGTTTTTGTGATGTGTTTCACTACAGTATCTGGGCCTCATGGGCTAATATAAAGTTAAAAGGTAAAAAAACGTAGCATTTCCAGTGGTGCAGGCAGCAACAGATGGAATACTTTCATCGGAATAAGATTGGGAAGTAAATAACAGCAAACTGTCTAAAACACAAATTGTGTTTGAGAAGTGGAAAGTTTACGGAGACATCTGTTTGCTATAAAAATCCCAACTTTTTATTGCCCTACTTTGGTGTAAAGTTTATTATTTGTTTACATAAATCCTTTTCTTCGAAAACAGACGACACTTTGGATTGTTTCCAGGGTTCTCCAGAGTCCTCGAGCCCACTCGAGCAAGAGTCCAGGGAGGGAGGCGGGACTCGACAACTGTTCCAGAATAATTGGAGGACTAGGGTTTTAGATGTTTTTCACGCGTTATAATGCTGTGCAGGTGAACAGGATTTCGAGTCAGGTAAATAATGCCACTGAAGACAGTAAATCAAATTATTAATGCCAATGAAACACTAGCATGGAATGTGGATGAGATATTTTGTGTTGCTCTAAATTAAACTTTATAATACACACTTTTATATTATTTTTTCACTACTATTTAATCGAAAGAAATAGTTTCACTTATGGTTTAAGTGATAACTAACCTAAAGTCAATCTATTCGGGTAGGGGGGGGGTTATCATTAGCGGAAATAAGCTCAATAAAAGGGGCGTATTGAGGAATGTGGTGTTTTTCAACGTTTTTCACATCATTCAATTATTTTTATACAATATCTACTAAAATATAATATATCAAGGTATAATTAGTACCAAGTTCCTCATTTTCATACATAAGTAAGACTTTCCATTTACATTCCTTGATTAAACATTTTAGAATTGTAAATAGCTATTTTAATTTAAACTAAATGAAACTTTGTAATGCACACACTTTGAGTTAATTTAACACGACTATAGTTTCGAGATGAGCAGTCCCTCTCATCATGAGGTGTTATAAATTATAAATTATATGAGTTATAAATTATACCTGATGATGAGAGGGACTGCTCCTCTCGAAACTATGGTAGCATCACAAAGTAACTGCCATATCAATTTATAATATTGTAAATGGCTTATTAGATTGCCCTGAAGTAAATTAATTAATAATGTATCATCTTCCTGCTACATCCAAAACATAACTTTTAATTGCCAGCCCGGAAATACAAATTATATATGAAATTAAACGATAAATAAATAAGTAGCTTATTGGTGTAATGGTCACGCTCGCCAAATGATCTGGTGGTCGGTGGTTCGCGCCCCATTCCAGGACACCAGCAAGGTAATCCTATTTTCACAGCACAAAAGCGTTTAGCTTATTTTGAAAATAGTAAGAATATTGTTGTCACACATATTGCGTATTCGAATCCCTTTAAAGAAAACTAGAATACACAGGCATGGTACCTACTGAATATACATATTTGTCAGATGATTAACATCATTGCAAATGTTTAGTTAGCAAATGTTGAGAGAAAATTTTATTCCTACAATTTAATTTGCATTTTTAATTGTTCAGTGGACATTTTTCTCTAACATTTTTGTTTTTCCCGCATATAGTTTCCTTTTCCTACTTTTAGTTTCGAAATATTCTGCAATTTAGTGATAATTGGTATCTTTTTTTTCAATTGATTCAGCAACATTATAGATTGACATTTAAAAAAATATATGATTGTATTATTTGTATATATCTACTTCTTTTATTTGAGTAATTACACCAACATGTTTCAGAAAAACCTTTCCATCAGGGTTTTGTATAATATACAATATGTTTATATACAATACCCCGACGATGGAAAGGTTTTTCTGAAATTAATTAAATGAAAGATGTAGATATATACAAATCATACAATCAATATTTTTTATTATTGCTAGTCACTATTTATACCACATACTTGATTTTACTAAAAAACTTTATATACTAATCGTATTTTTCTATGTACTGTATACTTAAGCACTGTTTTATTCTCTTTAATATATTCTGTTTTTTTTCTTTTTTCTGAAAATGTATTATTTTTTTGTTATGTGTACATACACATTTACTTACCTTTATCCTATAAACACAAAAATATTTATCAAAATCTGATAATAGCATTAACAACGTATTACTGATGCACGAAGAGCTATTCGCGGCCCCAGCGCAGGGGCGCCATCCTGCGGGGATAAAGCCAAGCCCGAAAAAACAGAATCAATTCGTTTGAAAGATAAGTTCCAAACAATTTCATAGTCCAGCGGACCTATTCGGATAATCGAATTGATCCTCCCCAAATCCTAGCTCCCGCGTACCGGGAGTACCGGGTACCGGCTGTACCCGAAGTAGACTCAATTTAAGTTTTTTTCCCGTAAACGTCCGGATCAGGGCCGTCAGACGGAAAATTCAAATCGAATCCAAACAGGCCGACACGCGCCCTGTTGTCTCCACTTGGCTTTCGCACTCAAAGTTCTAGTGTTACGGTTTGGGGACTCGCTAAAACGTATAGGTACTAAGTATTAATGGAATTTAAAATAAAGTAAATTTTAATAATTATTTTGATTTTAATCATTTGAAATCAATACACGAACAAATGATTCAAATGTAACTCTATTAAATAATAAACAACAATGATCTTCTCTCCACTTCTTAATACGTGGAAGAAATCCAAAATCAAGGCCATAAATTAAAATAATATTTAATGTCATAATCTCATTAGTGTAAATAAAATAACAACTAAATAGAGACACTTTCAAAGTAACTCAGTTAATCACTTAACAGAAAACGGGGAATTTTGATAATTAAGGTAACATAGAATTTTATAACCCCCGGAATCTTAAATCATAAGCGTCTAGGGTTAAAAAAGAATGTTGATACTAAATCTTAGGGCTTCACCGAAAAATCTAATTATCCGTAGGGGAAGGTGTAACTTAAACCTTATAAATACGTCGATTATACGTGTTATATCCACTGTATGATAATGGCATTACAAGCCGAAACTACTGTAAAATTTAAAATAACACCTAACATGCAAAACTTAATAAAAATATTAATTAACATTTAATTTATTTTAAATTACAATTCAAAAACTATACAATAAAAATATTTATTAAAATTAAATATATTTTAAATTTCAATAAAAAACTAAGTGAATGGTTAATCACGAAGTCTCGATTGCTACGCTTTCAGCAGCCTATATTATCTATAAAACGTCAAAAATGGCGAACTTAATTTCAACCTTAAATTAATTTGTTATAAAGCAAGATATATTATAGATGTCTCGCACAAATATTTTTTATATGGGAAAGTAGGTTCGGAAGTCTTTTATTTATTTGTTATTAGGTATAAATTTACTTGTTTTTTAAACCAATAAAAAGCCAGACGGGAGATTTTAAAATGAATATGCTCGGGATAAAACGATTCTAAAATATAAAAATATGCTTTAAAACTCAGTTATCAATTGTGAAACTGAAACTGTCAGATATCAATATTCAAACGCGTCCCTTATAGGTATTACATAAAAAGGTTGGTATAAAAAACCGGGGCTGAACGGGGAAGCTTATGTTTGTAGCAATGGCAGTATAATAACATGAGGGAAATAAAACGAAAATTGGTTGAAAGTTTTTGTTCAGCATCTTAATTTCACAAACTAAAGAAAAAATTTAATCACATAAAATAAAATAAAAATGGATTAATGTTTAAAAAAAAGTTTAAAAAAAACAATTCTGCCCCACCCAACAACGTTTCATCATGATTACTCTCTATGCCAGCACGATAATTATTGGCCCATTTATACATATGTGGGTTATAAAAGCAAAGGCAGCAATATCCAAAAAATTAAAAAACCTTTTTGAATGTGGTCACCGAGGATTACTAATTTAGAATGTTCTGAATTATAGATTTTATATTTCTATCCCTTCCGAAATTATGTTTCCTAAAAACTAAAAAATCTCGAATTCCATACATTATAAATTAGTAATCCTGTTTTGGTTGTTGGATTGCTGCCTTTGCTTTTATACTCCAAATATAACAGGATCACCAGGCCTCTGTACAGTTGTTTTCTCTATTCATTACAGCTTTAACAGCCAGTTCTATTGAGTATAGAGATCATTTTTACCTTACCGTCAATTTTTTTATATTTACGTACCACGTGAAATAAAATAAAATCAAAGCAAAATGAAATATCAAATAATTAATATAAATTACTTTGTTTAAACCACTTATTTATTGAAAAAAATCAACATGTTTCAAAGCCAATGGCTTCTTCATCAGGAAAACAAAAATAATATTTAAAAATCGAATAGATCAAAAGTTATATATGGAAAATAATAATATAAAGTACCTAATTAATATGAAAATAAATTTAAAAGATAACTATTTGCAAAAAGGACCTGATTATTTATAATATTCAATTTACTATTTACACTCTTTCTTATTTCCAAAATTTCTAATTTATCAAATTGTGATTCTGTATAATTTGTATGTAAAATTTGTAAACCCTCATTAATATCAAAAGAATGACCCGTAGCCAAAAGATGGTTAGAAAATTCAGAATAATTATTACTATTTAAACACCTTAAGTGTTCTTTAATTCTAATTTCAAAATTTCTACACGTTTTTCCTATATAAAAATAATCACAATCATTACAAATTAATTTATAAACACCCGATTTTTTTTTAAAATTATCCTTATCTTTATTATTTAATATGTATTTTTTTAATTTATTATTAGTATAAAAAGCTGGTTGAATAACATTTGAAATATTTTTAACTATTGAATTAGAAATTTCATTATTTATAAATATAATTTTCCTCCAATGTTTATCAGAATCACAAATTTTTGTTTTCCTGATGAAGAAGCCATTGGCTTTGAAACATGTTGATTTTTTTCAATAAATAAGTGGTTTAAACAAAGTTAATTTATATTAATTATAATTATGTTACCACAAAATAAATTTGCTACATTTGAAGATGAAATATCAAAGTTACAAAAAATATTTAATGAAATATTTACATATATTTATATTTGGACAACTTGGAAAACTTAAATAAAGGAAGTAATTAACAAAGTAGATACAGAGTTTACAAAAAAAAGCAGCAAATTTGAGAGCTATCGTTGGAAGTAGTATTTTGTGCAAAAGTACACAGACAAAGTCCATTTCAGGCAATGGCATAAGGTCGACTATTGAACAATAAAAACATTCCTGCCTGCTCCGATGTGTATATGAAGAGATGGGTACCGTATCCCGTTCCGCCCCGGTTTCCCCCTCTAAGTAGCAAAAATACAAATATACTTGTTCAACGGATTTATAAGTGTTGTTGTTGTTGTTGTTGTTTACGGTGTTGTGAGATGAATTTATGTGTTCGATATAAATGGAGAGTACAGCCATCTGTAAAAACCATACTCTCATTGAGCACATTTATTATTATAGCTAAAGGCACGCTAAAATTGACTATTACGTGTCAAGTAAACACAGGATAGATGGAAATACAGAATGGCAAGAAATACTCACAATTTCACGGTCGATTTATTGATGAGAACGGTTACAACAATGGTTTACGAAGTACAATAGGCAATGTTGGCGTAGGCTACGGTGGTCCGTATTTTTTAAAAAACTTTTTTTTTTTAAATTCTTATTTCAAAAATTTGTATAGTGATTCAGTATTCTATTGAATTTATTGAATAATAAAAAATACTCCGAACACGAATTTCATCTATGGAAGTCGTATGAGAAAGTGAAAATAGGGGTGGGTATTAGAACCTCCTCCGACAGATTGCAAAGACAAGCCGCATTAGTTGTTCTTTGCAATGCTTTCTTTTATCCGCGGATAAACCACCGCGGGGATGGAGGCACCCTGCATCAGACGTCTGCAATGTACCACCCCACGGTATATTGTCCAGAAATGTGGGTAGTAGCTTTTAAACAACTTTTTCCCAAAAATAATTGTGGTGTACAAATAATTATGAGTCAATATTTTGGTGTCTCGTCTCATGACTTCACCAAAGAAAGTCAAATTATCAATCAGTATTATCAAATTATCAATCAATCATTTCACGTACGGATTCAGTTGGCTTACAGGCAAAAATGTGGAATAGTTTTTCTAGTGATAGTGACCGAAACTCTTGTTTCTTTATGGGTCAATGAGAGTGATACATTGGTGTCCAGCTTGAGGATACTCAGGTAAGCCAGATCCCTATTCAAACTCCTCCTAACCTGCATTGTATCCTGCCGGGTTGCGCTAAACAAATATGTACATATAAAACCTTTATGATTACAGTCCATTCAGGGATAAGATTCCGTACTAACAACTATTATTATTAATATTATTGATTTAACTACATTATTAACTTTACTAATTATTAACTAATTATTGTTCTAATTTACTTTTATAAACGTACTTTTATTCATAGTATTATTTCCTTTCGTATTCGTTAGTAAGCAAAGCTACCATGTTCTAAAAAGTAATTTTATTTTTATAAACTATGTTATATTTTTATATTTTTTATAATTTTATAAATTCTAATATATCGTTATTGTTTAGATTCAACTGTTGTACACAAAGGATTAACTTTTACCACAGACTTCAGTCTAGTCAAGAAGACAGCGATTAACTTTCACATAAAACTGAAAAAAACAATAAATGAA
Organism: Agrypnia vestita; assembly: GCA_016648135.1. Classification (NCBI taxonomy): domain Eukaryota; kingdom Metazoa; phylum Arthropoda; class Insecta; order Trichoptera; family Phryganeidae; genus Agrypnia; species Agrypnia vestita. The sequence goes on from JADDOH010000024.1 coordinate 1,008,801, forward strand.
ATGAAAAACTATAAAATTAAAAAAAAAGTAAAAGTATATTTCTATGCGCTCACCTGTATGATTTAATAAATAAAATTAATTACACTTCAAAGGAAATGACACTTCACTTCAAAATAAATCACAAAAATATCCAAACTAGTTAAAAACCCTCAATATGAAAAGCAAATGAGTCGAGTGTATTATTTTGCTTTCAAAATTCGCTAAGCGTGACTCAAGGGATACAGAGAAGATTGTATATCATATACAAGATAAGCAAGGCAAGGCTAAAAAATAATTATAATAATATTTTAAAGCTAATAAACATTTAAGCCTAGGTTCATTGACTCGCCATTATGCAATTACATATTGTTGTCTCTTTGTTCAAGGCGGTAGTTGTGACAGAGACAAAGGGTAAATTTTGTCTGGGAGCCAGATCGCGAGATAAAATATATATGAGGCTCAAAATTGCAAAGTGCACGAAATCCAGAAGCGGCTAGACACAGAAATGGTTCAAAGAATGGATTTTTTGCTCTCGTGCGGCTGATACGAGCGGAGTATGGATGCTGGACCACCATTCGTATGTCCTTAACTGTCTTTTATCTATCTAAATGAAATATAAGAACAAATTCGTGACACAAGACTCTCTCTAAGGTCTAAGGGCTCTAGCATATCCTAACCACAATTTGATAAGTTGCTGTAAGTAGTTCAACAAAATATTTGAGAAACAGGGAGTAGATTTCGGTGAATAGGGAGAGATTTTTTATCACGTCTATTAAAATCATAATTCTAGGAATATTACACATACGTGGGTAAAGTTTGACAGGAAGTGACTTTTCAGTGTTTGACAATAGTTGTTCTGCGGTTCGAGCTGGCAATATTTCTGGCTTCTGCCATATATATATTTTGAAGCCTACTGGCAATATTTCAAACGAATCTGCCAGATAGTTTATGTTTTGCACTGATTTAAAGAGAACTATTTTCATTGGTGTGTAAATATGGATAAAAAGTAATTTCGGGCGCTTTAAGCGCTATTTTTACGTGGAAAAACCATTTAAATAAACTGAAAAAAGTTACGTAAATAGTATGATGGATCTGCTCCGTCCCTTTGAATGATTTTTAAAAGACTTTCTGCTTTCAAAACTGGTCATATGAACACGGATGATCCTGAACGTACGGGGCCGTCATTTGCCGTAGCTACTCCCAAAGTAGTCAATAATGTCTCTGCCCTTATAATTAGCGATCACCAGTTGAAAGTGCATGAGATACTTAATACGGTAAACGTCTCCACCGAATCGGTGCTCAATATTTTGCATTTAAATATACAAAAGCCATCCGAAAGATTGGTTCAGCGTTTGCTTAGTTCTAAACAAAACTATTTGATTGGTATTTAAAAAAAATCAATAATGAATAATTGTCATTAATTTATTTTATTTTTAATGAAACTCTAACAGAATACTAGAATTTCTTATTCCTCTTCTCCCTCAGCCTTTTCCCCTCCACTGCTGGATGTAGTTTTCCTCTTCCTCTTCCATTTTCCTCCACTCATCTCTACTTCTCCCATTCGCATCGGCTCTTCCTGCTTGCTGGACTATGTCATCAGACCACCTTTTGGGAGGTCTACCGATACTTCGATTTTTCATCCAGGACCTCCACTGTAGGATTCTAGGTGCCCACTATCATTTTAATTTCGCAATACGATCCATAATGTCGGAAACTTTTGTACGACGTCTTATTTCTTCATTTCTGATTTTATCTCGAAGGCTCACGTCGCGCATTTGTCTTTCCATGGCCCGCTGTGTACACTTTAATTTGTGTATGCTTTTTTCTGTTAGTGTTGCTGTTTCTAGTCATGTCATATGTCAACATCGGTAGGATACATGTATCGAACATTTTTCTTTTCAGGCATACTGGGATTTCTTTATTTTCAAACAAGTGTTTCAATCTACCAAATACTCCCCGGGCAGAATATTGGTACAGCATCCTATATATAAGACAATACATTACTTATTTCAAACTGAACCCAAGACATCAATTACAAGTGTCTTCGGCCGGCTCTAGCAACTTGCATATATTTAATGAATCAATTCAATGCGATCATGTACGTATTTGCACACGTTCTGCATAGCGATTAAACGTGAACAAAGCGATTGGCGAACAAACAAACAAAATAAAATTGGTAACAATTATTGACATAGGATAACATGAAAAACCCATGTTTAAGGACGAATTTAGCGGTCTTTTTAGGAATTTTTATTAAGAAAAAAATATTTTCTTAATAAAAAAAGTACACAATTTTTGCATACCAGCTGTTAAAGAAATGTTAACAAACGTCACGCGACGATAGTGACTTTAGAAGAATCAATAAAAATCGGTTTAAATTAGTTCATTTAACTGTTTCGCTGTTTTTCACCAACGTGTACAATACCTGCAGATCGAAAACGTTTAGCAGTGCCTTCTTTATCTTATTGACCAAATAAAATTTGGGCAAACTTGTTCCGAAGAGGCAACCGATAAAAAATATCGCGCCACTTAGCTACGGCGGCCGAATGCCGAGGCGTTCTCTCGCTTCCCGCCGAATTTAAATTAGAAAAGGAATTCCATAGACAACGAGCGCATTTAGATGGACCCTCGCGCGGGCGAAAATTCTTGCCAGGCTGAAAAAAATTCGAATCGGTCCCAAGTTCGATCTGAATGATAATATTCTTATGCTTAAAAATTGTTGAAACGCGACTTTATTGCTAATATATTACAATCTTCAATGTCAAATGAGTGATTTTGACTTGTTTATGTCGAACACGAGGATAAATATTTTTACGAATTTCGCGAACTGTAGAAGTGCAACTATCCAAATTATTTTTGTTGGGTCAGTGCACTTGTCCTTAACGTATCTTGACATTAATAGCAATGCATTTATTCCTATTTTTATGAATTAGTCCCCTTTCTCCTATTATATTATATATATATATATATATATATATATCATATATATATATAGTCTATATTATATTTTAAATTCGGCTAACCACTGCATTTGTGTTTTCATATGAAAGATACTGTTCCGTTATGATGTGTAAAATAAACGTTTGCATTTCCTTTTCTTCCTTTTTTTGTATCTTGCATGATATATTTTGACATATTTTATAATAATTTGTATTGACTATTTTAAATGTAACTGCTTTCAAATGAAATATTATGTTTATATCTAAGGTGATTAAAAGTTCAAAAAGTCTACCTATGCCGTTAACAGATAGCGAGTTCTGCCAATTCTAAGCCAGTACCTTCGAAAATTACATCATTGATCTTAGAACTGGTAACAAACAATAATGGTTCAAACCATTTCGCCTATAAAGATGTTCAATAAAACTCAGTGTGATTCTGTGAGTATAATTTAATTACCTATTACTCCATGCCTATTTTACATGCTTTTCCATTCAATAACCGATACACTTTAACACAACGGGACACAATAAATTCAACACCGGAAAAATTCTTCTGGTGTGATAAGAACCTTCCTTTCACGCTACCGTATTTCAAAAACCTACCAAATATGGTGCGTACAGGAAAAAATGGGCAATGAAGAATGAGGTGGAACTATGAACCATAAGTCTTGGATAACGAACTAGATATCAAGGCTTCACGGAAGACAGCAGAGCTACGTAGGGCCAGACATGTCTAAAAAGTGTATCCTGCAAGGTAACTACAGATGGCACTGTATTAATAATCCCGAGGGAAGCGATTTTGAAGAAGATGAGGCGATAATATAAAGGGCCACGCAAGAAAACTGGATATACACGACTGGGGGACCTGTAGTAACGACAAACAGTAGAGGCGAAGTCACTCATTAATGACACTTACTCTTTCTATACTTTTGTTCTTATACTTTCTACCTTGGCATTAATTTACTTATTTACACTTTTGGTTTGTTCATTTATGTATATACTTTTTACTCTAATTTATTTTACTTTATTTTTCTTTTTATTCTTCTGATAACGTAACCATAAAATTAGATATTTAAATGGAGTCTCAATGAATGGAATGGCTACTTACCTTAGAACAGGTATTTTTATGTACCTAGCGAGGTAGGTTAGGTTAGGTTAGAATGGAATCTCAATGAATGGAATGGCTACTTACCTTAGAACAGGTATTTTTATGTACCTAGCGAGGTAGGTTAGCGATAAAGGCCTGCATACCATATAGTAGCTTGTTGGTCTTGTGGTTAGGACTCTCGCCTCGTGATCCAAAGGTCTCGGGTTCGAACCTCACTCCAGACTAGCAAGTTAGTCCTATTTTCATAGCACAAGCATTTAGCTTAGTTTGAAAATAGTAAGAATGTTGATGTGACATGTATTCCGTGTTCGCATCTCTATTTAAAAAA